>OY365816.1:28444450-28715768 GCA_959347315.1 Bimastos eiseni
TCGTTAGATGGTACCACTTAATATCATAATAGAAATAATAAGATCAAAAGTGATTCATTCATTCATTCAGAAATTTATGTAGCGCTCTTCAAAGTAGCTCCAGCCCGGACATAAAGATAAGTTTTCAAATGACCATATAAAATAACTTTATAAAATTTAGGGCTCAGATATGACTCCAGAGATATAACAATTAATGTAGTAGCTGTAATAAAAATATTTTGCACTTGATATGAAGAAAAATATGCTATGTTAACTTTTTAAATCTTGAAGGATTGTGAATGCCTTAGGTAAAATAAATGATGACAATAAATATGATTAATAATAAAAAAGAGCGACAATAACAATAGCGATAATGAGGGAGACGAGTGAATAGAGGTAACTGGGGGTGCTACTCTTTCTACCCGTATTCTTAAGACTTCTCTTTTTCCAATGCAAGATGTTCTATTGTGGCTGTTTTTCATACCACAGAGCTTGCGCAGAATGCAGGGTTGTTCGCTAAGAGCGCAGCCGTTCTGGGAAGCGTCGAGGAGCACACGTCGCTGTCGCGAGCCCTCTCGCAGTTGGCCGAGATCGAAGACAAGATCGACTCACTGCACGTGAATCAGGCGGACAGCGACTTCTACATACTCTCCGAGTTCGTCAAGGACTACATCGGACTCATACAGGCCGTCAAGGTAGCAGCGATCAGCGGGGTTTATAATGGGGGAATTGTTGAGGCTGTGACCTGTGTCGTTATTGTAGAAAAGGTGGAATGTTGTCGTTGGGAAGGATACGGTTGTTATTTATTGTCGATGTTTGGTTAATTTATTATATACTTATTGTGAAGTTGTTGTGAATATTTGGTTGGAAGCTAATATTCCTCCTTCTATCCTCATCCTCCTTTTTATACTATGGCTAATATTCCTCCTTCTATCCTCATCCTCCTTTTTATACTATGGCTAATATTCCTCCTTCTATCCTCATCCTCCTTTTTATACTATGGCTAATATTCCTCCTCTCCATTCTTCGTTTTCTTGTATCACATTTGCCATATGGTAACATATTTGCCACTTGGTAACATTTACTATATATAGTAAAATATCTACCACTTGGTGACATTAATCATATGGTAACGAATTTACCGCATCACAACATATTTATCATATGGTAGCATATTTGGCATATGGTAACCTATTCACCATGTGGTAACATATATAACACCATATATGCTAATATATTTATCATATGGTAAGTGGATGCGTTTAGGATGTGTTTCACGAGCGAGTCAAGATGTACAAAGCCTGGAAGGACGACGAAGCGACGCTAACGAAGAAACGCGAGGTCAAGGTTCGACTTGAACTGACCCACAAATCCGACAAAATGGGAACAGCCGTGCAGGAAATAGCAGAGGTCAGACGGTCTAACCACTTAGCTATGTTACATCGCAATCTTAGTATTTGTAATCACAGATTTTTATCAATACGGATTTATACAGCAACCTTCAAGATTCCTACTCGGGGATTTATATCGATTTATTAGTAAGGTTTTGATAATCTGTAAAGGCAATCACGACTTTAATTAACTAAACAATAGAAATCTTAATTAATTAAGTCATAGCAATTGGAAATGTAGTTGTTAGAAGTCAGTTTAATAATAGTCCTAAATGCTATAAATAAGATTAAGTAAATGACAGTAATTGAGCTGTAATTCCCAGTGTTATTATTATTATTACTATTGTGCGTTTGCTAAGCTTGCACGTGTGTTGGTGTGTGTTGTAGTGGGAGCATCGTGTTGAGAAGAGTCAGGAGGAGTTTGAAGCAATCTCTAAAAGCATTGTCAAAGAGATGAGGCGATTCGAAAGACAGCGACTGCGTGACTTCAAGAGAGCGGTCGTCGTCTATCTAGAGTCCCTGATGGCGAACCAACAACAGGTGGCGCTATATAAATGTATCATTAGGACACCTACCTCTCTCTATCTGTCTGTCTATCTGTCTCTCTGTCTTCCCCACTTTCTCTCCTCCGCTCTTGCTTTCCATCTCTCTGTCACTCTATGTCTGTATCTACCTCTCTCTCTCTTTGTCTCCTTCCCTCTTGCTTACTATCTCTCTGTCTCTCACTCCATCTGTATCTACCTCATTCCCCTCTCTCTCTTCTGTGTCACCATGACCCTCTCTCTCGCTGTCTGTCTCTCTCACCCTTCCATTGTCCCTCTATCTCTCTCTCCCTCTGTCATCTCTGTCTTGGTCTATCAAGGCCTTTACACCCTCTCTTGTACACACTGCTCTGCAATTCAACACATGTCCTACATATGAAATATATAAATGTTATACTAATAATTAATTTTTTTAAATTAATTTTTAGCTAATCAAATACTGGGAATCGTTTTTACCGGAGACGAAGGCGATCGCTTGACCGAGCGAGTGTTGTCGCAGCATTGTCTCACGGTCGATGTTGTCTTTGTTGCTTCGTTGTCTCTCGTCGGACAGACGCCGTCGTGAGTCTCATCTGTTTCGTCGACTGACAAAGTCTCTGTCACGGACGACTTACGACTGTAGACTGCGCATAGACATTTACAATTAACAATCTGCATGCACATTGTGTTTCTGGAGTTGGTTTCTCGTGCACGGAAGGTGTCTGCTAACACCAGACATTATGTGCTTTAGTGTCTGGTGATGGTGCACACCTTCTGTGTGGGTGTACTGTATTCTTGTATTGTCTGAAAATCGGAATTCTATGATAGAGGAGGTCCTTGCGATCGTCGGGTTCAATCTTCTGGATCCGGGTTTAAGAGCCGTTAACATTAGAGTTGAACCGAAACTCGGCCGAGTATTGTAGTACTCAGCATAAACTGGGACTCGGACAAACAATGGGTCTGAATAGCAACAAAAGTCACCTTGTGCAGAAAACTGGATATTTTCTGTTTTGAAAGAGAAAATCGGATTTTTTCTGTTTACAAAATGATTTCATTTGTTATCACTTTCGTAATGAAAAACTGAAAATCACAAAAACAAATAAATTGATGCATATATTTTTAAGTTTAATGTTTATTTTGCTTTCAACCAAAAACTTTTTATTATAATGATGTGCTAACTGACAAGGTAAAATCAAGAGAATGAGACATTTTTAAATATTCGATACTCGGACCCAACATTACTCGCTCGTAATACTCGGCAAGAAATTGGCACTCAGTTCATCCATAATTATCATAGCGCTTTGGGATCTAATCAGGATCAGTGTCTCGATCTTGTCCTGCAGTGTGATCAAATGCTCAAAAACAAGAACGATACTGCCGATCGGATTGCTGCATCAGACACTGGTACTATAGGGAAGTTACTAATCGGTGATAACAATTAATAGTAATGAATTCGCTGCTACTCCATTTGAACTATACAGTTGTAGTCAAGTACTGTTTTTGAGGTTTGTGTGAAACTATTCTGGATGTCAGTATTCTGAAGTTCTAGTGTTCTAGAACAGATCCAGTTCTAACAAACTGGTCTTGTTCTGTAGAACTGATCTCAAGATGTGTTTTCTTTCTATGGTTAAACCAGTTATGTTACCAGTTTATATATAGTTTTCTTCTTGTTTTCTTAGTCACTCAAGCCTAGCTATTTGATTTCAATTACGTATGCTATTATATGATTAAATATGTCATTATTTGGTTATATATGTTATTATTTTATTAAGTATGTCATTATTTGATGAAATATGTCATTATTTCATTAAATATGCCATTATTTTATTATATGTCACATATTTGATTTATTATGCAATTTATTTGATTAAATATGTCGAGTAAGTAAACTAAGTATGCTATTATTTGACTAAATGAACCATTATTTTATTACATATTTCATTTATTTGATTTAGTATGCCATTATTGAATTAAGTATATTTTATGCCATCTGTGTTTTGCATTGAATGCCAATGTGAGAAGATTTAAAATCTTAGCTACATCGCAGAAAATTTCACATATCTCTCATTGAGTTAGTTGTGTGCGGCCATTTTCTATCTTTTTTTTTGTCGTTAGGTCATGAAAGATTCTGTCGTTGGTTGGTTGAGTGAAGCCTCGCTTAACCATCGTCTCATTGATGTACAGATCCTTAGGGCTGTTAATTTTAATGTTAGTTTCAGATGCTTTGTCTCTTAAGTAATGTACAAGCACAGTTCTATGATTGAACATAGCCCCATGCAGATTTTTAACGGGGATTTTTGAAGTCTTTAAGATCACTCGCTTCCTCACCGTTTAGAATCATAAGTCTGCCTTTTGGAATGTTTTGTTTAAAACTGTTTTTCCCACTCATGTGAATTTTTTTGTGCACTTATATCATGCTGTGAATCTGCTAATTTTCTTAATTAGTATACTCGTAGAGGCTCTGATGCTGTTAATACTGATTACTAGATATAAATCTGAACACCAAAATATTCAATTGCTTGTATTTAATTGAACCAGCGACCAAGATGTGTATTTCTGTTTTACTTCTTACTGTGTAATGCTAGATTTTACCCACCATTGTTGACAGACTACCCAGGGATGGTTGTGGGTATACTGCATTTCATGTTGAAAATGCTTGTTTCTGAATATGAATTTTAACAACCAGTTGTGTTTGTGCAACTACTATCTGCATATCTCGTCGTCTGAAAGCGTGGATTTAGAAGAGTTTTACTCTGTATTACAAACTCAATATCTCTGAATTATACTTCATTTAAAAAGCAATGTAGAATTTGTGTTTTATACATGAAATTTTGTCTTGGTGATACCAAATACAAGCTCATCAAGTGACCAACTGATTGATAATTATCTTTGGCCTATTACTACTATGACAACTGATAGATTCTTCGTCATTCATTGCTCCAATAGACCCCGTAGTTTCTCGTACTAGAACAGCTATGGCTCAGTCTCAAGCCCTTGCTTCAATTTATCCCTCTCTCTGCAAGGAATGCGATTTCACTTTCTGTTCGCTCTAAAATTCTATCTGGCAGTTTTGCATCCTCCTTCACTTTCCTCAAAACCTACTTTTTTCGCATGGCCTTGCGCACCGGAAGCACTTCTGATAGTCACTCTACCAGAAGCGCTCTACAAAAGTTTAAATACAATAAGAATACAATTATTGGCCATACAGATAAACTGATATATAGTAGTACCTCCTACATCAAATTCATTTAACAGAAACTTCATATTATTTAAAACTTCAATATTTCAAAATTCTTCAAACACGATTTCTTCACAACCCAACAAAACCTGAGCAAAACATTTCAAACAGTTCCAAGATCTCTCACTTGATGTCAATTTACAGCATCAATTCTAATCAAAACTTGCAAAGTGAGGTTCAAAAGCTAAGAGCAGGGCTTACTTAAAATTGCTGGGTCCAGTCAGGGATTGTCCATAGATACCAAGGAAAGGTCCAAGTCTGAAACGAGGAAGAGGAGAAAGGCAGAGGAGCTAAGAAAGCGGATGATTCCCTCTGGAAGGAGCAAGATCAGAAGGCGGGAGAAGATGGTGGATGAAACAGATCGACAGTGTTATACAGCAATTCCTTGACATGTTCACAACAGCACGGCTTATTCAAATTTCAACGCTAATGATAAGATCTCAAGAAATAAATTGTAAATACTGTTCACACAAAAGATACAACCACAAACTGACAAAAAGCCACAACACAGCCAAATAAATACAAAGATGGTTAACAGACAACAAACAATCATAGCAAGCCATCAGCTCATCACATAGAGCATAATCGTACAATCAATCGTAGCAAGTAAGTTGCTGATTGATCACAGAAAGCCAACAACTTGATCGCAACAAGAAAGATGTTGCTTGATCATAGTAAGCCAATGACTTGATCATTGCAAGAAATTTATAGCTTGATCGTAGTTAGCTAATTACTCGATCGTAGCAACCAAGTAAGTAAGCTATTGCTTGATCACAGTAAGTCGATTACCCCTTAATCGTAGGATACCTGATATCACTCAATTGGAATGAGCAAAATAATAATTGCAGGACACTTCAAACAAAACATCTTTTAGTAATTTCTGAGAAAACAAACCGTCAAAAACAGTTGCATATGTATCTGCTCTGCAATTGTACATTCATGTACATCGTTACATGTGTAATTGTGTACAACAGTGTATGCACATCAATGTTCCCAAATAACGTTTAACTGCTGCTCACACCAATACATGCGCCTACATGTATGATTGATGAGCAGGAAGCGTTGTGCATGATGCATGCGTCGAAACAGATGAAGACAAACAAAAGAATGGCAATCATTAGATATAAATGCCCTCAGGGTTCAGCAGAAGGTGGCCAATGGGAAAACAGAAACAAGTGAGGCCAAAATGAAGCTTTACTCATTCGCAGGAGAAACGAAGAACAATGTGAAATTACGAATTAACACATTTTTTTATGCAAGTGTGACTACTAATTTGCATATATGCGACTGCACAACGTTCTTAGATGCTCATACAAATTAATTAATTTGGGATGTGCACCCAATGAATATGCATGATATAAAATTGTGAACGATGCACAATGAATGAATAGTTATATCGATGCATACCTAATGAATATGCATGTAGAATTGTGAATATGTATTATGCATACATTGTGAATATTCAAGTAGCTCCATTCTGAACAGACAGAGCCGGTTACCCCTAACACTGGAAGGAAGGCAGCTCTGCAACTAGAGTGCGCCACTTACATACGAACAGATAATGTAAATGAACACATAAAAAAGATTACCACATAACATAGATTATCACGTAACATAGCTAACCATGTAACATAGATTATCACGTAACATAGCTAACCATGTAACATAGATTATCACGTAACATAGCTAACCATGTAACATAGATTATCACGTAACATAGCTAACCATGTAACATAGATTATCACGTAACATAGCTAACCATGTAACATAGATTATCACGTAACATAGCTAACCATGTAACATAGATTATCATGTAATATAGATGATCACTGACAATGCAGCATAATCGTCACCTTCCATCTAGCAGTCTCAACATTGATTTCGTTGATAGAATGTTATTTTTCTGGAGCCTAAGAAGAAGAAGAAGAAGAAGAAGTCCCTGCATCAAACGGGTTAACTTGAAAAACAAACATCCAGTCAGAGAAGCTTATCCTTTAAACAGAAGTCTCCCATCGCACACATCAACCTTATAAAGCCACCGAACACGTAAACCAGTAAATGCACAGTAAACTAATCAACATGTAAACTACCTCAACATAAAGAATTACGTGCATAGACCACTACAAGTATACAACTGCAGTAAACGTGTTTGCAAGTAGTCATTGTAGATGCGAGACTTGAGATGTGTGAGCAGTTAAAACATGTAAATATGCAGCCACCAAGCGCTGCCTCACAGTCATACAAAAGTTAAAACCACAACTCGCAAAGGTTAAAACCGCACCGTGAACCAATGTAATTGAACCGCATGAATGCTATGAACGACATGATAACCACTGATGTGACAAACATAACATAAGAAAGAGGAATCCTTGTAGCAAGTACTGTCACGTAAAAAAATGTCAAATTTTAATTTCGATTCAATTTTCATTTAACAAGAAGACCAGTCTCTCACAACCGCAACTCAGTTTTTGAGAGCCTCTGATATCAAGTGGCGCTATATAAGTGTTCCATTACAATTAGTTTACAATAACATGCATGCTGTTAATGATGAGCATGTATAAAACGTACAGTTGCTAAGGACTGAATTGTATCGTCATGGTTGGACTGGGAGCGCCTGAGAATAGACTCCATGAGAAGGAGCTAAATAAATGTTAAAATGAACAAATAAAATTGACTGGGCAACCAACGTGGCCAGTTGCTCAAATGCTGAAGCACAGAAAATCTTGTTCCAGACAATTCAATATCAATAAAGCAAATGCTTTTATTAATTCAACTTATCGTCCATTTCTCTTTAGAAAGTATGGCAACGTCAAAAAGGTTGAGGTGATCAACTTTACCACAATGTAACAATATTCAACCTGATTTACAACTGTTACAGAACATTTATATAGTGCCAGTTCAAGTGCAAACTAATCAAGAGCGCTCTCTGCAATCACTGCAGTGCCTCTGAGCTGTGAGTGCCTCTAATATTCAAAACTACTAGATGCATTTTTAAATGACCGACATAACAGCGTATGATACTTTCATCCACGGTCGGTCGAAAAGCATTGGAGGATATGGGTTAGTGTGAACATATAATATTCAACAGCAATTCAAGCAATGTATCAATTCGAACTAATCCAAAGGCCCAGGAATCCATTGGTCGGAAGCGGCCGCAAACACTGACACGAGAAGTCGCCCAGAGAACAATCGAAGCCAGAAGAAGAAGCCCGAGTGAAGTCATTGCAGTTCTTCGTCGTGCATCTTCGTGCCGTTGCTGTTTGTTTCGCCATCTTCGTCTACTACTTCTTCGTCGTCAGCGTCTTCATTTTTGTCCAGCATCTCTTGAAGCCGCTTTGCTTCAAGGAATTCGTTGTAGTGATGCTTTCGCTTTTCTTCAAAAGCCTTTCGCTTGGCTGCAAATAGAAAACAGCGAGTGGAAACTATTTCACAGTCATCTTTAACAATAATAGTCATAATAATAATAATCATTTACATAGTCCAATAGAAGAAACAGCCCTCTCTCTGAAGTTCAGAAACATTTTTGACTGTCCATAAACCATAAAGCAAAAGTCATCCATTCTGAGTAATGTAACAGCGTAATTCACGAAACGTAAAACAAACCAATTTCCTCTTCAGTCAGACAGATCTCCTCTTCGTTTTCATCGTCGTTGGCCGAAGTCATTCTCTTAAATATCTTGGCGTCGCCAGACTGCCCCAGACTGCAAAATGTCAACAGTATTTGTGAAAAGTCTAAAATTCTAAACTGTACAAAGCCTCTGTATACAAATCTATCGGGACATCGAACTAACCTTCACCGACCCTTAGAGACCATTTCTAATTCTACATGTTGCATGGACTAATGATTCCTTCCACCCATTGTTTTCACAGACACCTGTGCGGGGCTTTGTTCAGGTTTCAATCTGTATTCCACCTACTCGTCATTAAAGTGTTGACAAGTGGTACTCACTCTAAAGGTTTGTCTTTCTCTCTCTCATTTGGATGTCTCTCTGCTGAATGGAATGTTGCACGCTATTTAACAGCACTGTAAAAGAGTAACCAATCACGCTCCGGATCTTATAAGGTATTCAGCGTGATAGAAATACTTATAAATAAATAAATGAATAAATATTGAGAAACCTGGCAGCGAAGCATTCCTCGTCGAGACTGACAGTCCCTCCTCCGCTGACGGCCAATTCCTCTTCATTTTCGCTGAAGCTCAGTCGATTGTACGGAGTCGGAGGCTCATCAATCTTCTTATATCCGTAGTCTTTGTCGGCCGGATGATATGTCTCCAGGATGTTCATCTCATCCCATGTTGTTCCTTTCTTGTCAGACGTCTGTCGCCTTGGAAGTCAGCCATGCAGTAGGGTAGATATATATAAATGCAACGATAATGATATATTTATCCTAAGACGGTATGTATCTTAGCTAGCTCGGGTGGACCTATTGAAAAAGGTGGCTTCTCCCTCTCTCCCCCTACAATTGACCCAGCAAAATCGAATCTAAGGTTAACTAAAAATCCTCAAGTGCGTCAAGTGGTCCAGTTTCGCTAGAATTTATGTTACAATTTTACAATTCGCTGTATGATCCTCACTGGTGGTGCTTCTATTTCTGTTCCTGCTATTAAGAATTTTCCTTTCTCGCAGGGCTGTTCGCACTGGGAGCGCCTTTAATTAGATTGCACTGTGAGAGGCGCTTTAAAATTAGCCTACAAAATAGCAGCGCACCACAAGCAATCAGAACTAATGAGTAAAGAACGTGAGAACGTTTAGCCAAAAGTAACAGTTCAGATCTCTCGTAATTTTTCAAAACCAACTCACTGCAAAGTTTTGACCCCTTCTTCGAGGTTGGCCGAGGGGTGCTTGAGAATTCCCTTTCGGGTAATAGGCTCGTCTTCTGCAGTAGCCATTGAACTAGATTCGAATCCACAGCACACTAACAACAAATAATTAACACACCTCGGAATCGCATAAAATAACAAGGTTAACGGGTCAACGTAGTCAGCGGATGAATCTATCACGATTGCCAGCGCTGAGTTAGAGCCGCTGAGCAGCATGTGATCTTGAATAATATTCCGCCAGGTCCAGCTGTTGTTTCAGGAAAGTGGATTATTGTTCTTCATTTCGGAAATATTTTACTCTGCAATTGCCGTTTGGAAAATGGACACCCTCTAACTTGCCGCAGCAATCGTAAATAGGTTTATGCCATACATTTAGGCTACAAGAAGCGCATTTGAAATTTTTACGCACATTGTGATGATCGTGATCTGTCTTTCCAAATCTCTAACGTACATCCACCACTCTATCTCGCTTCTGCCATATACACACACATTCATGACATCTGCAGCACACGGCCGATGCACCACGTCTCTGGAACGAATAAAATTTAGATTCCTTCATCATTCCCAAGCACTTTCCATCATCTGCCTCAAGCCCTTCTATCTATAACCCACGGCTTTCCACTCAACTCTTCTGATTCGACGCAGTGCTCGTGAATAAGATGGTGCACAGCCCTTGGCTTTCGAGCGGAGCATTAGAAATTTTGAGATAGGCCTACCAATAACGATCATAAAGCGTCAATATATGCATTAAATAATGTTAGACCACGCATCAACGAAAACTTAAAGTTAACTTCTGCCAAATGACGACTTTTGACAGACAACTTGTTTTTATGGCGCTTTTATTTTAGATGTACATATTATTTTGAGCATGTTTGAACAAGCTATGGAACCGTATCGACCAAAGACATCTCCCCTCATTTGCTTAACTTCAAAACTTCAAAACAGCGTCGACTGCCATCTTGCGAATCAAGCGATACTAACTCCATGTAACACGGAACGCGTTTATAATTCTAATGTATTCTGCTATAAAATCCTGTTTATCAGTTTATCAATTTCGCAAAAAATATTCGTGATCTATGTATTCGTTGGACTATTCGTTCAAAAATACTGGAGTTATTTGAATGGTGATTCTTGTTGTGTTGTGCGATCGCGGCGCTGTTTATACACACAGGGATGTTTTAAATACCTGTCTGAGTTCGACGCCGCTTTTCGCGAGGCTGCGGGAGCCCTACTCGTGCTGCCCTGACTGTTTTAGCTCTTTGGTTTACGAGATGAAACATGAAATTTCCTAAAAACAACAATTCAACTTTACTGACGTTTACAGATTTGCTTTACGGCGAGAATCTTATTCGAGATATATTTTTGGCGCGATTTGCTCGCCAGGTAAATTTAAATGCAGACATTTTTATATTGGGGCTATACGACCATCGACCCTGCTCATTTTAAATACATTTATCACATGGTATCCTTCGCTCTCAATGTGTGCCAATTCAGTACTGATTAAGCAACAAATTTACAAGCTGGACCACTGCAGTTAGTGCAAATAGTTTCACAAGAACCATTTCAAGCAAATGATAGAGCGATGGTGGACGCATGAAACATGAAAATAGCTTCACCAGTGGAGCGGCATTGTGGTGGTGGTGGTGGTAGCAGTTTCAGTCTATCGACACTGTGATTATAAAGCGCCTTCGAGAGGTTCTTATAAGGCGCTATATAAATAGTCATATACATACATAAAGATCGCTAGCATCGCCCTCCTCCTTCATCCAGGCTTGGGACTTATACTGTAGAGTGCGAGCTGTGGCAGAGTTAGTTGTGGTTTCGGACACGAACGGAAAGAGACTGGAAAATGATTTTTCCACCATTCTTCAAAACACCAACATTATTGTTTTTCTAAATATGTTTTGTAATAATTTATCCTGTGTTACCCATTTCTGCCTTATCTTTGTGGCCAGGTCGCTTGCATTTGAAACTCGACGCAATCCATTGACAGGAGCCGCGTGACCGCAGCATGGCTGCCAGTGCAGTCAAACGGCTCCTCTCATCCTCGCCACTCAGCTTCAGTAGAGGCCAGTCCGCAGATGGAAAGTTGCCGCTAATGTCGCAGCCGTACTTCGGAGTTCCTCTGTCGGACATCGTGAGGCGTGAGGGAGTGGTCGTCCCGAATCTCGTGTCGAAGATAGCGTCGTTCCTTATCGAACGCGGTCTGTGGGTGTTTTTAGCGGTCTTAGTTGTCGGCGATACATTAGAAAGTATATTTAGCATGTTGGATTGTTGGTTGAATGGTTGGGTTTGAATCACAGTCTTACAGAATGATGTTTTGCAATTTTCTGCTTGTGTGCTCTAACTTGAAATGAATATGCTGACCACACTCAACATGCCTTTGCTCTTCTGAGTGCAATTACTTGACTTCAGAATGACACTCAAACAAAATTTTATAAATCATTGAGTCTATTTCCTGTGGCTTGTCTGGGCGCACTCCCGATTAGGGGTGCTATATAAATCCTCAGATTGAATGAATGATACCTTGTGTGCTAAAGCAATGGATTTGACAATTGACTGAGGTCAAGAGGTTGGAGATCATTTATTTGTACCCGTCGTCACCAAATGGCGTCAGATTGATGATGATGATGATGATGTTCAGAATGGATGAGTTGCTTGTACTCAATTTTGCTTATTGATATAACTGTTATTTATTTCATGTGTAACAGTGTGTTTACTATCACTGTGCAAGATTACATTGGTTTACATTACTGTGTTAAAATTACATCACCATAAACTGCTTACCTTACATCACATTAATATAGGTCTGATTGAACATAATGATATTTGTCTTTAATGTCACTTTGGACTGGCACTACTAGAGCACAGGCCCCTCCTTTAATGTCACTTAAGACTGGCTCTACTTGAACACAGGCAGTGACAGATTCTATTCTCTGCATATTTCTAGGCCTCGACCAGGTCGGTATTTTCCGAGTGAGCGGAAATTCCAAGGTCGTCGAGAGGTTGCGGACATCATTCGATCGCAATGGGGATGCGCTTCTGACGGATGCGGTTGATGTGATGGCCGTCGCTGGGCTGCTGAAGCTCTTCTTCCGAGAACTTCCGGAGACGTTGATTCCAGAGCGACTCACTCAGCGATTTGTTGCGGCCCAGGATGGTGAGATCTGCCACACAAGTGATATGCGTTGTAATGTGAAATGCATTGTCATGTGAAATGCATTGTCATGTGAAATGCATTGTCATGTGAAATGCATTGTCATGTGAAAGGTGTTGTGATGTGATATGTATTGTCATGTGAAATGCATTGACATGTGAATAGGTGTTGTTATGTGAAATGCATTATTGTCATGTGAGATGTGTTGTCATGTGAAATGGGTTGTGGTGTGTTCATTGTTATTTGTCTAAGGATGTAGTATCAGTCGATGGCGATTAGTAATTGCGACTTTTTCTGCGTTGTACCTGCATTTTTTGTGTTGTGCCTGCACTTTTAGGTGTGCCTGCACCATTTCTGCACTGTCTCCACCTTTCCTGTGCATTGCCTGTACTCTCCATGTGTGGTGCTTGTAGCGAGCGTTAACGATTCGGAGGGTTACGTGCGAGAGGTCAAGCGACTGTTGGCCAGCCTTCCCGAATGCAACTATTCCACCCTCAAATACCTGGTGGCGTTTCTTGTGATGGTCGCTCAAGAGGAGAGCGCCAACAAGATGAACGCCAATGCGCTGGCAACCATCTTTGGTCCCAATATGTTCAGGTAAATGATTCTTGTTTTCATCCAGATGACGTCGAGTTTTCATCTTAACAGATGATTTTTTTGTTTTGGTTCAGTTGTGTTTAGATCGTTTTTATTTTTAGTCCAAACATTTAGTGGTTATTTGTTCTGCTTTGGTCCAGACTTGTTCAGCTAAGTTTCATATTTTGGTCCAGACTTCTTTAGGTAAGTTTTCATATTGGTCCAGACTTGTTCAGGTAAGTTTCATATTGGTTCAGACTTGTTCAGGTAAATTTCATATTGGTCCAGACTTGTTCAGGTAAGTTTCATATTGGTCCAGACTTGTTCAGATAAGTTTTAATATTGGTCGAGACTTGTTAAAGTGCTGTTTAGTTCGAAGCAGCCAAATAGTTTGTATGATATTGTTTAGTATTGTGTTGAAATGCGTTTTATAGGTGTATGTCATCTGGACTTCCTGGACTTAAGGAGCAAGGTATAACAAACTGCGTCATGTTTGAGTTCATACGAAAGTACAACGACTTATTCTTGGAAGGTGGAGAGAACTCTCCATACGACGAAGGCTTCCAACTGGTAGGTCCTACATTATGCAGATATTGTATAGGACCATGAAGATTATGTCAGGATCATTGGAGGTTATGATGGAGGCATCTGAGATTATTGAGAGGCGTATGAGATTATGTTAGGGCATTGGAGATTATGTTAGGGGTATCAGAGATTATGACGGAGGCATCGGAGATTATTGAGAGACATTTGAGGTTTTGTCTGAGGCATTAGTGTTTATTATTTAGGAGGTAATGCTGGCTTCTTTTTGCATTGAAATGGCTTGCTTCTTCTCTTTTTTGGCCTCCTCTTACGTCTCCTCCACCTTCTATCCTCCTGATCTTCCTACTCCATCTGTTCCTCCTCAGCCTTGTCTTCCTCCATCTCCGTTTCTCCTCAGTTAATGTGCATTGTTTTGCTAACTGAGCTGTTGTCACATATTTATTAGTAATGACATTTATCATCATTTAGGCCAGTGCAGAGAGCGTACCTCTGAGTAGATATCTTGAAGGTCATTATATAAATGCTACCTTACATTACACCACAGATTTGTTGTAGTGGGTCCATCAACCTGGAATAACCTTCCTCCATCACTAAGAGCTTAACTAATGACTGACTTCTCTTCATCGGCTTCTCATTCTTCAAAGGCATTTCTTTTTCTCCGGGATTTCCTTGCGGAGAGAGCCTCTGAATGGTTCAAGATATCTACTCTGCGAGAAGCGCTATATAAATCTAAAGATACGATTCAATTCCGTCACTGTTTGCGCTCTGACAGTGCCAGTCCAAAGCCTGGATAAAGGAGGAGGGCGACGCATATGATCTTGGTTATCACACAGTGTCGTTAAACTGCAACTACTGCTACTGCATGAAATTCTCTGCTTTTGGCTTCAGGCGGACGTCGTTCTGTCCAAGCCATCACCCGTCGTTCTCCATCAAGAATCCCGCTCCGCATCTCGACTCCTCTTCCAGGCGGCAGATGCTCCCAGTCGACTGACCTCTTCTGGCAACACCATGACGACGGAGGGTGCCACCAGCCAACCAACCTCTGCAACCGGAGCATCCTACCAACGATATGTGGACAAGAACGATGAATCGAGTGAACAACGCGTGAAGTCGTCTCTGCTGCCAGTCGCTCCGATGCTCACAGTGTCAGTGTTTACAGTTTACGCTTTGTGGTCCAACGTTTACAGAGGGCATTACGTGTTATAGTTTAGGGTTTATGGTAGTATGGTTTACAGTACCAATGTTTGCGTATTACAGTTTAGGGTTTATGGTAGTATGGTTTACAGTGTCAGTGTTTACATGCTACAGGTTAGAGTTTACGGTAGTATAGTTTACTGTGTCATTTTGCGGTTTATGTGTTACTAGTTAGAGTTTACAGTAGCATGGTTTACAGTGTCAGTGTTTGCGGTTTGTATGCTACAGTTTAAAGCTTATTATAGTGCAGTTTACAGTTTTGGTGTTTACGGCCTTCAACTTCGATTTTATGGTGTCTCCCGGGTTTCGTGTAGCTTCACGAGGTAAGGTTGGGTGGGTAAGGCTATGTAAAAGGGTTTATAATTACCATACGTAACATGACATACCTTCAATTATCTTATCTTGGTTACTGTTACCTTGCCTCATTGTACCTCACACAGCTTGAAATCCCTTAAAAACACATGATTTGCGTGAAATTTACATCTCTGTTGAAAATGCTGTTTTAGGATCCAAGAGGCGATCGATCAGGCGATCCTTGAATACGTCTTTGGAGAGACGATCGAAAGCCTTCCAGAAAGCGATGGTAGGATCGCTTCTTCTCCCAACTGAGAATAACTCAGCCACGATTTCATTCATCTGCATTTAGATTATTTTCCTACCGATCGAATAAGCAGCTTATTAACCGATTAATTAATTTAGTAATTATTACGTGTTTTATTATTATTATTGTTATTATGTTGTTTTTTGTTGTGAAACACATTCTTTGTGTGTTTTGTTTGTGTGATAAATAGGGCTTCATAAATGCATAGCACACTAATTAATTTGGTTTTCTTAGCTCCTTTACATAAATTGTATGTTGGGTTTAAGAAATGTAAACTCTACCCTGTTAAGGGTTGCATAATGAATTTGATTGATTGTGTTTGGTTGATTAGAAATGCAAGACGAGAGCGATAACAGCTGGAGTCTTTCAGACGACGACAACAGGTCAGTTCACGTGGGTTGAAGGTCATTTAGGTGACATCTAAGGGGTCATCTAAGAGGGTCATTTAAGTTGATCATCTAAGAGGGTCATACAAGGGTATCAGAGGGTTATCTAAGTGGGTCATCTAAGATCGTTATATAAGGACATCTTTGGGTCATCTAATTGCAACTTAGTGCTTCAAAGTGTCATCTAATTGCATCAAGGGTCATCCAAGTGCATCAGAGGTCATCTAAGTGCTTCAAAGGGTCATCTATGTGCATGAAATTGTCATCTAGAAGGTTTTCATCTTAGAAGAAAATCGAAGGGTTCGTTTAGCTGCCAGAATTCTCTGGGACAATTAAATCATGCAAAAGCTCCTTAAGTTGATTTTTCCTGCTAAACTGATTCTATCATTCACAAAGCATCTTATGTCTCTATGTTTTTGTCGTTGTTTTGTCTTCTCCAGGGCTCCTCCTCCTCCTCCGCTTCAGTATCCTTCGAGACTCTCTGCCAACGACATTCATCCGTCTGCCAAGGCGCTCGACTCTGACAGCGTGTCAGAGACGAGCAGCGACGACAGCGACGATGATAACCGTCGACAACGACACAGGCAAGTGCAACAATGTACAACGCAATATGGTTGTATGATAGAGTACAATACATTGATACAATACGATGTGACTTTTATTTCATTGTCGATGCCTTTCTTACACAGTTCAATGGTATTGAGTCTTTGGTCAGGTCTCTTTAATGATTGGCTTTGAATATTCATGATTTATTAATTATACACTCTTATATTTGTAGTGCATAAATGATATGCCAAATTAGCTATATAGTGGTTATGATTATTCATGAGCGCTTATGGTTATTCATGATCGCTTATGATTATTCATGATTGCTTTTGATTATTCATAATTGCTTTTGATTATTCATTATACCTTTGTATGATGGTCAGATGGCCAACAGTTGCTTACGATTATTCATGATGATTGCTTATGAATATTCATGATTGCTAATGATGTTATTCGTCATGGCCTTACAGTGATGCAGTGACTAGGATTGCAAACGATGGGCAGATGCACGACAGGGACTGGGCTGCTGAGGCAGAGGTACGTTTCCATGGCAATTCTACTAAACTGTCTTTGATTACATTAATTTTAAGCCCTGAAATTTATATTTGTGGCCTAGACCTCATGACGTTTTCGCCTTGGCACTGGTCCAAATCAATAGGCCATGCGAAATAAATTTCTGGCCTTGTTGAAGTGTGGAGGCTAGGCTCCAGCATATCCCCACAGGTAGAAAAGTTCAATTACGTCCAATCAGTTATAACAAGAAGCCCAGTCTTGTGAGCCAGTCCTGAGGCAGCCATATGCATGAAGTGCTAGCCACTTCATTTTCTTAGCCTCCACATACGAGGGTGGAGCAGAAAACTTGAACCTTATTCAAAAGTAGATTTGAACCCCAACCTCTCGATCAAAAGTCCAGAGTGCTAACCACTACGCTATCGAGCACCACCTTCCAGTCATAAATCTTAACCTTATTGTGACAATTTTTGGTCATGAGCCTTAGTCTAGGTTTTGAGGCCCGGCACTTTTAGATTATAGATGTCTACACCTTCCTGAGTCTTTCCGCTCAACAGAACTGTATGTGTTTCAGGTGAAGTCCCAGCGACCCATTTCCAGCTCTGCCAACAGAGCCGGGGAATCAGTCTCTTCGGCTGGACAACATCGGGCGACCAGCGCGCCCTCTCGGCCGTCCTCCGTGGGCACGAAGGAGAACGTGGTCCAGACCATCTCAAGGAACAACAACCACGCCTTTCGACGTGTCGACCAAGGGGCACTCAAGTCGCCGCTTGTGGAGAAGCAGGCGTGGTCTGTGGAGTTGGGAGGAGAGAGACAACTGGAAGGTAGGGGTGGGTGGAGGGAAATGATGGCATAGGGATAGTTCGGTTGTGGTTACCTGTATTGATGTTGAGGTGTTGGTGGGTTGATCGAGTGATTGGTGCATTGAGTGATTGTTTTAGTGATTTGTTGATTGCGTGATTGATTGGTTGATTGTTTTTTTGGAGTGATTTGTTTTTTGCGTGATTGTTTTTGAGTGATTGTTTGATTGAGTGATTGGTTTATTGGGTGAATGTTTGTGTGATCGGTTGATTGAGTGGGTTATTGACTGACTGGTTGATGCAGTTATTTTCTTATCTGTGATTATTAAAATGATTGAATAATTGATTGATTGGTTATGTGATTGTAAGGATTATTGATTAATGGAATGGAGCTATTTTGTCGGCTGCGGTCATTGTTAGAATGTTGCGGTGATTGCTTGATTGAATGATGGATTGAGTGATTGTGAGGATTATTATTGATTGATGGAGTTACTAACTGATTGTAAGAGTGATTGTTTGATTGAAGGACAGCTTTGCTTGTATTTTGCTCGGTTGGATTACTTAACAGTGTCGGTAGGATGTCTTTGTCTCTTTTCCCCAATCAGGGAAGTCTACGACGCTGAGGCACCAGAGCTCGGCAGATGGCCAGCCAATGCGAGGCAATTCCAGGGAATCCGGGTTCGTTAGAAGTTTTTTCTTTAAGTAGTTGTTATCATCATCATCATTGCTGTCATTATTGTCATCATCTTTATAGCAATCATTATTATCATCATCATCATCATCATTGCCTTCGTTATTGTATTTGTACTAGCAGCCTGGCTGAATGGAATAAAACTACCGGACTTTATTTGGCAAATCTTCAACACTATCGCTCTTCAAAATTAACCTTAATTAAGACTAACTTGTTCAGTGTTTCTTATGACTAGACTTTTTTCATTTTTATATTTATTTATTTGCTATTTTATTTGGGATTGGTTGTTAAATGCGGGATATAGTGGATGCTGTTCATTTCATCCTTAATGATGCTATGTCTGGTTCCAGGGCGGCTGGGAGAGAAGACCAATATCTGGCTGAGTTTAAAAGGCTGACAAAACAGATTCATGGTAACTTTTAAATTACTCTCTTTTGCAAATGGTTCGGATTAAATAGATGATCAATCAAACAATCGATCGATCGATCTTGATGACGTCAATGTATAGTTTTGTGTTCTGATAAAAGATTTGATTAAATTAGTTTTGGATTGTAATTGATTTGTGAAGATGAAATTAGTGGATTACTTTATAGGTAGATTTGATTAGGATATAGGAGGATTAGTGAGTAGGAGTATTGGCTTAGGGAAAAGTAAGATTATATTCATAGATAGTTTGATTAGATTAGTAGATTGGAAAATTAGATTCATGCTTACTTGTTAATTGATCTTAGCAGAGATTTGATTAGTAATGATTAATTTATGATTAGACCTACTTTTGATTAGATCAATGGATATTGGATCAGATCTAGAATAGACCAGGACATAGACAACTGGATAATTATAATTCTTAGAAAGTCAAGATACTGAATTTATATTTAATCGAGAAGATTTTTTTCTTAAAAGATTTGCTTATGTGAGATAAACTGTTTTTCCAGCGTGTAAGAAGAAAGTGAAGGAGTTTGAAGAGGAATTCGAAGCCAAGCACGGATACAAAGTAAGTCGTCCACAGCGTAATGCCAGTCCTAAGCATGGATAAAGAAGGAGGACGACGTCATTCGGTATCATTATTTTCGTCGCCATGACATTTTTGGGATGTCTAAATTTCCTGTTGATGATGCTACTTGTTCTAAATGGTCATTGCACAGTTTGGTGACTTGCCCTGGAGTGCAGTGAGTACGGGTTCCGGCCTCCCTATTTCACCGATTACCGTGTGGGCATGATGAGCAATGCTTGTTCATTACACTGGCCGTTGTCACACTTTCCGAGCGACAGCGATGCCTTCCAGGTGAACCGTTGCTACGCCGGATCGTAATGAGTTCTATCCGTCTTGGTATAGATTTTTTATTGTCTAGATCGTTTCTGCTGATTCCAATTAAGGAATGAATGAAGGATTAACTTGTGTTAATCGACCCTCATGGCTGGAATGTTTGGAGATCCAGTTTCATCAACAGAGCAATGCCTCCGATCATCTGAGTCGATTGGAGCTCCTCCGAGTAGATTTCTTGAGAGGGCACTATATAAATGTTTGAACGAACGAATGAATGAAACCGTGCCTGCGATTGTTGCTTGTAGCCGATGCACAGCGACCGAGCGAGCAACAAGGAAATTAGACGCTGCCTTGAGGAATTACCGGAAGCCCGTCGTCAGCTCAATGGTAATATGAATTTATTGTTAATGTCTCAGAGCATCTTTCTGTGCAATGCCACTCCTCAAAGAGCAAACTAGTAAGAGGTCATTAAGGTCATTACGGTCGTTCAATGTTGTCGAAGTCATTAGGTGCCATTGAGGTCATTAGCGTCGTTGAAGTCATTCAATGTCATCAAAATCATCAAGTGTCATTGAGTGGTGCCTCGGTCATTAAATTGCATTGATGCCATTAATGTAATTGTGGTCATTAAGTGTCGTTGAGGTTATTAGGTGTCATTGAGGTTATTAAGTGTCGTTGATGTGCATTAAATGGCTTTGAGGTCATTAATGTCGTTGAGGATGTTAGGTGTTTGTTAGAACTAGACTATTGCAACATCACGTGGCTTCAAATGTTTTAGATCAATATTTTTATGTTGATGATCGAAATTGAGTGATCTGTTGACCAATTGGTCTTCTGCCGCTTTCTTAAATGCTGTCATTTCTCCACTAATTTGATTTATTACTTATTTCAGCTTAAGAGTTATTTATGTATTTTTCTATTTCCTTTTCATTTGAATTATTTCTTTGTATTTTGTTATTTACTGACTTTCATTAAGCTTAATTATTTATTTATATTTTATTACCTTGCTATCAGAATTATTTTTTATATTTAATTATTTACTGACTTCAATTATTATTATTCACTCGTCCTCTGTTTCTGACTCACCTCCTTTTAAGGTTAAGACTGTCAGAAGCAGGTCACACATGTTGCTCAGGCATTCGTTTTTTTCAACTAATTTTAATCGCTGTATTATTAATTATTATTCCTCTGGTTGAGTTAATTGTGGATTTGTTACGTTGCAGAGCTGCGAGAAAAGATGGAGTCGATTGAGGATGAGAAGCAGGACGATCGATCGAATGGAGGATCGAGGAAGACCTCGTCACCGCCAACGATCGAGCAGACGCTTGCGACACTCATCGTGAAACTTGAGGAGAAGAGAATGGCCGCCTCACGACCCGAAAGTCTCTCGGTGGGTTGGGGGGCCCTGTCCACAGTCACTCACAATTTCCTTCTTTAGGGGCAGTTACAGGTATAATTCTGCTTATGTGGTGCTGTTGTGTGGTGATAGTGTTGTATGCTGGTTGTGTTTTCTGGTGGTAGTGTTTTCTGGTAGTAGTGTTTTCTGGTGTTAGTGTTGTCTGGTGGTAGTGTTTTCTGGTGTTAGTGTTGTCTGGTGGTAATGTTGTGTGATGGTAGTGTTGTCTGGTGGTAGTGTTGTCTGGTTTTAGTGTTGTTTTGTGGTTGTGTTGTCTGGTGGTTGTGTTGTCTGTTATTAATAGTGTTGTCTGGTAATGCAGTTGTCTGGGAATTTTCTCGCTATCCAAGACTACACAACAGGACTACCACCAGTAATGTTGTCTGCTGATAGCATTGTTTGGCGATATTGTTGCATTGTCCAGTGATAGCACTACCAAGTGGTATTGCCATCTTGCTGGGTGGTAGTACCATCCGATGGTGTTATGTATATATGCTTTGTACGTAAGACTATGCAATGTGTTCTGTAGGAGATGACAAAGAACGAGATCTGTGAGGAGAAGCTATGTATCCAGAAGGCCCTTCTCCACTTCGAAACCATCCACGGCCGTCCAGTGAGTCTCAATCCCACTTCTGTTTTCATTCATTCATTTAGGAGGAGTTTATCTAGTGCCTCTCAAAGGCTCCAAGGTAACGGTTCTCTTGTGTTTATGGAAGGCGTATGCAGGTTCCTTGGCTTATAGGAAATGCAGAAACTCAAATGTATAGACTCAAGCATGGTTCAAAGGTAGGGACTCAAAAGTACGGACTCAAAGGCATGGACTCAAAGGTATGAACTCAAGGGCTTGTACTCAACGGGAGACGATTTCATAGGTACTTTTCAAGTGAATAATCAACTTTTTGCCACATAAATAAATAGATACTGATATGAGTACATTATTCATACATAAATTGTATTTATACATATATATATATATATATATATATATATTATATATATGTATTATATATATATATATGTGAGCATTTATGTTATGCCTTTAAAATGCAGATGCTGCTCTCTATGTAATGATTTAGTTGAATTGCATTTGATTATTTGCATTTAATTTATTTTAAATGCGTTTATTTTGTTTTCCGAAGAGTACATCAAGTGAGAAGGAGGTGATGCATCCACTCTACGATCGATATCGCAGAATTAAACGACTTCTCGAGAAAATGTCCGATGTGAGTGTAGCCTTCATTAACGCTAAAGCCCATTGTTTTCAAGACCCATTGTTGTCAAGGCTCATCTCTCTGTCAAGATTCATTGTTGTAAGGACCATTTATGTCAAGACCCATTGTTGCCAAGCCCCTTTTTTGTCAGACTATTGTTGTCATGAATCTTTGCTGTTAGGACCATTGATATCAAGACCCATATTGATATCAAGACCCATTGTTTTCAAACCAATTGTTTTCAGGACCCATTGTTGACGATCCCCTTTGTTGTCAGACTATTGCTGTCGAGGATGACTGTTGTCAACACCCATAGTTATCAAGACACTTTGTCTTATAGACCACATTATTTTTTAGCGCCATGGTTTTCCTACTATTGTATAAATTGATCTTATTAGTTAAAAAACAATGTATTAGACATTATGTTTAAATGTTTGTTTTGCATATTGTTTTCTTGTAGTATGGCGCCGACGCTTTTGAGGATATTCAAAGTGGGCCTGGAAACCTGTCTTTCGTGTCAGCCACCACACAGAGCACAGCTGTTAGCAGCACAGCCAAGGGAACCAGTACACGATCAAATCGAAATGTACGGCCGATCAAATTATATGTTGCTGTAATCATGATTTATAGTAATCATGCAATATATATTAGTGACTTTGTTAATAAATATGTCTGACACAAATAAAAGTAGTATTGATAATAATACAAATATATATGGTAAAAGTCATAATGCATTTATTAATAGTAATTCGAATAATAAAAATAAATATGGTAATAGTTATAATTAAATTAATAATCGTAATCATAATAATACAAATAAAATTATCATATTAGAAATGATAACATAATTAATAAAAATAATAATTAAGATGATAATAACATCTTCTACATGTGGTGTATGTCATAATGTTTCACTTTATAGATCCAATTATTTCATGTTTTGTGTTTTCATTTGTTGCAGAATCCGGTGAACTCCCCCACAAAATCCCAGCCTGGCAAAAACATGTTTACGTTGGGCCGATCAGATCCCACCCACCGCCAACCAGAGCCTCCCACCCAACGGCGGAAAACGGAAGGACCCGGAACAAGGGAAACAATGGGGAGAATGTTGAACGATGAGGAAAATCTTAACTTTAATCAATTATCTATGTAGGTTGTAATTATCATTGTTATTAGGATTTTTATTATGATTATAACTATTATTATTCTTGTTATTTTTTTAAAATTTTCCAATGTGTGTAAAGTCACACAGTTATGCGAGTTGGAGGCGCAAAGTCAATAGATTAGTTAAAATGTAATTGATATTATTGAGTAATAAGTAATGGTGATTAATTAATGGATGTCGATTATTAATTATAATCAGGGGATATATGTTTATATATAATGAGTAATGCAACAGAATAATGAAGTACGTGAAATATGTCATTAAATATTTCACTTGAGTCATCAAATCTCAAACAGGGTGAACGAATGAGGAGACCTTATTGCCAACCTATTATTGATAAATAATTTTTAATAGATAATTAAAGAATAGATAATGGTTGATAGTTGATAATCATAAATCTATATGACAAATAGATTAGTGATTAATAGCAAGTGATTATTACTGGCCGTGCTGGAGTCAGAAGTTCAAATGAAGAGTGCTATGTAAATCCTCAAACAAATTAATTATTTATATTTAAAAAGTCTATTTAATCTGATGTATTTGTGTTGAACTCTGTTTAGTCCTAGGTTAATGAGTGAGCTGCAGAGGACGAAAGCGGACAAGAAGCGTCTCCAGTTCGTCCTGCACAACTTCGAGGAAGAATTCCAAAGAGAGAATGGACGGTAAGCTCGATCGGAATTCTGTACAAGTTGCACTCAAACCAAAGACTCTGTTTGATTCTTCCTCCTTCTGCCTAGAAACTCACTGCTTACATTCTACTCTTCTCTGCAGTCTGTCTTCTTCGGTCATAGTCAGACCTGGAGTGCCTCTGAGTAGAAATCTTAAAGGGGCGCTATATTAAGTTCACATTGATTGATTGATTGGTTGATTGATTGATTGAGTAATAAATGCATGATAAGAATAATGATACTTCGTAAAGTTCACAACTCTCTTAAGAGTCTGTACTTTCCTCTCACCTCATTGCATTGTGAGGTTTTGTGTCTATCACCTTGTCTATCTTTGTGTCTATGCAATAGGAAAATCCAGAAATACGACCAGCTGCCTCTCGAGGCTGAATACAAACAGTACAAGGTACGTTGTTCAATTGCTCCATTGCTAAATATCCTCAGTAAAAAGAGGTCAACGTCATCTTTGTTGAACGAATGGTGATGAGTACGACAGCTTCACAAGGGTGAGAGTAAGGGTTATTATGGCTTATCATAATGGGTTAAGATGTGTTTGCTAGGGTAATCGGTTATGGTTCATGGTAATGATTATATCTTTCCAAGGCTGATGGGTCATGATAATAATGGTTATGATTACTTTGTACAGGTAATAGTAAGTTGTAATGTACAGTGGTAAGCCATTTAAAGAGTTCGATCGAATACATAGGATGTCACAATTGGGTCCATGAACAGAATGCTGACATATATTACTTTCTTGTTTGTGTAATGTAAAGGCATATACTGGAGCTAAACAATAACTTATTACAATTGCAGAACGAATTTGAGCATACACTGTAGATACTTCAACTTCTAGTTAGTTAAGGCAGCTTTAGTTCAGTCTGCTTCTAGTTTGTTTTCACACCAAAATTAATGGTCCTATATTTTTCCCATGTTTTATTTTCAGTGTTTCACATCAGCTGACTTTTATGAACAAAAACCTGCAAAAGAATTTTAAACTTTCGTTTAAAAAAGTCTTTTAAGCATTTCTTTTGATGTTTTTTTCTACAGACGATTAAAGCAAAGTTAAAACTGCTCGAAGTCTTGGTCGCCAAACACCAGCAGACCAAGTGACATGACCTCCGACCTCGATGATTACAGCAGTTCGACCTCCACCGTCAGAACCCAAAGGGTTTTGTAGGTCAGGGTATGACCTCTAGGTCAGGTCGTGACCGCGTCTATGCTGATGACGACGAGGCCCTACCTTATTCGATTGTGGTTGTGTTGTCCGTGTGACCTTTGAACTTTCACATTCCCGCTAGGCTTTGCTGTGTTTTAGGTGGCGTGACTGCGGTGTTCTGGGCGGCATGGTTTTTGCCACTTCCAAAACTGCATGGATTACCATGTCTCAAGTGACGAGGTTGCGTGATTGCTTAATTGCAAAATGCGTTTGCTGTTGCTTAAATGCGTCACCGCTTAAATTATATGGTTTTACCATGTTTTCATATTGACGTGGTATGCCACGTCTTAGATGACTTGACTTTGTCATGTCGTAAGCGACATGGCGTCATCGTCATATACCGTATTACACAAACTACAAAGAGCTGCCCTCTAGTTTTACATTACGAGTTGTAAATTTTCCATGACAGCCATTGAGGATTAGAAAAGTATTAACTTCTGAACTTTTACTGTAACATGTGCGATTCTTGTACATAATCAAATCGCACGAATAACTTTACAAATGTATGCATAGAAATATGTTTGCGCGTGATTGCTCAGTGTGGGCTTGTTTACAAGGTCTTGGTTTCTTCCCACGTGGCTGGTGGTCGACGGACCGGCCACCCGCCCTCGTATGCTGAGGCCAAGAAAATGAAGTTACTAGCACTTCATACTTGGGGCTAGCATATTAAGGCATGTCCACCAAAGAACTTCGTTAATGAATTGATGCTGTATGTCGTAAATACATGCATTCATTTGTCAAATATATTGATAAATGTACATAGATTTAAAGATGGTGTTTGATATACTTTTCCAATATTATATGGTTGTACAGTGTATAATTATTACATGTATAATAATATCTATGCATATATATATATGCATGTATGTATATATGTACATGTTGTATTCATATTGTATATGCCTGAGGCTTGATTATTATATGATTTATTTAACATTAGTGGTGATTATAGTTATCTGTGAAGAGCACAAGATTAGTTCAGACTCAAGGTATAACACAACCTCATTATAAGGCATTTTCATACAGCTGCGAACGATATCCATGATTGCATGTATTTTCAGATGGCAGTATTTGCAATATGCAAGAATTGATGTTGGTAAGCATGATGGACAGTTGATAAACTTCTTGATGGTTGTTATAACACTCGGTTTGTTGAGTCCTCCTCACCTTGTGGGATATGAGCTAGTGCTACAAGTCATTCGCTCACAATTACCCAGTGGCGCTATCGTTTGGTCTTTATATAGAGGCGTTTTAATGAATGCAGAATAATAATAATGTATGCTTTTTGGTTGTTTTGGCTAGATTGTGTTTTTTCGATGTTTTGTTAATAGACGCCAAAATGCAACAATCCTTTTAGATTCGTGCCTTTCCCATGATGCATTGCCTCGCTTTGTTGTAAAATCGTGCAAAGTTGTTGTTTTTCCCGATGCTGTAATTAATGTTTCTCATTTTAAATCGAAAACCGTCAGGATTTGAAAATAAAACCTGGTGAAATTTTCGAATATATGTCTTTTCTTTACATCAATCATGACCCATATAGAGCCGCATTAAATTTATAAAGAGCTCGCACAAGCTTGCGAAATATGTACAGGTTTATTTGAATAGAATCCAGACCGTACAACCAGCTGCATAGTGAAACAAAATAAAATCTGAGAAACAAACTAGCCTACCATATATCATCAACCATTTGCATAAAATAGTCCACGCTTGATAGTTTGCATAATTTGCATAATACGCAGGCCACAAGTAATCGGTTAATTTGCATAACAGGTGTCGATCGATTTCTTTGTTCGACAGCAGATTGTGTTCGTTCAGGTTGAGCTAAGAAAACCAAAGGGCTTAGCTAAGTCTACGCATAGTCTTGAGAAACATGCAAACAAGCCCTGTCATTCCAAAAGCGTGGATATCATACAGCATTATATCAATGTGTAATCTCTCCCATGGCTTGCACGCAGGCATCTAGTCTATGTGAGGTCTTTGTGGATTCCATTGGCAATGTGCAAATCCTTTAGTTCGTTACACCGTTGCATTAGAACAAATCAAATAATTAAATTAGACTTTAAAATGCTGTTCAGGTGATAACTTGCGTTATCTGTTCCATTGAATATCAAATTAAAATTAATTTGTACCAAGGGTGAAACAAATCCAATGCATTTGAATCATTAGCATCTAGCTATTCAACCTACATGACTAGACGCGACAAGCCCTACACAAAGAACTCTTCTTAACCCTTTAACAATGAGTTACCAAAAGCGACTGGGCAGCCAGTGCAGCTTCTCGTTAAAGCAGTAGGCGGTGTGCTAGTAGATCATGCATTTGGAGTCCCACCGAAGAGGTCCTGCATGCAAGACCCACATGGCAGAGTCACAGTTTCAAGACAAAGCTTCATAAAAAATTCTCCTTGGTACGCAACAAATCTTTGTATAATTATGCATTCCACTCAAACTGAAAGAGTAGATGTCTGAGTAACTCAAACTAGCATCATTTTAGAGTCCTACAACATCATAGCATGCACCCATGCCAATTAAAACTCAGAATAAAAAATTGGTCAAATAAGGAACAGAAAATCAGTATTAGAAATGTGAGAAAGACACAACACAGCCCCACCTATACATACTCCAGCTGTACATGCATTACAATGTTGACTCCAGAAACATAATTATGTGCAAAGTCACCCACCCAACTCCTGTCCTGGCTGCACCTTTAAATTCTTAACGAACACCCGTGCAAACGAACAATTCCAAGCATGAACGCACTCCAACCTCCAATAATGCATCAACGCTCATGAGAAACCCTAGGAAAATTCATCTAGGAAAAATAGGAAATTGTAATAATTGTGCATTGGGGAACATCATGCAGAAACTTGGCCTCATACTAATTGTGCAGCAAGGAAAATCTCAAGGATGTCTCCTGCATTTGTGGAAAATCTTTCTAACCAGAGGTTTCGATAAACTGTGCGTAGAGGATCAATTGGGGTTAACGTAAAGCCAATCATTATAAAATTTCGTATTCAAAAAGACCTATTCAAGCAAGTTTTGTTCAATCACACTTCTTTATCAATGCACAAAGATCCACAGACCAAAACATTAATATCTGATAGACGCATTCAAGAGTGAAAAACCAACAAATGCTACATAAAAAGAGTCAGAAGAGGAAGAAGACCAACATTGTAAACATTGCCACGTGTTATTCTTTAGAATTGCTATCTACAACATCAAAGTTAGTTGATGGCCAAGAATTCTTTTATGCTAGCGACCGTGACATTCTTAAAAGTTCACACAATATCTTACAGGTAAGGTGGTCGCAACGAATAACCGCTGTGCGAGCCAAGCTTAATTCTCTCTAGCTTGTCTCTAACAAAAATATCATTGTTATATCATTAATTGTTGTTCGCTATGGCATCCCAATAGCCAACAAAATCTCCCAAATAATCAGTGTCGATGTAAAACGGTTTGACCCCTATTTGGAGCCACTTTTTAGAACAATTTCATATCGGTAATGAAAAGTACACTTCAATGTCAATAATCAGAGTTGCAGGGAGTTGATATTATATGGTAAAATAAATTTATTTACAGTAAAAATAGAAACAATAATTCTTGTGGTTTCATTGCAGGATTTTCCAAGTCACCTAAGTTGACCATCTCATGTTAAAAAATCAACCGATTAATGAAACTCATTTCACATATGTTACACAGGAGCTAGGTGCTATTCAAGGAACCTAATAATATTAAAAAATGTCCATATCTAATAATATGCCAAATAATATCTCAGAGTACCAATATCAGACTATCTACCATAATATCTTAACTTTTCTAGAATTTCCATGAGTCCCCAGATCCACTGCTATTTGCTTCCTGACCACTTATCAAAACTCAAAGCAAAAGCAAAATGAGAAAGTACCAGTCATTGACTTTTAAACGTCAAATACCTCAATCCCCAGATATTACACGAAACAAAAGAAAAATCCCCCTTCAATGCCGGTAACAATACACAACAGCTTAAACGTTTGTGACTTCTGAACAACCAAAGACTTTAAACAGACCTGCACAATGTGATTAACTCTTAGAAGACATTCTTCAGTCAAACCAAGGTGGTTCATTGTAAACAAGGGGCAAGTGATCATCCATTTAGTATATATGCAAAATCTGGAGAAATTGCCCCACCCGTACACATGCATACTTCCTACACCCCCATCTGCCTGCATATACTTAACGTGCACCCACCTATAGAACAGCCCATAACTAATCATTCAGAAAAAATAATATTAATGCGTTTAATAAAAATATCTTTCATTGCCATTGTCCATGGCAAAGCCTTCTCCCACTGAACTACTTGTTATCAAGGTTCCATTCCAGCCCCGTTTTTCTTATGTGTATATACATCATCAATATACCCCCCATACAGAAGCACATGCATTAACCGGCCTCCTGCTCATTGCATACATACTAAATGAATGTCCTCTGAAGTCGTTTCCATCAAGGTTCAGTAGAAACAACTCTACATTTTGATTTGTTGAACAAGGATCTGACACCAAAAGTCAAGAGGCAACTGATAAAAATACTGTCTCCAGCATCATACGATATCAGAAGACTTAATAGATCGATTGCCGCCATCGGCATTAACTTGAGTCAACATACCTCTGCCATCATTCGAATCACTCAACGTTTGAAACGCAAACTCAGTTGCTGTAAAATAAAAATCTGCTGTAATCTGCAGTGACTGTCCAAAATTACAGAAAGCTGAAAATATTTGATCGATCCGTTAAATAGAATCTCAACGCGGCGCAGCATCGAGCAGAACCCGTTAGACACTACGCTAATGAAGACCTGCAATAGGCCGATCCTTTAACGAAAACAATAACGTCCGAACGATCAGCCACTGAATCGTTAAAGCGAATGCTAACAAGAGCAGCTTATCGAGTCGCGACACAAATGTCCGTCGCTTGGTAACTGTCCTGTGTCACGCCGACTAAGAGCGTCGTTTTGAGAAGTCGTAGTCGCCCGGCTCACTTCCAGCAGGACCTTGAGCATTCCGAATACTCCTCCAAGGAAGTCGCAGGACCTTGAGCATTCCGAATACTCCTCCAAGGAAGTCGCAGGACCGTGAGCATTCCTAACACTCCTCCTTTCTCTCTACAATTATTATCAGAATGAGCATTGCACAAACGCCCTTGTTTTCCACGCTCATCTTATTGAGCTTAGTGATCACTCCTTCCGCTCTTCCCTTTCAACGAAAGTCACAGTACTGCACAGAATTATGCCTTCCCTTCAGTCTACACAGACTGCCTTCCATTCTGTCTATGCAAACTGCCTTCCATTCTTTCTACGCTCTATCGACTGAACTTCTCCACTACTCCTTCCATTCTCTGCCTCAATCAAAACTCATCATTGCTCCGACTCCTCTCCTTTCATGGATATCCACTCATGAGAAGACTGAGCTTTTGAATAGGCCTTCCTCCAACTAAAGGCATGACAGAAAGGCAGGAGGACGATCGTACGAAAGTGCGAACTCTCCGTCGCAAAGAGTCACAGTTCGAGGTTTCTGTTATTCCCCCAGAGGGGCGTCAGACCTTCGTTGTGCCGTTTCGGAGGTTGCATTTTAGCTTGCCGAGAGTCTTTTTGACTCGGAGCGCCGTCAGACGACCAGCCGGAACCTTTGTCCAACACTCCTGAATGACACGGATCATCGACTGCATGTACTATAAAGAATAAACGACATTGACAGATAATTAATAACTTTTCCATAATTATATGATTTATTACGAGAGTGTTTCCACGGTACAGTAAACAGGTGTAAAGCAAAGCATTTCATAAAAACATTTCAAAGAAGATATCTATATATTTAAATAGATTCTAGTACAACCATGACAATAAATAAGTATGTATGAATATGCATGCATTTAAGTATGTATAAATACTTATGAAGAAGTATGCAACTATGCTTTGAATATAAGTCTATATAAATAATATGCACAAATATGTATGCATGAAAATAAATAAGTCTGTATGAATATGTACATATATATATATATATATATATATATATATATATGATATGGGTGGTAGAGGTGATGCGATTGTTACCTCATCGCAGTGCCATCTGTTGGGTAGCTCCGGTCGTCGTCCCTCTGTGCAGACGACCTTTCGCATCTCGTCAAAACTCGGATCGTGTCCGATGGCATCAAAGTAGGGAACCTGATAGTCTTCAACAATGCCTGAACAGCAGAGTTACGAAAAATCAAATTCAAGCAATTTATATATAGTCATTTTGCATTTATATAGCACTCTCTAGAAGTCTACTCCAACAATCAACCGATTTATAGATATATATAAATATATTTATATATGATTTAAATATATTTATATATGATTTAAATATATTTATATATGATTTAAATATATATAAATATACATACATGCAATGTATGAAACAGGGATTTAGTAAAATGCCTGATTTCTTAGATTTCAGGCAATATGTAAAATCGCCCATTTATGGTTAGGATTAGAGTTAGGGTTAAAGTTAGTTTAGGTTAGTGCATGGTTAGGGTTTTTAAAAATTGCCTACGCATTTTACAAAATCCCTAGTTTGACACATTGCTTGTAACATATATAAATATATAAGCAATGTCGATGATCACCTTCGATTTTTCCTTGGATTCACCTTTCTGGGTGACCATGCACACATAATAAATAATTTGCAGCAGTAATAATAATAATAATAATAATAATTTTCGATTGGTTCTCATAGAAGTTCAATAAATACATCACATAAGTTAGAAAGAAATAAGAATCAGCAGAGACCAGAATTCAGAACATCCTCCTCTTCTTCAAATACCGTAGACCCAAAGAACAATAACCTGTTGTGTACCTGAAACTTCGCACCTGCGTGCCAACTCCCACAGCACAAGAGAAAGGGAATACATGTCTGCCTGCTTGAAGGACTCGAAATGGGAGCGGCCGAGGGTCTCGTCGAGAACCTCGGGGGCCATGTAGCGCTTCGTCCCTTGACGAGTATTCGGGGCGACGTCCACTTCGTTTGTTTCGCTGAATCACACAAAATCATCATTCATTCATTACGAGAATTTATATCAAGCATCTCTTCAAGGGACTTCTCAGAGGCACTTCCAAACCCAGTCAAACAAAGTCATCTTAAGATGGGAGAGGAGGCACACCTGACAGGAGCAGAGCGTCAAAGGGAGGCCATGCCAAATCGAGGAGCCTACCGCACCAAGAAGGCAAGGCTCTGCCTGGTGGGTATGCAAGCAAGGGAACACGCATTTGTTTAGATCTACATATATACAGAGACCATGTTCAGCATAAGCGCGAGCCTCGGGCACAGAGGGGTGGGGTGACAGAGTTCGCGACTTAATAAGAAAGCATGTATGTCACTACTAAACATACAACACTAAACAGCCACTATCGCCGACAGCAGACGCAGTACTCCGCATTAGCGGTAAAACAATTAGAGGCAAGTACTCTGTACAGTCTGCTGCTGTCCCAAACTACTATTCATAAAGGCTCATTCATACATATTCATGCAGACATTTTCATACATATTCATGCAGACATTTTCATACATATTCATAAAGGCTTTTTCATACATATTCACACGGACTAATTCATGCATATTCACATAGGCCATTTTTCTCTCTCACTCCTCCTACCTGATGAATCGAACAGCCAGGCCAAGGTCTGCAATGCAACAGGTGCCGTTCTTCTTGACGAGAACGTTCTTGCTCTTGATGTCACGATGTGCAATGGCCGGCTTCCCTAACAACAACAGATGCAACAAATAAGTAAATAACAATTAAACAAAACAAACAACAGATTAGTAAATAAATGGCAGGAAATAAGATGACCAGCAAAATCACCACCAGAAACACAGACACAATTCTGCGCACATCGGCCATATAGGGTAAAAACAAGGTAAACATTAAACTTTAAATAAAAATATGAATCTACTTGTTTTGTAAGTTTCAATTTTTACTTTGAAAGCGATAAAGTTATAAAAAATGAAATGTGATTGACAATCAGTAAAAAATTTTGATTTTTGTGCTAAAACAGAAAATAATTGAAATTTCAATTTGCTTCCACAAGCCGACTTTTATTAATACCATCATTTCTCAGACTCCGAGTAATGCCGAGTAGCACAACAATCGGCCGAGTTCCGTTTCGGCTCATCGCCAATAATAATTCTGAGCAATGTTGCTCACCTTGAGTGCCGTGAATCTCCGTGTGGAGGTGGGTGACTCCACTGACGAGAGAGAGTGCCATCTTGAGCATCGTGCTCATGTCCAAGACGTGCTGCTGGAGGAAGTCGTAGAGCGACCCGTACTCATGGTAGTCCGTTATGAGGAAGAGCTGCGTCCACGATCCCGTTCCCTTGATGTCCGCCGCAATGAAACCTGGTAAAAGTTACATGCAGGAGTCAAGGCAATGGAGGGCATTGTTTGTACCCATCGACACCAAAATGGCCGGGCATCAGGAGATGATGGTAATGATGATGATTTGCTTGTGTGTTACAGCTCTCAATGAAAAGCAGACCTAGTAAGGTAACCGAATCTGACTGCTCAACAAAAGCAACGACATTGAATGAGGCAGAAACATACATAAGTCATCTGATAAAGGGGTTTTACCCTAAAAGCGAGACTACCGTCCGTCAGGGTTTTCGTCGCCCTTCTTCCATTTGTCATCGTGAAAAGCTCCTATACGCATGCCTAGGTCTCTAAATAAATCTGAATCTAAGAGACTCTATAAATAAACACAAATGTGGTGCATCTAGTGATCAATCTATTAAGTCTTCTGATATCGTATGATGTTGGAGACAGTATTTTTATCAGTTGCCTCTTCACTTTTGGTGTTCATGCAAAAGTGATGACAAGTGTGATTATTTTACCAAGACACATGATCACTCATTAATGGCACACAATGTAATCACCAAAACAACCGGAGCACAGCATACCAAGGATGTTGTCGTGTCTGAGCATGGCCGTCTGGTAGAGCTCCGTCTCGCGGAACCAGCTCGCCTCCTCCGAGGTGAAGAAGATCTTGACTGCGACGTTCTCGTCCCTCCACTTCCCCTTCCAGACCTCCCCGTACCGACCCTTTCCGATGCTCCGCACCAGGTAGATCTGCTTGGCAATCGTTCGCTGAACCTGTGCAGCGCAGATAATCAGAAACACTTTAAAATCATTCATTCATTTTGAGAATTTATATAGCACTTCTTTTAACAAAACCACTCAGAGGGTTTAACTTGTAACAGAACATTTATATATTTTTTTTGAACATTTATATAGCGCCACTCGAGATCAGTCTTAAGAGTATGCATGAAGTCTGAAAAGTACTAATGAAGTATGAAGAGTACTGATCAAATCTGCAGAGTAATCTTGAAGTCTGAATGGAAGGCACTGGTGAAGTCTGAAGGAGTACTAATGAAGTATTATCAGTACTCATGATGTCTGAAGAATACCGATCAAATCTGTAATCATGAAGCCTGAAGAGTACTCGTGAAGTCTGAAGAGTAAGTACTCATGAAGTCATAAAAGTACTCATGAACTCTTAAGAGCACTGACCAAGAGCGGAAGTCCGGATCCGCTGCCTGAACTCTGTGACTGGTCGATGAGCTCTCGAAGCGAGCTGCCCTGAGCGAGGAACGACTCGCACATGTCCGCTTCCTGTAGGTGCTTAAGGCGCCGCTCTTCGTTCTTTCGATTCCTAAAGTCAACAAAACCATCGTCACATGCATGGAAAGTATCCAACAATTAAACCCAGGAGAAACCAGTTATCATCGTTCTTTTACCTAGGGCAGAAAGGATCATCCAGGAATTGGCTACAAGTATGTCTTTAATTAGTAACTTCTATAGCACCAGAAACTCAAGCACAGGGAATCAGTCTATCGATTTGACAAAAGTCAAACAATCATGCATTGTCTTGGAAATTAATCTTTCTAATATTACAGTCATTATATTTCAAAATATAGCTATTATTTACAATATTACAGTTATTATCTATTATGTTACAGTACTTATTTATAATATTACAGTCATCTATGCTGATCATGCTGCAAAAGTCATCACTGTCATGATTACTTTTTTTTACAATACACAGTTGTTGTCATCAATCATCATGGTTTCACAGCAGGCAAACACAGCGCACTGGTTGAACCCTGCCCAAATGCATTGTTCTGGAATCAATCAATCATACAACAAAACGTCATCGTTGTCATTAACACCATTGTTATCATTGCCCTGCTATTCAAGACCATCTAATTAACAATCATAGTCGTCATGATCTCACTGCGCATGAACTCTCTTACCGTAGGTAGACGGCAAAGACTACAATGACGAGCAAGACGAGAGCAACGGATACAACAATGAGAATAACAATTGGCAGCAGGTTGCTAGGCAACGCGTCCGGTTGACCTGCAACGTAAAGACAATGAATCAGAAACAGAATGAACAGAATTCAAATCACAATAGTTAATACTATTATTTACAATACAACAATCATTATTCATAATATTATAGATATTATTTATAATATTACAGTTATTATTCATACGATTACATTTATTAATCTGATTATCACTGTCTTTCAATTTCTAGGTGCCAAATAAACGTTCGTACACTATGCAACCGTCATACTACTTTTCAACCCATTCAACATGGCACAACTAGATTACCCCATGCCAGATGGTTTTATGCCAGTGAACAGATGGATCCACAAAGGGGAGAACTAGATTTACCCATTCCTGATGGTCTGATGCCATTACCCCATTTAAGATGGTTCTCACAATAGGGATAACTAGTAGATTAAGCTTCATGCCTTTACCCATTCCAAATGCTTATATGCCAAGTACAGTATGACAATGGTGCCTTAGCAGTCACTAGATTAGATGAGATGAGATCAGATGCGATTACCTGTCATTGACACAGTCGTCCTGTAGTTAAGCGTCGGATGAAGGTGCTGATTGCATAGATCGAATCCATCACAGCACTCGATTCCTTTCGGTTCCTCGTGAGGCACTTTGCCGCCTTTGCACTACAAGACAAAGCCCATCAGATACAAGCACACTCAGACATCAGCTAATCACTCAAATATCAATTGCTGTCAGCCTCTGCCAGCTGTAGGTCAGTACCGTTGGCATGTCTGGGCATGTCCACCTACCTATGTGCACTATCCACTTGTGCTTTCCAAATGCACTGTCTAACAGGCATCATTGTTATCCGTCGTTATCCATCTACCATCTAATTTTTTTTGGCAAAGTTGTTTGAGTACCTAGCAAGTGGGGCATAGGCCCTTATAGGTTTCTCCCTTTGAGCCATTATTTCTGCATTATCCTGTATATATGTAAAATATTGATCTGTCTTGGTTTCAATATTTAGACTTGATTGATTGTCTCTCAAAGAAGCTAAGCAGATGGGAAACAGAAGATGGAAGACAGCGCACTTCGACCTTTATCCAAGAAGACCGCATCACAATGTTGAAATATAGTTGCGTTGATTTGAATTGGAAAAGTTCCAGTTGCCACTTGCATACAAGGCCACGAACAGGTACCCCAACCAATCAACTCACCTGTAGAATCATTCCGCCCTCCTCGTCGACAGGTGCAAGGCAGCCGAACGACCAGAACTCGATTCCATCCGGTTCCAGTTCAATGGCCGTGAAGCACATGCCTCCGGGTTTGAGGTCACAGGTTCCGTTGAAGACGTCTCCCGGACAGACGGTGCAGAGGCACGTCCGACCCCCGGCTAAAACAGACAGAGCCACGCTTAGACTGCAAGACAACTCATGCAGAAACACAACTCATGCAGAAACACAACTCAAGCAAAAACACAACTCAAGCAAAAACACAACTCAAGCAAAAACACAACTCAAGCAAAAATACAACTCAAGCAAAAACACATCACATGAAACGTTCTAGATGCAAAGACTTAATTTCAGACCTAGACCACACTGACTTTTAATCACATACAAGAAACGACATAGATTTTATTCCTAGGATTTTATTTCTTGAGTTTTATTCCAAGGGCTGTATTCCAAGAACTCATTCCTAGGATTTATTTCTAGGATTTTGTTCCTAGGCTTGTATTCCTATGACTTCATACCTAGGACTTTATTCCTAGGCTTGAATTCCCAGGATTTCATACCTAGGATTTTATTCTTAGGATTTACTCCAAGGATTTTCTTCCTAGGATTATCTTTTAGGATTTTATACTGGTCCCTTATTACTCTGCCAAAGAATGATTCAGTCAATAGAAAGGGATTGACCAATCTACAGCTGCACACAATTGCAGCTATTCCAGTGACTCTGACTCTAATTGTATGGAGGGAACATTGTGGTGGTCAACTTCCATGCAATTAAACGAAGATCATATTATTTCCCCAACTCCCCAACTGACTTAATCACCAACAAAGAGCATCACTAGTTTTGCTGGGAACCCACAACTGCACAGCTCACAAAAGCAACAGTAATAAGGCAGATTCACATCAGCAGTTAATCATCACATGAATCACTCCCTCTCTCCCGCCTGTCCTTTCTCTCTTCCTCGCACTCTCTGTCTCTCTCTCTGTCTCTCTCTCTCTGTCTCTCTCTCTCTGTCTCTCTCTCTGTCAATGCCCCTTCTCTCTCTCTCCCTTACCCTCCCTCCCTGTGTATGTGCGTCTGCAAGCGCGTGTGTCTGTATGTCTATCTCTTCCACAACCATCGCTTTCCAGCAACCCCACAGCAATTATGGCCATACCAAGAGGAGTAGAAACACCAACACATGTAGGCGTCCTTCCCTGAGGCCGGGTCCTTACGGCACATTGCCTAATCAACTGCCACAGAGACAGAAAGGGAGAGAGACAGAGAGAGGGAGAGACAGACAGACAGACAGAGCGAGACAGTATACGTCGCCTGCCAATCATGACCACCAGACGGGCAATAACGCTTAAGACCAGAGCATTCTTATCAGTTCAGAAGCGACCACAGGTGACGAGTCGTCGCTCGCAACAAATATCCCACCCGATAAGAGCCCGGCAGCAACAGATATGGCACGTAACTACGAGTGTAAACAATGCCTGGAATGCTACACTATGCCCGGAACGCAACATCATGCCCGTTGTACTGCACTATGATTGGAATGCTACATCATGCCCCAAATACCCAGTAAGACTGGACTGTTACATATTCCCCAAGCGCTACATTATGCCCGGAATGCTACATTATGCCCGGAATGCTACATTATGCCCAGAATGCTATATTATGCCCGGAATGCTACATTATGCCCAGAATGCTATATTATGCCCGGAATGCTACATTATGCCCAGAATGCTATATCATGCAATACAATACAATACTAGCTATATACATAGCATAGAGCATCGCAGTTCTTCCACTGCGAGATATCATAGCCGTATGTTATAGAACATCTAGCTGTGCTTCTGACAGTCATGATCTCAACTACTTTCAAGTAAATAATCTTTGAGGTAGTAGCTTTGGTATAACAAGGATCATAAGCTTGCGTCTCCCCTTCTTCATCCAGGCTTGGGACATGCACAGCCAGAGTGCGAGCAGTGTGCGAAGTCCTACACTCTGCGGTACTTCTGAGGACATGTGGTGTAGTAAAACAGTCAGCCCATGGTGAACATCTACCAAACCTTCGGCTAATACAGAGGTGTCAAAACTCTTCTGACGGTGTGCCCTTGGCAACGTTTTCTGGAAAGTGGCGAGCCAGGATGCTGAATGCACCAAGCAAAATGGGGGTAGGGATCTAAGAGATGGCTTGGAGAAAATTTCAGCAATACAAAATCTGAAATGGTGCATTTTCTAGCATGCAGACAGTTAAATCAGGCTTTAAAATCTTAATTTCGATCTTCATTAACAGTCAAAACATCACATAAAAATCTCATTAAGCCATTAAAATCACAATGGAATTATTATTCTCAAATTGTGAAGTCTTTAGCCAAGACTTTGCAGGTCATTGGCTGACCCCTTTGACGATGGATCATTACAACAACATTAAAATGACAAAAATAATTATTTAACAAGCACCATTGTCCAATGACCACTCATCAGTTGATGGGGCTGTGAAACTGCAAGCGAATGACCTCCTCAAAAGTCCCTGTACTCAACTCTGATGGGGGAGGATCGAACCCGTACCCACCGCATTATGGGCAGGCGCTCCAATCGATTGGCTACCTTGTCCAAAATCAGACAGTCACATGGATTTGAGTATTGGTCAGTAAGCCGTCCAGCGATAGTACGTTCTCTTCTAATTAAGATGATTTACAGCAAAACATGACAAAAGATGACATGCAAAACAGCTATACACTGGAACAAAGGTTCAAGAAAACTAAAAATTTGCAGAACATGGATGATCTAATTCTTAGGAATGGAAAATCCTCTGTGCATTGCATAAAAAAATGGATTGGTGAAGCACACAGCATAAATTTGAACAAATCTAGAACTGTGCATTGTAAGCATGTCTAGCAATTTATCGTCTCTATAAATTAAATGCAATGGTCCAGTCTAATAAATAACAAGGCTAATAACCTTCTGGTCAGTCGCTTATTATCATCTCACTTGTCAAACAAAACAAGAAGAGTTGCAAAGAAAATAAGAAACGGAATGTGCACCTCTAAACATAGAAACACCAAGGTATGGGACACTTCAGTTATATACTCATTTATTCTATAATACAACGTAATCACACTTCATTAAAACTTCAAGCGGTGCTGAGAATTTAAGCAACTACTTTATCAAAATACTGTGTAGTGCTAAATAAATCATCTGAAAAATGAATGCTCGGGTATGCGCGTTTCAGCGCCTTGCCTAACTCCAGTCAAAGCTACAATTAGACACTACAAAATGTTGACAATATAGACAGATTTTACATACTCTGTCGCTAATGTACATATCGGAAAGATCGAGCTTCAGCACCTTTTAGAGCTTAAGAACTACAGTTTATGCTAACGATTACAAGTAGGGCACTCGCTGTGTTTAAGCGAACCTGTTCCGCATCAATCGCACATACAAAGCGGTAGCAACTCTAATCAAAACAGCAGACCAGTCCATTAGCAATTCATAATAAACAAATTCCACTAACCTCTTTGGAATGTGCATAATAACACCGTTACGCAATATACGAAGTAAACAATACACTTTAGAAACTTTTCAGCCGCCATTTTGCATATCTTGTCCGTCTGTCTGACCGGACATGACGTCATTTCTGTCACCAAACGCTAACAAGAACCATCTCGTTCACCAGATCCATTATTACGCTCCGAGAAATCAAGTAGGTACCTGAATTGGCATTCCAATGCTGAAAAAAGAATAATTCTTTCAATAGTTTAAACTTTAAAGCCAAAGTATTCAATATATTGTTTTAAGTGTGTCACATTTTGATGTTTTTCTGTCAATTCTCGATCTAAACGACACACTCCTTAACAGTTACTCTGCCTCCGCTGACCTCCTGGAAACCGGACTATGATCTACCACGGACTATTCTTTGGACAACCCCTCTGATTTGAATCCTTTGAGGCAGCGCTCGTGAATAAGCTGGTGCCCTGCGCTTGGCTCTAAAGTGGCGCTTTAGAAATTTGGAGATTACGATTAGCAATTTTCAGCATTACAATTGAAATGCCATGCTACTTTTAACTATCATGTTAATGAAAATCAGCTAACCTCCATAATAATAAATCCTGTTTCCATCTAAGACGCATAAGACCAGTCAATAGATGTCTAAACAAGAAACATCGCCGTACATTAATAAATACCTAAGGCATTTCTAGAATTGATTACCGTAACTCAGCCTCATGTCTTCCACGTATCCCTTTGATCTTCTAATCATCATGCTAAAACTTGTCTCATCTCATTTCGTGTGCCGCTTAGCAATTGCGAGTTTACGATAATAATTACGCTATTATAATAACCCTAGTTGAATATGAATTGTAAACACAGCTTGGAATCTATCGTAGCGCTAAAGTAAATTATTTTAAAAGCACAACTGAGCGAGATTGGCGCTGCCTCTGGAGCGAGATTACATAGCTACGCAGGACATCGAAGTATCTACGTCTTTCTAAGGTTTGAATATAGCTAGGCTGTACTTTTTCACTCAGTTTTGTTTTAATCCTTGCAATTCACTTGACTTTTTGATTATAAGAACTTATATAACTTATTCATGATATTTAGTCATGATTTCTACATGGCGCCTTCTACTGCCTTGAGTAGCGGTTTCCTTGATATGACTTGAGTGGAATTTATCATGTATAATAGTTTGCTATATATTTTATCACGTTCTAGCTCTGTATGACAATTGATAAACTCTTAAACAGTTAAAATAAATTTCGATTTTACCCACTCTATTAAGACTATCTCCTTTCGTAGTTATGTAATAAAATAAATAAAGAGCCAAACAGTCGGCAGAAATAATGGTCAATTTAAACAACAAATTGTGCAGGGTTCGTTAATCAGATATTTTCAACCATAAAGGTTTGCTGTGGTATATTTGACCCATTAACTGCCCCCTCAATACGAAACGTCTGCTTTCTTCCTCACAGATGACCAGTTGTCGATTTGATGAATTTGCCAAGTAGCAAGCAGCCGACTGAACAGTACCTGTTGAATCGTTGGATCTCTATGCCGTTCGTTGCCCTTGTCTGTGGTGCAAAGCGCAGGACTTCCAACAGCGAAGACAAGTCTGAAGTCAAAGTGATTAAAATGGAGGTTACCGGCGCCAATATGGCCAGCCGGGCTCGGGATGTGCGGGATGCGGAGAACGTGGAAGACTGGGGAAGAGAAGCGGACAAGGAGATGCAGAAGAAGAAACTGACGGTGACTCTGCCAAACGCTCGGTCAAGACTGCCAAGAGCAAGACAGCAGGCGAGTACCTCAACTGCCGTAATGTAATTGTGATTGAATAAATGAATATATATATATATATATGTTTATATATATATATATGTTTATATATAAAGCATTGTGAAGTGAACATTTCTGGTATGGTAACCGAAGCTAGACTTGTTTCAGTTCTGTATTTGGTGGTGCTGTTATGATGGTTATGATAAAATAGATTCATTCATTTCAGTTGGTTTTGCTACAGTATTATTGTGCCTCCTAAGACTGTTCAATAACCATTGGGAAATGTTTTCAATGCGTGTACAGTTAGTTGTGTAAAGAACATATCCGAGCAGATGGAACAAGTGAAGCCCGGTTGTTGTCCAACATGTGGATGCCTCAGCGAGACTCATGGGTCGATTTCCAGAGGAAAATGCATTTTAAATTGTTTTTTAGATTTTTTTGGATGGGCAAACACCTAGTTCAATGATAATGATGTTTTTATGAGCATGAAATTTTCTCTGTTCATAGGTTTACGAAGATGCTCCGTTGGAGGAGAAGCCAGCTTTCAAAAGAAAGGAAAGAACATTCCGGCAGAAGGCAAAACCAGAAGCCACGAAGGATGCAAAAGCGAAGGAACCTAAAGCAGAGCGGAAAGTGATGCGAGGTGGAAAGAGAGCGGAGAAGGTGGAGGAAGATGAATTAAAGGAAGAGAGAATGAAAGAGGATCGAATGAGAAAAGGAGGAGAAGGGATGGAAGAGACGGAGGATGCTCGAAGGATGGAAGGAGGAAGGGCGAAAGAAACGATGGATAGAGGAAAGGAGAAAGTAACAAGAGCAAAAATTATACGCAAGCCAAAGACCACGTTTGAAGTTAGAGGTTCTCTTCAACTTCTTTGTTTATCATTAATTAATTTATAATTGACTATATATTGTTTTCATAGTTTTCACTGTTGGATTATTTTTGGTTTGTTGATATTGTTATTGCTTTTACTATTATTATTATTATTAGTTGTAATATTTGTGTTTATTATTTGGTTTGTATTTATCTTGATTATGTGGTTTTATTTTTATCTTTAGTATTTGTGATATTTATATAGCACCAGTTCAAATGGTCTGGATAAGTTTGTGAATGACGAGTTTTAGTTCAAATTACTATTGTATGAATTGTTAATTTATTTAATTGATTAATGAAAATGATTCTTAGTGCCAGATTTGTTTTAGAATGTGTAGAATACTTGCCAAATTGAGATTAATTTAGAATTTAAAAGTTATGATTGATTTTCAGAGAAGCCACTGAAAAGAAAGGGACTAGCCGTCGGGAAGACGGAGGCTTTTCCTTCTGCGGTTCCAGTCACTTTGCTGGCTGCGGCATCTATAAAGGAACCTGACATCGTGCCAGTGGAACCCTACTATCAGGGGGTACCTTGGCAGGCTTCACAAGGTGATGTCAGATCTGTAGATATTATTGCTGCAATTATTTTTCACTTGAAGCGACTGGTATCCCTCAGCAATAAAAACTATTATTGTTATTAATATTATTATTATTATTAATTTACTAAGTACCAGTTGGTGTTTGCTTTTTTCATTAATCTGTGTTTGTTCATGTCTGAGTGCATATTTTTGTTTATTTGTGTTTATTTATGGGTTCTTGAATTTGTTTGAGCACATATTTTATTTTGTTTTGAGTTTTTATGTGTTTTTTTATACCATTTTGAGCATTTGTTAGAGAGTTTTTTCTTAAATTACAACAATAATTTCCTATTTTCAAACTGTCACCAACACAGTATGATTGATTGCAGACATAGTATAACGAAATGATGTCAACAGCTATGCAGTCATTGCATTATGATATAATATTTAACCAATGCCACCGAAGGACTAGTCAACATTACGGAGGATACGGGTATTGAATTTGGGTCCTCAGCTCTGCTCCCTAATCATGTTATCCATTACTCTTTTGCTCTCCCAATCGTATCTTTCCCTTTTGTTGTGTTCATTTCCGTGTTTTTCCATTGTTTGTCCCTGTGACGTCTCTGGCAGTTGTTGGTCAGTCGCATGCAACCGATCGAGAAGAAGCAACACATCTTGACAACGGTTGTCTGTCGCTGCACATGCTTTCGCATTCTATGCAACGAGGATCGAAGGACGACCAGCTGTACTGCCTCCAGTATGCCAACGACATCATGGCATACTTGAAGGTATGCAAACGAGTACCCTATGCAGCTACGATGTTGATGCCTGCATGATCATAAACAAATAATAATGTATCTCTTTGTGGTCTATGGTAGGCTAGGTAACAGGGCAAGGTTAGGTATTGTCGAGTAGGTTAAGTAATTTATGTAAAGTAGGTAAGATATTGAGGTGAGGTAACTCTTGATTACTAAAGACAAATGTGCCAAACGATAATGCACCATTCATTTTATGTTATGTTATTCACCTATTCACCTAGAATAGTTATTCTGTGAGAGGCGCTATATAAATCTGGAAATGCAAAACCTACCTATGTTTGCTCACTGTACCTGGCTTCCTGTCCTCACATTCCGTCACCTCCATTACATTACATGCTATACATAATCTCTTACATTAATTTCCTTGACCTTTCTGAGGTTGAGTCTGTATGCCTATATCTGTTTCTTTATTTGACTGTTTATTGTTACATTACCTCCCTTACATTACCTACTGTACATCATCTTGCCTTCGCCTCTTGTGTTAGTCCAGTCCTCCTGTTACCTTTAGTCCGCATGTCTCTTCGGAATCTTCTATCGCCATCGAACATTTCTGGGTTAAGGTGCTATAAAAAATTTCGGATGCGTTACATTGCGTTGTGTTGCGACTTCGAATAGAGTCTGGAGGTGAAGTACGTGATTCCGGACGACTTCAGTCCTCCCGTTCATCCGCAGACGAACCATTGCATGCGTGCAACGCTCATCGATTGGCTCGTCCAGGTTCAGGTTTGTCAATCTGATGTTGTGCCTCAATGTGACACGTGATTGGCCACATGATTGGCTTTGCAATTGCCGCATGATTTAGTTGTGGATTGGCCACATAATTATGCTGTGGATTTTGTTGTCGGGATTTGATGTGGATTTTGTTATTGTCACATGATAACAAGGTAACACATGATTGGCTGTTGATTTTTTCACCTGATTTGGCTGAGGATTTTGTCACAAGAATTGGATGCGAATTTTGCCACATGATTTGGCTGTGGATTGGCCTCACGATTGGCTGTGGATTAGCCACGTGATTTGTCTGTGGATTGGCCACTGGATTGATGGTAATTGGCCACATGATTGGCAATAAGAGGTGGGTGGATTTTAAGTGCTTGCGAATGTGTGTTGGGCGATTTTGGAGTAAAAGTACTTGTACGTGAACTCGTTTTTGTATGAACTTTTTTAGGAGCATCAGGGCCTTCTGGAGGACAGTCTGCACCTGTCTGTTGCAATGATTGACGTCTACCTGTCGCGATGTCGCGTCACATTCTCGCAGTTCCAGCTCGTCGGCGTTACATGTCTCTTCATCGCGAGCAAATATGAGGAGCGCTTTCCCCCAACGGTATATGTGCCACTCAATGCAATCATATGACTGCTGGCTGATTGGACAACGAGTAATTAATATTCATGATAATAAGTAATTCGTACTCATGATGTTAAGTATTTGATATTCATGATGATTAGCAATTGATATTAATTAATATTTGTGATGATGGCCATCAATATTCATGATGATAAGTGATTAATATTCACGATGATAATCAATTAATATTCATGATGATGAATAATTAATATTCATGATACTGAGTTATGAATATTCATCAATGTTTTCTAGATTCTAAAAGTGTTGTCATATGCATTGTGTCTATTAAATTGACCTGTTGTTGACCTTTGGTGTACTACATTGCTCAGGTGAAGAGCCTCATCCAACTGACGGACAATTCGTACACCTACGATGAAGTAATAGCCATGGAGAGACGCGTCTTGAAGGGACTCGACTTCCAGCTGTCCATTCCGACGACCCTCGTCTTCCTCCATTGGTATCTGTGGCGCCTCGACTGCAACGATTCCGACAGAGAACTGGTATGATTTGCCTGTTAGATTCCAACAAGGATCTGGTGTGATTTGTCTTTAAAGTCCGTTAAACCAAAAATCGGGTTAATTAACAAAAGTATATGTAAATAATTGTTAAAAATTAAAAGCAAAAATTCTTTTCTATTACTCTTATTATTTGTTTTTATTGTTCTACTCTGCTTCTATTTTCATTTCTTTAGTCAGGCATTTTATTAGTTTACAACAGAGCGCGTTGAGGGCTAATCATTTTTGAATGATGTTGCCAAGTTTTCGAATTGAATTGAATGCTGCCGTCTTATCCGTGTTTATGACTTGCTTTCACAGATCTCCAAATATGACCCTGCCTTCTTCTTATGTAGTGAGTACTCTTTCAGGCATTCTCTGAGACGATTACGACTACCTTTACGTTTATGCTTGCCAAGTTCTTCACTCACAATTTGGTCATCAGACTGTGACTCTTAATATGTGTGCAATAATGAATATGTGCCCAAGCCAAGAAAGTTAAGTTACTGGCCATTGAAGGCTCTGAATGCCTCTCAGGGTTTGCATACAGTAGCAGTTGATTGTCTTTGAAATTGTTATCATTTGAACACGTACTCTGACATTGCTGTTAAGCTGTATGTTTTCATTACAGACCGAAATGTTGTGCACCTATATCCTCAGCCTGACATTGTTAAAGTCGACGTTCTCCAAGCTCTCTGCATCGCTGAAATCTTCGGCCGTCATTCTCCTTTCCCGCAGTCTTCTCGCTTCGCACACGAATGACTTTCGACCCCAGGCTTCAGCTCGGTCGCAGACAAAACCGGTAGTTTCTCTGCATCTGTGGGTTTGGGACGACAACTGCGTACGGGTGACTGGTTACCAATTGCGAGACCTCAAGGTGTGCTCTGTTTTGATGGTAAAGGAATTGAAGTCAGCAAGAACAGTGAAATTCCAGGTATTAACAGCCGTGTCCTGGTAATAAGTCATTTGTTAATTAGTGTTGCTAATGCTGTTTTGGTTGGTCAGTGGCTAATACTGTACTTGTCGTTACATGGTTCATTAAATAGGGAATTCTGTTCTAATCTCGTTGGGAAATGAACTGCAGTTGCAGAAAATCAATGCATGACCTTATCATGAAGACAGTTTGCAGCATCGTCTACATTTACTCATTACAGTTGTTTATTTAAAAATTGTTTTTTTCCCAATTGGCATTATTTTGCTAATAAGTTTTTTACTAGCTGCACGCTGTGTGCTGTTAATTGTTGTACAGCTGATTGCTGCTAGTTGATGTTTTGTTGATTATTATACTTGTATTTTTGGTTGTGGATTAGCAATTGTAATTAGGTGTGTAGGGTATTGTGTCTGAATGAATAATAGACTGAGCCCTCATTCCGGATGCATTTATGATGGAGGAACAATTAAGTAATTACTTTTAGTTAACTAGAAACTTACTATACCACCTAAAACCATTAGTATTTTGCCTTTTAGAAGTAACTCAGAGCTAGCAATGCCAAGTAGAGCACTTCCTATGGATGGGATAAGTGAGTAAAGACTAACTAGTATCCTCACGATCTTATAACAAATCACCTGTTGTGTTACATTTTGTAAACTTTTCAGGGACCCCAAGAGAAGTTCAACCAGCCACAGTACCTATCCGTAAGCCGCCATCCGGCGCTGTCTCCCACTGCTTTGAATGAACTAGCCACGCTGCTCGACCTTTTATCTGAAGGATGATGTTTCGGTTTTCGATGAAAGCTTCTTCATCTGAACTTTCTTCAACTTGAGGAATCATGAAAATGCAGAATTTGAAACTGCATGAACATCTTGAAAAGTTTTCCAGTGGACTTTTTGTCTAAAAATCGCTCTGTGAATTATGTAACGAATTGTATGATATAGTTTTTCATCAGGATAATTATATTGCTTGATTAAATTATTTACTGATGTGTTTGATTGGAAGGTTTTTCAATTCGTTTTGGTAACTCGTTGATAATGCTCAAATTTGTTTTACGTTATTAGTATTGGTGGTTTTGTGTGCCAATTACTGCTGCTGTGCATATGATGCAGGTGTTGCTAGGTGTAGAAGTTGCTATTTAATTATAAATATGATTTAAATATTAAAGTTATTTTTTGCAATGTTATTTAGAATAATGGCTGATTAATTTATTGATTTAATTATATAAATTAATTTATACTTTTCTTTGCAAAGCTATTGTCTGTACAGATATTTGCTTTGGTTAATTTAAATACAGATGCATTTATGCTTTATTTTATATAAATGCTTCAGAACTTTAATATCGCTTGTGGAACGACTTTTTGTGCCTCTGTAAATATTTAAAAATTCATAAACTATATTAATTAGATTTAGGAGCTCTAACAATGCCCAAAAATTCATTGATTTATGAAATTGTGGCTCAAACCAGCATTCTCCTTTTAGATAATATATTAAATTTGAGTCCACTTCTAAATGCTGTGAATATACTTGATTAACTACAAAATTTAGGCAAAGATATTTACTTTTTCAAGCAGGTAATAAAATAATTTGTAAAAACTTGTTTCCAGTTTTTAGGAGTATATCCAGCATGTTGATAAGCTTTTCCATAAATTATGGTGGTTCAAAGAAAACATGGTTTATTTAATATATAAACCTGTCCTTGTGTGCTGCATTGGTTTCCCAGTCACTTTTAGTAGGCCTATGCTTTTGGTGTTGCAGGTTTATTTCACAAAGTAGCTTATGCTGTATTAGAAGTGTGCCAGTGCTTTCATGAGTTTAGCAGTTCTGTGTCAATTTACTTTGAAATATAAAACTACGTTTTGCTGTTGATTTCACGATGATATTAGAGATCTGAGTTTGCATGACATTTGAGCAATGCACCCTTGGAGCTTGCTTTTTATTTCAGCTAAATTTTAAGGCAGTTTTTCTGTGCTGAAGTTTGGTAATATGGATAGCAAAGAAGAATTATATTAAATTTTTGTTATTGTGCAGGCGTATAAGATTTTTCGTCGTAAGATATTTCTTCTTATCGTATTTGAATTTCTAAAAGTTTTGCTGTTTTCAGTAACCTAGTTTGCCATTATGCAACTATCACCACCTCTCTTCCATTTAAGCAAGCATCAGTTACTGCCGTTGGCTTTACGTTGAAGTTGCTATGAAGCTACTAGCAGTCAGTTCATGCTGAAGTCAGTTGCGTGTTTGAACAAGTGTTCTTAGTTGCTAATTTCCCAGCTGTTTGTGGTTCTTAACTAAACTATTAAAATTTCTAATTCACCATTCTCAGATTATTCAACATTTTATCACGAGTATTTTCGGTTTTTCATCATACAATTGTTTTATTGTCTGTGACAGTTTAGCCTATTCAAAAGAAACTTTGTCTCAGTAATTGACCTTTGGTATTGTGTGAACTAGACTTTGCCTTCCAATTGTTTTACTAATGCACTAAAGATATTTTTATTATTGCTATTCCTGGTCGACCCAGTATTTACAAATGCAGACGATGGAGCCTTGATGGTAAGTCGTAACAGCTTGTCAGTGTTCATGACCAGAAGTCGTCGTGATATCACAGGTGATTGTCACAGACAGGTACTTTGTTAAGTCGTCACAGTTTAAGTTGCATTTGCATTTTGTCTTAAAATTCAACTGCTTTTAATTGATTTAATTAATTCATAATTGATTAAACCGTCTGTTTACAAAATGGTTCTAATTTCTGTTTTCTGCTGAGGAAATCGATCATTAAAATTTTGAACTTCCTGTGCCACAATGTTCCTGCTGTTTATCGATTATTTAATTTAGACGTGTTACATTTTTGTGAGTCTAGTAGGCCGATGAGATGTATTAAGGGTGAGACCCAGCAAGGACCGCCAGACCAAAGCGATGATACGGTACGAGATTCTTTGTCATTTTCAGGAACCTGAAGTCGTCAAGAACCAATAATGCATAAAGGTTTATTTGCCTTTTTCGAGTATTGAAGAGTAGATCTAGGAACAGTGCCCTATCCGCTTGGGGGTGGAGGCGTGGCAGTGTTGGCCTCCTTGAAGTCCGCTTTGATTATTTTCCATTACAAAGATATAACCAACGCTTTTACAGAGCGCCTAACTTTTCTTGCTGGGTGGGGGATAGAAATTTTCCGGTGACACAGAAAAGTAATTTAAGCAATTCGTCGCGGTTCAACACCTTATAATTATATGCACAGTACTTCTATGTTTACTTTATTAGGTACCTTCAACATCTGAAAACGAGATACGCAGCCTACGCTCGTGTAGGTTTATACGAGCTAGCATGCATGCGCTGTGTTAATTATAAATTGAAACCCGCTGGCTGTCTTCTAGAAAAATCTCCAATTAAAACGGAAGGTAACATATGCATCGCAGTCTGGCGATGATGGATGGATGGACACAGGCCGTATATTCAGTTGGCGTGAGCCAGATGATATCGACACATTACGACGTCAGAACATGACATTCTCCTGCGATGTATATATAGGCCACGTTGCAACGTCATTGACCAGGGTGCTACCCCCGCAAATTTATGCATTCAGCATCATCATCACCACCGCCATCATCAGCGTAGCCACCATCATCAAACTTGATTTCGTCACGATTAAAGTCCATGGTGATGATGAATTTGGTTTTGGAATGGTTGAGGCAGAGAAGGTTGGACGACATCCATTGAGAGATTAGAACAACCGCTGCAAGTGGAAATTAGAGCTTGGAGAGAAGTTTCTGCAGAGTTGAGGTCGTCAGCATACAGCTATAGCTGGTGATCAGCAGAGGAGGGTTCCACTGAGATGGCTTAATGGTGTGGCAGACAGCATGAAGAGGAGTGGACCTAGGACGTAGACTTGGGGAGTTATTCTGAGAGAGCGCTGTATAAATAAGAAAATACAATGCAAGCAGTAGAACAGTGCCAGAGACGACAAACCAAAAAGAAAATCGACAAACAACAATTAAACCTATGGTGTCGAATTCCTGATCCCTGACCATGGAACCCTCGGAACGCATGTATTCCAATAAAACTCTTCTTCGGAACTTCCGTTCCGGAACGACAACTAAGTCTTGACTCTTATGAGTCTTATTTAGAATTACTTATTACAGTGTGTTTGCTGTCCACTTTGTAAGCAGCTTTACCCTAAAGACATGGTGTATAAGGCCTTAAACCGGGTCTGTTAACGGATCACTAGGCCTATAATACTGTGGAGGGCAGGGGATGATGAGAAGGGGTTGAGAACGGAAGATGGGCGTTGATTAGAATGGAGGGAAGGGCTAATGAGGATGGGAGTAATAAGCGAGGAGTATGGAAATGGGACGAGGTGTTGAAATCGCAGAGGATAGGCAGGTGAGGAATGAATGAGAGGGAGGTTGAGAAAAATTGTGAGGGTAGCGAAGGGGAGGAGAGAAAATGAGGAGATTAGCATGGGATTTGAATGAGAATACAATGGATAGTAATAGACCGCCCCCCCAGTTTCAAAACTGGGGAGGGGGGGGCCAAAACCGCCTCAATTTTTGTGCTCAGTGCCTTCCATGTTCCCCCAAATCGGTTCTTTTTTATGTTTGTCCAATGGCTTTTTAAGATTACCCTTGTAAAAATAATTTCTGCCCCCATTTTTCAAATTTCTGGGGGGGGGGGCAAAATTCAAAAAATTTTTGCGCTCCGCCCAATATTTTTCTAATTATGCCCCCCCCCACTTTTCAAAACCTTGTTACACCTCTGATAGAAGATGAAAGGGAGAGGAAGTTGAAGGGCATTGGCAGAAGTTTTGGCCTACTCTCTCTGAAGTCAGGTAGGCCCCACAGTGTCCATCACATATTGCATTGTATTGTACTTAAATCTCTTTATTTATGTAGCGCCTCTCTCAGCGCACACCAATCGCTTCCAGATAAAAGAAGTTTTTCTAGTATTAATCGCTATCTTTATCCATCAATGATTATTGTTGGACAGAAAAAGCGAAGTTTTCTTAAAACAAGAAATTGAAACGTCAAAACGGAAGCTTTGCAAAAGTTGGGAGCCGGGGAACCGCTACACATTCCTCCTCAAATGCAATTGTGCATTCACTGGACCATAGGGCCTATCCTCAGAATGTGTGCTATCAACCCGTCCACTCCCAACTATATCATACACGCGTTGCACTACTTATGTGGTATCCTATCAATACCTCTTTAAATAAAGGTGTCTAAGAGTATAATTACATTAATCAACTGTCAGCTGTGCCTTATTTTTGGCAATCAATTATTGGACTTAGAGGAAAGTAGTTTTATTTACTCACTAAACAGCAGTGTTTTTATTTGGGAAATAAGCTAAAGTAATAATAGCAATCATAATTATTTTTATTGTAAATTCAATAAACACATGTACGATGCCACCTGGCGATTCGTGTGCGCGACACCTCTCAAAAGAGTTTACAATTTTAGATTTAATTAAGATTAATTTCACATCAATCATCCCAAAGAAAGGGATGCAATTTCGTTTAGTCAACAAATTAACGTTAAAAATTCATAAATAGGCCTCCACAATAATTCCGATTATTATTTTTAATTTCAAACACGTACTACGCCACCTACCGATTGAGGGGCGCGTTCTGTCCAATACATTTGAACTTCAGCATTCTCTGTCGCTTAATGGTAGTTCACATATTATATAACGCTCAAGGGGTGGATGGGTGGGTTCCGGTTTTGTTAGCGTTATAATGTGTTGGGTGGGGGAGGGGGTAGATTGAAGGCTTTGCTATATAAAACAAAATTTTCAGCTTATTCTATTTTGCCTGTTTGCCTGCTAATTGGAAATTCCATGTACTACGGACCTTCATTGTTTAATCGAAGTTCACAATACGCTGTGAACCAAAACTAGCACCATTAGCTGCCACCTGGTGAATTGATTTGACGTTTTTAGTTATTATTTTATAAATCCACTTTTAACAATTTGCTGTTTACAATTTTAACAATTTTATGTGCATAGCTCTAAATGCTCTAAAATTCAATTCTGTGTGCTTTGTTTTGATTCTGGTTTAAATTGGAATTAATTCACTTGAAATAATTATTTTGCTAGGTATTATCATGATGTTTGATTTCATTTTCTATAGTATGTGTAAATAGTTTATGTTTGCTTAACTACTCAATTGCAGTTGTAGTACGCACTTTGTATACATTAAACGCTATTAAATATTTAGAGTTGTACCGCAAACTTATCGATAAATACCTGATAGTTCAATATTAAACCAATCCATTCTGTGATACTATAATGCTCATTTCTAGTGCAAAACAGGAGGGAAACTAAAATGTTGCTTTTAAATAGAATGTACGTCACTACCATGTATTATCATGCTGTTTAAGTAGGCCTACATGTAGATAAATGGTGACAATCGTCGACTACCCAATTAGTTACCGTAATTAATACAAGTGAATTTAGTGCCATTAAAAGTCCGAATATTAAGATGCAGAGGAGCTCCATACATGCGGTCTATTCATCATTGGCACGAGAGTACACAAGCTTAAGCTGGCTTTTGTTACATAGCTAATTGGGCACATGATGATTTTTACTGCAGTTCTTGAATTGGATAAAGGCAATTATCAGTTGAATCACTACTATTAAAGTGCTAACTAACATCGTATTGTTATAAAAGTGTCAAATTGTGCAATACAATTATGTCTTTTAATGTGCTTATAGACTGGGGTGGGGTAGGGGGTAGGTAGCATATCTGTTATATAATATAGGGGTGGGGGGGGGTCACAGCTGCTGTTATATAACGTTATTAGGGGTAGGGGTGGGTAAAATATTGGGATTTTATGTGTTATATAATACGTGAACGGCTCCTTATCTCAATACTCTTTTCTTCGATTATGTATATATGAGCTGTCCTGCTGTTTCCTGGATTCATTGTTTGTTGCCTATTGTAGAATTATGTCACGCAGATGATCCTGTAATACTACTTACACACATTAGGGATCTCTATTTTTAAGTTGTACTGTGTGACATATCTACGTATTTTGCAAAGCCAAAGTTTACAGCACATTGCATCGTCAACGATCATACGTCGAAGCAGTGTCTACTTGAAACTTTGATTTAATTGCGTCGTTAATGTAACTAATGTGGTTACCGTCGTTTACTGTCCTTCGGAATGCAGATCAGTGGTTCACGTATTATATAACGCATAAAATCCCAATATTTTACCCACCCCTACCCCAAGTTAAATGAACTCTAACGGCATAATTATATCAGAAGTCATTGATTAAAATTGCAGGGCGGTAATTAGCCCAACTCGGTGCACTAAAAGATGAGTGTCAGAGTTTGCGAAGATCGGCAGAGACGAGACCTGGCAAGAAGCCAAAGACTACCAGACCAGAGCGATGATGGGGTACGAGAATCGCTGCTGGAGTAGTGGCTAAGGGAGCGCACATCCAGCATCTAGCTGGAGACGTGGCGACATTTCGGAATGCGACCGACTAGACGTGCTGCAGAACGCAGGACCCGGTCCAGGCACCGCAACCGCCCAGTTTGGAGGCTTACATAGAGTGAGCAGCAATAATTTGATGAAGTAGTGGACAAGTGTAGCGGTGACGTCTGGAGTTATCGAGCGAGTAACTGACGCAACTTCTAGCATGAATCACACAGAGTCACAGGAGACGGTGAATGTGAGGTGCAAATGTAAGCTCTTGGTCTTGCTTAGAGATGTTCGGCCATCCTAACGTGTGTTCGCACAATTTTTTCAGCAATTGATCACTGAGTAGTAGGAGAGCTGATTTAGAGCAACAGAAATTGTTGGGAATGGTCAGTAAACTGGCTAACCCTGTTTTCACAAAGAATTTTAAAATCGTGTATAATGCCCTGGATGAGTTGGCCGATTTGTCCTTAGCATTGCAGATAGTTTATATCACTCTTCCTGTTGATCATCTACTCCTGACAGGACGAATCGAAGTCATTGCAGCTAGAAATGACTAAGTGGACAGTACTATGCTGAAGCTGGTCAGACTGCATATTAAAAAATCAATGTAAATTATTTTAATTTTTTGATTTTTTAATGTATTTTCTTATCAATTTTTAATATGTGGAATGCGGTTTCATCGTAGAATGCAATTCTTAAATTTGCATAAGACCTGGTTAGAGGTAGACAGTAGACATTGAGGGTCCTGTCTCCTATCGAGTCAACTCGAACTTTGGAGTTTCCACTGCTCACCCAAGCCACATTAGCCACTGGTAGAGCGGGTTTGCTGGCTGGTGTTCGAAGTGTTCTTCAGAGCCTAATTAAAGCGCAACGTAGGGCCTCTAGGTCTAATGATTTAGGCCTACATTATTGCCTGCAATTTAAAAAAATTGTCCCATTAAATACACCGATAATGGTTTATTTATGATATTAATATCTGGGACTGAAAGTTTCCAGTATGAAATGGGAGGAACAGCCTTGAGAATGTCAGAGGAAGAAAGGAATCCAGGAGCGATCATTCCCATAAGTGCAAAGCCATCAAAACTGCGTGTCAAAGCAGCAAAGAAGGCGAACAGGATAGCCTACATGTAATATGGTAATGATCAATAGGATCATCATCATCATCGTCGTCGTCGTCGTCGTCAACGGGAGACTGTAATAACGCTTGTCCAGTTGAGTTATGCATACAAATGAAGGGAACATTGGGGTGGAATTTCTTAAATGGAAGAGTTATAGATTTGTGGAATGGTATGGATAGTAGTACTGTCTCAGTGGACACTATCACAGCTTTTAAGAGGAAACTTGGAAAATTGGACTGTTAAACCTAACCAGGACTAAATTAATTTAAGTGGTTTTTACACAGACCAAACGTCTTCTGGACCACTTTAAGCCCTTGTTAATTATGTTATGATATGTTAATCCATTTGTTAATAAGCTACATGATCTATTTCGTCCTGTGACTAATATGCCGATTTTTGCCTCCAGAAGTCCTGGATGTAGTAACAGGCATAATCTATGTCAATGACCCAGTTTCGTCGGCTTCATATCCCTTCCATATTAGTCATAGATCGTCACGGTCTGATGATTACGAAATTAAAACAACTAATAATTGCCCATGCCCATAAAGACCCCATGTAGCAAAAACTTCAAGATCCCTGAGACCAGGGCGATACCGAGCTATAATTGCGCCCTGTGCCTAGCACCAATCTGGCGCCCCTTTTTGAAAATAGTGCATTTTATGGATTAATAATGTTATTCCGTCCTGAAATTTGCGCCCTTCCACATTTGCGCCCTGACGAAATCGCCGTCTCTGGTATGAACATTATTTTGTTAGCTCATATATCTATCACTAAAAATTCTAAGCAAGTAAGTAAGTGATAATGTGAGAATGTTCAGAAATTTTTTTCAGATTTCGTTATGCAAATTAGTACTTCGTGCCTTTGAGAATGCCCTGAAAATATTTTGAATTTCACCATGCATCATACCTTAGCAAGTTATTTTAAAATCTAAATGATACCATATTTCACAGCACATCGGGAAAAAATCCCTCTGTGGAGCCGCCACTGTGTGGAGTGGTGTTTAGTGAATCCAGATAGGTGGGCAGAGGATCGAGTTAAAAGAGTTGAGCCTAATTTGAACAGTGCTTTCAGTTAACTTGGGTAGATATATGTTCTGTATTTAACAAGATATCCTACGCTGAACTTAATTTGGTGTACAGTACCTACAATTAAGGTACATCAGTGTAATAAATAAGATTTTGGCTCTAGTCTCTATAGATTGTCTACCTGTGGACTAACAAGTTCATACGGTCGTGGGTGTAGGGAATAGGAGGTCGTCTTGATTTGGAGGATGGAACTGCTGCAGCACGTTCGTGACCCGGATTCTTCAGTACCGCCTCAAATATGCCCGCATTGGCCAACCGGCCAAAGTGCTCGAACGCAAGTTCATCCTCTGGAAGATGTCGTTGAAGAATCAATAGGTCCATCAGGACCATCACTGACGTAGGCCTGACCTTTTCGCGCATGCGTTTGCTTCAAATAAAATCGAAAGTCTTGTTGATGTAGTCCATGCCTCGCCCGCAATTTTTATGTCTTGATCGCTTTAATTGTAGGTCGACCGTTGCGCAGTTGAAACTGAAATGCCATAGGCCTAATGTTGACATTTGACGCAAAATATCATCGTTTCAAAGATAATAATTCAGAAGACAGTCCCACGTGACTCCGCGTATGAGACGCAGAATTGCAGTTAGGCCTAATAACATCTTGGATGTAGCGGTTGAGTTCATCTTTAAGGCCTACGATTTCTGTGTGTGCAGGACTATTTTAAAACGAAGTTTTGGGGTATACGCCTATTTCTCGTTATTTTCTGTGATGCATTCAACAGTAAAACAAAAGTAATAATTAGGCCTATAAGAACTATTGGTCTATACGCAGTCGCTCTTCTGTAGCGGTTTAGTTCAATTCTTTCGAAGTGAATAGTTTCAAAAGGCTGACCAGCTTCCCTCAGAACATCGGAGGATTTTGATAAAAATCTAAGATAATCAAATCAGGTTAGACAAATCTTGAATTGATACAATCATGCTAGACATAATTGCCGACTCAACAGGGCAACGGGAATTTTACCCCTGTACTTTGGAAGGTACCAGGGCAAGAGTATGGTCTTGCCCCGGTATCTTTTGACATTGTTAATGGTTAATGGTAATGATAAATATTTTATTTATTGTTCTTGAATATGTTATAATAGAAATAGAAGTCCATTAATACAGCGAAGAGTCACAAGGACGAGGATTATATTACTATTTGTCCGACTGACTTAACTTAAGTAAGCAGCGTGCTACTACTAATCAGTTGAACAGTTGAAACAATTGTGCCTTGTTGCCCAAAGGCAATTGTGTTACATTTTTGGAATATTTTTGCCTCTGTGCTCAAAATTAAAAGTTTGCGCCTATGATGCTAAAGCTTTTCTTCTCAACGCCGGACTCCTGGACATTTGCTCTCTCCTCTCGGCGGGCTTGGCAATGCTCAGACCGTTTGGTGCTCGTATGCAAAGGGTAGGCCGATTTTTTATGGACATTGCGCTCGAAATTAAGCCCCTCTGACGTCATTGTAATCGTAAATATTCTCAATTTGCGTTCACATTCCTCTCTGCAGCAGAGACGTCCACATAGAGGCCGGGAGGGGGGGTGAAGAGGCAAATGCCTCTAATTTCAGGTAGGGGGGGGTAATATTTTTAGTCTCAGGAGGGTGGAATATCTTGCCTTCGTAACGCTGGGGACCGGAGGTTTGCTTCCATCACTCAGAGGGGATTGACGCCTCTGTGTGCAGCACTTCGGGATTGTCCATTGATGGCTCAAGTGGGGATGGGATTTGGATTCGTCCATTGCCTGCTCAAGGGGTGAACGGAAAGAGACGAACGCATCTCATTCTCATTCACTGAATGTGGACACAGGAACTATAGTTCACCCTGGATTTATTCTGTCCTTTGAAAATTTGGATAATAAGCAAATTGGCAAACTAATTAACTAATCAACTGATTATTGTTGAAACCAGATAACCCGAGAGAGATGACGATAGGCGCCATTTCTTTACTTCTGATCGGCTGCTGCCTCGGTCACGTGTTCTGTACTGGTACTGACTTCAAATCAATTGGTATCGGTACTGAATTCAAAATAGGTAAACAAATTGGCAGAATAATCAACTGATTAACTAATTCACTAATTGATAATCGTAGCAAAAAACTCGAGAGAGATTGCACTCCTATAAGGGTGTAGTGATTGACGTAAAAGTTTACCTAATTATTACGTTGTAATAATTACATTGTGCTAAGAATAAGGGTCTACGTGTTACGTCGCATAACGTTGTAACATGCAACGTTGAAGTGTTATGTATTGTTTAACCGTATAACTTGTTCGTGCATGTCAGTCAGCACTTGTTATTACGGTTACGTCGTTTCAGCGTAATTGCTTACATACCTAATTACATTACATAACGTTGTTGCCGTATGTGTGTTACGTTGTGTTACGGTGCCGTTGTTTCTACGAAACGGTTACGCTGTGTTACATTGATGCTGTTACTTGCTACAAGGGAAGAAAGGCCAAGATCCAGCGACGATAGTGGACGATGTCGTGAAACCAAAAATCGGAGACAGGCAGACAAATTATGCACCAAAGGACGAGGTCAACTGGTGTGCAAAATCCGATGACAGTTGTCCAGTGAACATCTGCGAACAGACGGGGAGAGTGTGCTGCTGGTGTGACGGATATTGCAACTGGCAACCATTCGGAGCCATCCAGCCGTGCTTCTGCTGCCCTAAGGTTGGTCAGTTCGTTGGTCAGCTGCGATTTAACTGTTAACTGGGCCTAATATGGGAGGAATATAAAGCCACAACGTGTCAGCCAATCAGAGATCGTCTCTTCTGATACAGTCTGTGATCGGCTCCCCAATGAATGAAGTAACATCCGGGTGCGCGGCATGATGACTTTAAACTTATAATCGCAGAAAAGTTCGTCTAAATTTCAGTCAAAAATCTTCCTGTTAACACGTTACATTTATATTCCAAGATCTATTTATTAGGTCGTTTTATTTCGTTAACAAGAACAAACGCGACTGCCGATTTATGACCCAGTTTCTTCGACGTTCGTTTCCCTACATAATAGTCCCAGTTGGCAGTCCCAGTCGTACTGTATTGTATTGTATTTCTGCGGACAGAATGCAACCATTTGCATAAAAATATACAGTTTTGCAGCTTGAGAGTTGGATCACCGATAAAACAGTTTGCCCTAGTAATGATTTAATGCATGCAATATAATGGAGCGTTTATATAGCGCCATTTCAAGATATTTTCTCGCTTTTTTAAAGGATGTTAAATGGTCCTATAGTGAGTGAGTAAAATACGTCTGTTTAGCAGAACTATGAACAGTAAGCTGTAAAGAGTCGTCAGTGGTGGGCCCACGCACAAGCGTGGAACCAACCATTTTCAACGGATGCCCGTCGACCGCTGACAGATGGCATAGATGCTCAGAGTCTCTGGGCCAAGTTGCGTCGATAGGGTAGAGCGACCACTATCGAAATGAGATGCGAGATAAGAGGCGACAAATTATTATTGTTATTATTATTAATCTGTCTGATTCGACCGACGGACTAGTAGGCCTACGTATTTACAGTACTTTCTACGTGTGATAACAAAGATCATTAGCGTCGCCCTCCTGCTTTCTACAGGCTTGGATCTGGCACTGCCACAGAGCCAGCAATGGCTGAATTTTAATCGGCGATAGAACAAATGAAGTGGCGGAGTTCAGTGGTAGTGTTTTCATCTTAACTATACACCAAGTGATCACAAAGAACACTAGATCGTCACCCTTTTCCTTTATCCAATCTTGGGACTAGCACTGCCCGAGTGAGAACAGTGTATGTATATATGTGCATGCATAAACACTTGCATACAAACATACACACATCCATACATACATACAAACATGCACACATACAAGCACACAGATACGTAGGCTATTGATATGCTTGCATATTAAATAGAAGATATCTTCATTAACACATGTTTCTATTGACAGGACCACGTGTGCTGCAGTTCATCGAAGCCCCTCTGGTTGAAGTCTCCTCCAACCTGTTGTCCCAAGGACAATGAATGTAGTCCAGATGGTCGCAGCTGCCTGCAGCGAACAAACCCAATTGCAGCCGAAGTACTCACAGAACTCTGCGGTCAGACCATAATCAATCTTATTCTCATAATTAGGCGTATTTATTAAGCGCCACTATGATAGACTTACGCGCACGCACACACACCGCATTATATATATATATATATATATGATTTTTTAGATATTCAGGGTGGGCCAAAAAATAATCACCTTCTGTTTTTTGCTAATACTTTGGCCAAAAATAGGAATAATTAAATGAAGTTATACAGGCATAAAACAGCCAAAGTTTACTAAAATACACCAATACATATACATATATTCGAGTTGCCTTTGACTAGTCACAGTGAAGAGGCGCTGTATAAATTAATATTACGACCAAGGATCTGGATTTGGGCAAACTCTCTGATTGTTGGACAACCCCTCTGGTTCGATGCAGACTCGGGAATAAGCTGGTGCCCTGCGCTTGGCTTTCAATTGGCGTTTTAAAAGTTTGGATTGTGAAGGATCAGTCGATGGTGCAGAGGAATTGCGAGTGAAGAGCTTGATATCTTGATGGGGCGCTATATAAATGCTCGATTACATTACATTGCATTACATTACATTGCATTTAATTACATTACATTACAATACATTACAACAAGGCTTTGAAAATCGATTTCGATTGACAATACATAATTGATAGTAGTTGCCAATAAAAGATGTAGGACATTGTAGGCCTTAGCATGACAATAAGACGTCTTTTTTGCATCTAATTAAATTAACAAACGTTTTTCTTTTAGATGCTTCGAGCAATGCTGCTGTCAACCCGAAGCTACCGAATAAGCAGGATCGGGTAGCCACAGTCTGGTAGAGCGAAAGAGAGACAGACAGACAGACAGACAGACAGACAGACAAACAGACAGAGAGCGTGAGAGAGCTACCGGGGGGGGGGGGAGAACTCTACAGCACCCCGCAAAGGGCCCTACATACACCATTGTTTTGTTTTCAGTATTATTGTTGTAAAAACGGCCATTTTCAGCGTTAAGTAATTATGCAATGGACCTCTTATGATAACAATAATAATAATAATAATAATAATGATAATAATAATAATAATAATAATAATTATTATTATTATTATTATTATTATTATTATCATCATCATCATCATTATTGTTATTGTTATTATTATATTAAATTATCGTTTATTGAGAAAGAAAACAATCTGACATAAATGCAGAAATGCTAACATGAGTGACGGTATAAATATCTGTTAGTAATTTTCGTCCGAGGAATTATTATTATTATTATTATTTACTCAGTCGATCAACAAAGGAACCAGCGAAAGCGACGGCATTAAATCGCTGTATAATAACTGATAGTCTCTTAAATAGGAAGATTGTTTTCTTCGTTTCTTCTGTCGCCTCAGTCAGATGTCGGCCTAAGTCCATGATAAGCGAGCGAGAGGCCTCTTGATCAGTTGATGGGGCCTATATAGCGCCAGTGAAACGAAGTTATGCTAGGCTTGCAGGACCTGATATTGTTGGGTCTTACTGGTGTCCTCTATTTCCGCCGCTGCTCCTGCGTGTTTTATTATTATTATTATTTTATTTTTTTAATACCCGAGGTAAATATTGATCCCTCGGGTTGATAAAAACTAATCTCCGGAGAGAGACATATGCAGGGTTTTCTGAAACGACTCATCCCTCGGCAAGATCTGCCTGCACAAACGAGGCACGGAATGCGTTGAAACGTTATATCGTGACTGGCATATTCGTCAATCGATATCAATTTAATCGTACTCGCTTTATTCCTGGCAGTGACCACTATGCGAATCAGCGCTTGTGAATAAGGTGGTGCCCTGCGATTGGCTTTCATGTGGCGCTTTAGAAATTTGGAGATTACGATTACGATTAAGCTTTGTGATTAATTCGACGCGCTAGGGCGACTTCCTGTATATAAAACGCATCAATAAATTACCTTATGAAATTGAAAACGGAAAAGATCAATAACAAGATTTCGAACAAGTCGCTGTAGAAGTAGAATTAGGTACTAGTAGGTAGGGAGCCTGAGAATAGCTTTGCTGTTGATCTAAGTTGAAAGTCATACAATGAACAACTCCTCTTTATTTCTAGGATGGAGTATTTGCTCAAAGATCTATATATGGCCTACAAGGCAGTACAAGCCCTTGCTCGCGGTTGCCGAACCACCAAGAGGATCGGCAGCTCACAGACACAGATTGGGAGAGCCGATGGACAAGTAGGGCGTGGAGAACTCTGCACGAGTCTGCGAACGATGCCCTATACATCGGGATCGCCTCTTGGCCTCTCGGGCAGCACACGAGGGAGTGGTTGTTTGCGTCTGCGGTCACTGCATTGGGTCTCGCTTGTCAGACGAAGTTAAAAGGATTGCGGCTGGAATTCGACTCGGAACGGCATTAAGTGAACGTCATCTGTGTCACTGTGGCAAGAGTTTCGACGCCAGAGGACTCTACGGTCTGACTTGCAGAAGAAACAATGGCACATAACAACGACACAACTTGCTCAACGATGTAGCAAGGAGGTCGTTTGGAAGGTCGATCGTCTCTTCTCAGAAATAACCGTTGGCCGTTGGGCCTCACCTAGATATGAAGGGCCCATATAAAGGACCCATTTAAAGGTCCCATATGGGTCCCTCATATGGGTCTATTCGCATTCGTCCACTGAGAAGTTGATAGTGCGATATATTGATACAGAATAATTCTGTCCTATCAGTCCATAGCCTGGTTTTCCTCGCAACGACCAGGTGGCGCCACTCTCAGTGCGGTATCCGCTGCCAAAGCCTTCGTATACTCGAGAGCCTTTCGACGCAGATCATAGATGCTGCTCGAGTTGCTCTCCAAGGCCGAACTAGCGTACATCAAAGGGAACGGCGCCATCTTGGCAGAATTCGATGACGTCACCGGTTGTAGAGCACAGGCAGATAAGAGAGCTAAATCTAAATGACACCACAACAAAATATTTACATTGAACTCCCGAATGTGTTTACTTAGAGCTACTATCTATTGTTTTGATTTAATATTTTTCTGATTTACTATTTTTGGGTTTATATAGCGCTATCGTTCAGCTGGAAGGCTCGCCAATTGTCAGGATTATTTCTTGAAGTTGTGGCTGGAACTAACATGGAAGGGACAGACAGACAGACAGACAGACAGACAGACAGACAGACAGACAGACAGACGGAGAAAAGATACATAGACCTATGAACACAAAGACAGAGGTAGAGAGGCAGGCCGACAGACGGAGAACGAGAGAAAAGAAAGACAGAGAAAGAGACAGACAGAAAGAGATATTGCTTATGGTGTTATATGTAGTTTCTCTCGATTCAAGTATATTATCGTCACAATCCAGTTCCGACCTTTGAGAAATGGTGATGGAGGGAGCTGCGGAAGAAGAGATCGCTGGAGAAAGTAGGACCCAGTCAACAGATCCGGTCGATAGGGCAACAACCCACTGACAAATAGAAGACAGCAACAATCAGACAGATTCAATTATTCATATGATTTGATTCATATGAATTAATAAATAATTAAATCTGTGATTCATACAATTCATTTTTCATAAGATTCAATTTATTAACATTATTCAAGTTATTCATAAAATTCAGTTGATTCAAAGTGATTCAATTTCAATCGATCGATCCGTGCAATTTATATAGGCCTAGCGTCTTTTCAAGATAACTATTCAGAAGAGCTCCCCGACCCAGACAAGGTCAAATATAATTCACTCTATTCATTTAATATAATACTGTTTGGCTGCGGTCCTCGGTGGTCCATTTGTTAGACCGCTCGTTTCTAAAGCGGTGAGAATGATGATAACGATGACGATGATAATAATAATAAAGAATATAATTGGAAATCCCTGCCGAGACTGCCATTACAGCTCCTCCCATAGGCCTACATTAAATAATCGTGCCAATACTAACCCTACCCTACCCTACCCTACCCTACCCTACCCTACCCTATCCTACCCTACCCTACCCTACCCTACCCTACCTTACCCTACCCTACCCTACCCTACCTTGTCTGATGCGGTGTTGTACTTACTAGTTGAATTGGTTGGCGTTGAGAAGAAACCGACTGATTCGTTCAAAGTCATCGTTACACTGGTCCATCTGAGATCCTCTTGCTCCTCCTCTTGCTCCTCCTCTTGCTCCTTCTGCTGCTGCTCCTCCTCCCCCTCCTTCATGGAACCACCGAGACACGAGGCCGTACAGGGCCGCCCTCTCGTTCTCACCGGTCGCCGCTCGGAGCCTTCTCCCAGGCGCCGTCTGTTCCACAGAGCTCGTCCCCGCTCCATAAACGACGTCCGGGGTGTATTCGTCTCCGCCAGGGAGCACCCGTGGAAACACCGCAGGCTTACGACCGACCGGATTACCGATGGTCTTAGCGTCGGCGGTGCTCCTGGAGGTCCGAGGGGATCCGGCCCCATATTCCGCTGGATCCGTTGGATTCTGACTGGCCCTGCTAGAATCCGGCGTTGCGATCATCTCCTCTCGATCATCTCCTCCTGTTGTCGCTGTTGTTGTCCCTGTTGTCTTGTTGTGCGCTTCCGTTGCTCTAGTTCCGCTGCATGCTTTCCGGTTATCGACCTCGTTTTCGTCGTGCTGTCCAAGGCAACCGTTGTTCGTTCCGTCACCGCCATCTTTGGTCAGGCGAAGCGGAAGTCGCTCGCACTTCCGCCATTTTGCGCGACGATTTTGAAACCAAACCTTAAGAAATTAGGATAAAATGTGAGAAGCGATGCAAACTAAAATACTACAGAACACAGTGCAATACAACGAATTGTAATACAAGTTACATGATGTTATAACACAACAGTCGTGCTCTTTCTAAATCGTACTTAGAATACACGTCTGTCTTTATATAACATAAAGTAATATAATGTAATATAATATAATGTAGTGTAATGTAGTTGTAATATAATGTAGTGTAATGTAATGTAATGTAGTGTAATCGAACATATCTACCCAAAGGCGCTCTCTGCGCTAGCATATAATTGGCTACAATGCTGGATGTCATTACTAACGAATGTCTTACAACAGTTAGCAAAACAGTCCACAGTTAGCTGAAAGGAGTCATCAGTGGTGGGCCCATGCACAAGCGTGGAACCAATCAACCAACGTATGTGCGGATTCCCTTTGACAGCTGCTCATAGTCTCTCATGCTTTGCATTAAAAAATGTTTGTAAACTTTTTTACGCTTCTGATCTCCGTCAGAACTTCTCCAATCAAAATAGTTCACCTTTTAATAGAGAGGCATCATATTATGAGAACGTTTCGTTTCCATGTAGCAGGTAACTATGGCGACGACCGGAGTCTCACCTGGACTCTTGCTTCGGTGAGTTGGATACGCAGAGCCAGTTCCTCTCTGGTGAAGACATCTGGATAGCGAGTCCGACTGAAAGTCTTTTCCAACTCTTCCAACTGAGTCAAGGAATACATCAACAGCATTCGGATATACATGCATGCATTTGTATATCTAGTAAATCTGCCAATGTATGTTTGCATGGATACGTACGCATGTATGTAAGAGTGTATGCATATATATATATATGTGCATGTATAGTTTATTCATTCAAAAATTTATATATCGCCGTTTGAAGACAACTTCTCAATAGCACTCCCAACTCCAGCCTGCATGATAAAAAAGTTTTTAAATGGCCATAAAAGGTATCACTACGCGATTTGGGCCTGTGTGACCTTTAACCTATAAGTGTATGCGTAAGTATGTTTTTTAAATTTAAATGTAAGCGGAAAGGTTGACCTGGATAAGGGAGAAGGTCGTACGATTCCTGCGTTGCTTGCGTCTGGCGTATCCGGCATCCGGATAATCCGGGTGGAGAGATTCACATGGAAAAGCCATTCCAGGAGAAACTGAACAGGGAAAAAACGCCACAGACGATCCTAAGAATTCATCCATTGCACTGATTGTAATTAGTAGCTTCTATGGCGGCGGTGATGGGTATGAATAAATTGAACGATGATGTGCAAATATTAATTATTTTTTTCATTATTTTTTTTCTAGATAGGTTACATTGGCTACCAAAGGTTTAAATTATTATCCGAATATATCTCCTACTACAAGTATGCTACTACTACTGCTCCTGTTACTTCCCCTTTAGCAACTGCTACCACAATCACTGCTACTTTTACTACAAATCCTACAGCTACTGGTGTTAATGGTGTTCCATGGGCGCGAGTTACGTCGACAGCTCACGACTCTGACCTTCTTACTGACTGATTCCTTCGTTACCGTCGCCCACTTCGTCGTTAATTTAATCCCAATATGGTCAGGAAGATTAATATCTATTTTGGCCGGTAGATGGCTTTTCCTAAACGAATTTAGCGCCGTCAGAGGTCGTTAGTAGCTCAGTTAATAGCAGTTGACCATATGCCATTGTCTTACAACAGAAGTCGAGGAAGGATGTTTAATAGAAGTTAGACCTGAAACACTTGCCAGAGCATGGACTGCTGTATATCAGCAATGCCGAGTTGTAAAAGGGTTGTCACGCTTAACATATCAACCAGAATATGGCGATATTAGAGGAAAGTAAAAGCACGCCTTTTGGGCGTTCAGGAGGCCGAGGAGGGGAGCTATATAAATTAATGCAACAGTTGCTACTATTTCAGTTTCGAACCATGCATTGACGCCATTTTCATTTGAAAAGATTCGCTATAGAAGTTAATATGTAAATTAGATGTGTAATTGCGGAGAAATTCGCAAATGGAGTCCATCATAGAGACAGGAATACAAGAGTGAACATAAAGAGAGAGAGAGAGAGAGACAGACAGACAGACATACAGACAGACAGAGACATACAGACGCAGAGAGGCAGACAGAGAGAGGGATATAGTTTCCCATCCACTTGCTCTTCGAGGTGTCCACGAAGTCTTTCCTCCTGTCCAAGCGATCCCACAGTTCTGTAAAACACAATCAGCCGTAGATCTGGCGCCTCGCTAGGTCCAGAACACTCCCCAGCCATCGCCATCTATAGTCTATGTATACCGTCAACTGCGATAGGAGGCCACGCAGAGGCCATGCGTCACACCTCCTTAAGTGACCGCGACACATACGCCGTCAAGAACGATAATTCGATAGAAAACACAACGCCCGCAAGTGCATCGATTAAGTAAGTAAGTAGCCGGATGGCCGCGTCGACCAACTGATTGCGGATGGCGTAAAGGACAGAATAACGGTTCAAGATTAGGCCAACCGAGGTATATTTAGATGAGGTGAGAGGGAAACAGAGACGGGGTATAATGGTTAGACAAGTTTAGGCGAGCAATTTTGGGCGAGGCCCTCAATGGTGAGGGCCTCGCCTTTCTGTCTGAGACTGGACGCCGACTTTCGACAACTACCGGTGACACCCGAGAGACAAACTTCCTTTTCCAGAACTTGTCGGCATTGATCCAACGTTTCAATGCGATGGCTTTTCAGGGCACTATGTCAAGATTACAATCCACTGACAAGCGGCGACCCAGATGGTCTGATGACAGATCCGTTGGCAATGCCAATGATGAATAACACTATATGTGACATAATAATAATAATAATAATAATAATAATAATAATAATAATAATAATAATAATAATAATAATAATAATAATAGTAATAATAATAATAATAATAATAACATTGTCAATAATAATAATAATTATACTAATAATAATAGTAATAATAATAGTAATAAGTAATAATGGTAGAAATAATAACAGTAGTATTAGTAGTCGTATAGGAGTCGTAGAAAAGTACTCTATAGCATCAATATTAGAGGATGAGAAAGCAGTTGACGTACACTGATCATGGCGACCGGAAGTCATAAGCATCAGTTGAGCGACAGGTGCCCTCGGTTGATGAGACTGGTGAGGATGCGGATGGTGATGATGAGTAGGAGGAATGTGAGGATGGAGATGAGGAGGATGACACGCGAAATACGACATCCTCAATCTGCGGAATAAATACACTGTAACGTATAAAAAACGATGTTAATACATAGATCTAAATGTGTGCTCATATGCGATGCGACTGTGATGCGAACGTGGTCTTAATGTTATACGAACACAATGCAAAAGTTATGCAAATGTTATGCAAATTAATACAATGTGAACGTAAATGCAACGTAACTGTAAACGTAATGTAAATGTAGTGCACAACTGCGCGTGTAGTGTGCATGTCAGGCGACGTTAGTGTAATTTGACTGTAGTGCAAATGTAATGTAATTGTAATGTAGATGTAATGTAAAGGTAATACAAATGTAATTAAAAGAACGGTGAGATATTTTGGGCCCCTAGGCAGAGAAATTTTGGGCCGCTATAGTCAGAGAATTCTAGGGTCCTACACAGAAATATTTGGGGTCCATATAGGTAGAGAAATGTCGGGCACATCGGTAGAGATATTTCTAGGTCCCTAGGCAGAACAGTCACGGGCTTCATAGACGGAATCGAGAATGTTCTATACTACAGCAATAATTTATAAGTAGGATAAGAGTCGGATGCTTTAAATTGTTTTAAGCGTCAGTAATGCTATATTTAACAAGACATAAATCCCAAACTTTGTTCAACCGATTTCTCGTAAATTGATCGGGACCGGACCAATCGCTTCATCTGCCCCCCTCTCTCAGCTGGCATGAGTGGCAATACGCATCCACACATACATTCAGCCACACAAACATCCACCCATGCATACATCCACCCATGCATACATCCACCCATGCGTTCTTACGTCATAATACATACCTCTTCGATTTCGTTGACCTCTGACCTCTTCCTTCTGCAACCGAACTCAGCCTCCCTATGAGCATCTCATCCTGTCTTCCCCGATCTGATAACGGAAGATTCAGCGACAGACGGTTCTTCCATCCAATGGGAAGCGACGATCAGGTAGGTGCTGTCTTGGCAGGTGCTGTTATGGCGGGCTAGAGGAGGCGGGGCCTAAGATGATCCCGGCCTCTGGCGAAGGATTGCGTAACTGACAAGCGGCGCGAAGGAAGAGGAATGGGGGTGAAAGAACTGGAAGAGGTCAGAATCACGTGGTGACGATGATCTGTGGCTTTGATTCACTGATTGGATCTGACTCAGATCGATATGGGATCCAATTGGATCGAATGCATATTGATCGATAGAGATCGATCACTCACTTGCGCTTTTTTTATGTTTATCATGTAATGTATGTATGTGTGATTGGACGTATGATGTATGTATGTATGTATATACTGTATGTATATATTGTATGTATATATTGTATGTATATACGTATACATGCATGCATACATTTATTATTTATTTAGTTATTTATATATTTCCATATTTATTCACCTCCATATTAGTTAATTAATAATTTATTTAAAAAATTATTTTTTTATTTTTTATGTATGTATGGTTGGTATAGTATTAATTTATATATCAATTAATTAATTTTTTTATTACTGCATGTATATTTGAACGAATGCATGTATTTATAATATGCATGTAGGTCACTTGTCTATATTTATATATGTGAGCAACTATTGGACAATGGAGAGAATGGACATTGAGTGTGTACTGGCATTAGACAATTCAGCCGTCAACAGACACCGTGTACAGTAAAATCCAACATAGGCAACATTCATCTTGATAACTTCAATACTTCAGTCTATCAAATCCGTTAACCTATGCCTCGAAGCTGCTTATTATTCGCGTCATATCTACCGATGTGGTTCTAACTGCCTCGCCTCCAAGTTTAACGACACCGTTTATCGATAGGTGCTCGCAAATTATACTGGCGCTACATTTAGATCGCTTGTAATCGGATGTTGTGGAATTATTTATGCTGCGCTAATTTCGTTTTGTGTCGGATTGATTTCGAGTACAGGAAGATTGCCGCGTTCGGGTGAAACTGGTGAATAAGAGGACCTGCAGGGGGCGATGCGATTCCGCGTTAGGGTGTCGTTGGTACTCGTATCTCCCATGAAACATTTACGCGATGGTCAATTGTGTGAGAAGTGAGTGTTCGGCGGGGCTGGGGTGATTGACCGAGGGGGTGGCCGATAATAGGGAATACGGTCACGTTTGGCGCGGTTAATGAGTATGCATGACGTTTCGGTGATCGGAGAGACGCGGGGAGTGATATGACGAAATGCAGAAATTGAATAATTGAGAGCGGCTGGCTAACGAGACTGAGTTGCCGAGTGCTGATCTCGTCTGATTTGGCAGCCGCTGATGTGGCAGCCGCTGCCATCAGGATGAGGCGGTCCCCGTGGAAATGTCTCTCCTTGTTTGCCAGTTTGTGTGTGTGCCTTTGCCTTTGATGTTTGCATGTCTGTGTGTCTGTTTGTGTCTGTATGTGTGTGTGTGTGTGTATGTGTGTGTATGTGTGTGTGTGTGTGTGTGTGTGTGTGCGCGCGCGCGCATGTGTATGTGTCTGTTTGTCTGTACGGATGACGATTAGCGATATCAAACCTGACAAAAACCAATTATTGAAACAAATTTTTCATTCTATCCCTAAAACTAATCTTCGACTCACAGGTAAAAGCTCTACACACCAGTTGAATGTATATGCGAGCAGGTATAAGTTATTAACTGATCCCAGTAATGTAAGGTGTGTCTACAAATCAATATTGAAATTAGCGTGACCACAGACACAAACCGTCTAAAGTTACCAACACGTACACTCTCCGCGTAGTATACCAAGCCTAGCGATAACGGAGCATACAGGGTGACGCTAATACTGCAGCCGGTCCCGCATACATGAAATTCGCATTCCACTCCTCAGTCTATGCTGAACAAGTCTCTTTGAACAGTCTCCCATAAGCTCTCCGCTTATCTGATCATTCTCCTGTCCCGCCTTGGTTATTCGTCATATATATTAGTGTACACGTTTCACTCTTAAACATGGACGTCGCCCCAACTTAAATTTGGCTTCTACTTAAAAACATGATGTTTTAAACCTTCAAATTAATTTTTTATTGACATAGTAATTAGTCAATTTTCCCTAATGACTAAAAGTTAACGAATCAGTCTATTATGTAAAAAAAACATGTGAAAATTTCTTGCTCCAGATTATCGCCCATAAACCTGTGACACAGCGTTAGATAGGGACTTTGCAATCCTGTACGTAATAGATCCTTGGCCTCTTGAATTGAAATATTCCTACCTGGACTCTCATCTGCCACAGAATCACTCAAATCGCGTAAGAAAATCGAACGCTTCCGGCTACCTTATCCAGATTCTAATAACGGGTTAGGAAATTTCGAAAATTATTTTACATTAAGCTTACATATCATATCCATATTATAGAACCGACGTTTTTCTGAGCGTCGAAAAATAAATCGATTTGGTTTTCTTCTATAGTCATCTATAACATTTGATGTTCCGGTTACTTTTTATACGGCATGAAAACAGTCTATGACGTTTGTCCGCTCTATAATTGATGCAAGATACCCCAAAAATGCGCTGGTCACATGTTTTCATTGGGGTCACTAAATAGTGTATAGTGCACTAGACATTAGGCTTAAGAAAGTAATCTACCAAGTCCTCGCACATAGGATCCCAGGAACGTATTATTACGATCTTCCTCGATGGATAGATCACATAGCTATAGGCCTACGAATAAAGGCGGTAAGCCGCTAGAAAAGACGCTATTTGATTGTACACAGGCCTACAGATAAAGACAATCTTTTCTTCCAAGAAAGAATTGGTAAAACGTAATTCATCAGAAACACCAGAAGAAAATTGGCGTCGGTTTTGTGCGGAACCAATTTTCAAATTGAATATATGAGTCGTTGGCGCTTCATAGAAAGGAGACGCCATAGTCGTCGACTAGTCACCTTTCTCAGCGGATTAGCGGCTTATTCACGGCGCTTGAATGTTTTAATCTGCGATTTCTAGCCTCGCCTTTGTCTACAAGTTTCGAAAAATTGCGAGATAAAAGCGCTCCAATCAGGAAAACTGTGAACGATATTTGTCCGCAGACTTTGTTCTTGCAAATGGGAACAATTGAACGACAAACCATAGTTTTACAAATACGATTTGTGGTCGTTGGTCTATTGTATGCGGTGACGCGCGCGTACGGTGGAAAATAATTTTAATAACGAGTTTTTCCATTAAGATGAGTAGCAAACGCCGAGATTAATGGCATCAACGACCGATGTTTCGCCTCGTTGATCTTTTATTTGAATAGATTTTGGCTGATTTATTTAGCGCATGTTGTGGAAGGTGATCGTGCGCTCAATTTCATTGGCTTTATTAGGTTATATCTTAAGGGTGTCGTCTGCCGGCTGTCCGATGCTTGTTCCGTGCAACTCGGAATTTCAGGCTTGGTCAGATCGAATTGGATGCTGGGTAATTTGGGCTCCTGGGCGACGGCAAAGCGACGATATTCAAGCGTGGGTTGTTCGTCAGCGGAGGGCGTAGGGGAAACTGGGTCGAGATGGGATGCAAGGCACAATGGACCAACACATTTATGAGCGATGTCGTCGAAATAGACCAATGGGCTAGATTGTTGCCTTAATGGCCAGCAGAGGCTTATTAAAGTTCAAAAGAAATATTAATGATATTAACTTGTGTCTATCTGTTGCTGTCGTCGTGACTGTCTGTATGAATGTCTCTGTTGTCTGACTATTTGTATGTATGGCTGTCAGTCTGCATGCCTACGTCTGTATTATATGTCTGTATGTCTGTCTGCATGCGTATGTCTGGCTGTCTGTATGCCTATCTGTCTGCCTATGTCTGGCTGTATGTCTGCCTTTCTGTTTGCCTATATGTCGCCCTCCCTCTGTTACACGCCACAGATCGGATTAACGTTGCATACATGTATTTCACTGAGTCGGTTGTTGCTAAGTGTTGTCCGTGAGGCGAAACAGTTGACAACACATCACGCGCCATAAAGCAATCGACAACAGACGCAGATAAAGAGCAAATCGACTTAGAATCTACACCGAAATGAAGATACATTTCATCCGTCCTCTCTCCCACCCTCTCTATCTCCGTCTCCCGTTCCTCTCTCTCTCCGTCCCTCTCCTTCTCGCCATCCATCTCTGCCACCCTCTCTCCGTTCCTCTCTCCATTCTCCTCTCCATCCCTCTCTCTTCCTCTCTTCGTCCCTCTCTCCGTCCTTCTCTCCATCCCTCCATGTGTCTGCCTTCATCTACCCGTCTGTCTCTTGACTCGTCTTGTGGGCTGAGCTGGAAATATTCTTCGGAACAAATGCTAATTAAATGTCTTAATTATTCAAATTCGGAGTCCGTTGAACAAGAAAGTCAGACAATCTGTCAGTCAGTCAGTCGGCCAACGAGTAAGTGAGTAAGTAACTATGCATTGAATTGAAGCTTTTTGCAGTTTTTGTATCCTCCTCATGTTCTATGCGCCCAAATGACACCACTCTTGGTCTAGCATAACGAAGTCACAATCCACCATTATAACTTCAATTTTCACATTGAAGTTTAATTTCAGCACAGACAAGGCTTCTGAGCGATTCACCATACTAGAGACGCAGTACAAATGCTTTAATAAAATACAATATTGGTTTTCAAAGTGAGGCTGAATGATGAAGCAGTCGTTTCAGAAATCTGCCCTAATTGCTTTAGCTGCGAAGCTCCTCGTTTCGACTTCAGAGTTCTTCCATTTGCTGCAAATCTCCTATGGTTGTCATATGGTCTCTCTGTCTCTGTCTGTCTCTGTTTATCTGTCTCTCTGTCTCCCTGTCTTTCTCTCTCTATGTCTGTCTGACTGTCTCTCAATCACACTGTATCTCTTTGTCCTTCTGTGCTCTATATCTCTTTCTCTGTCAGTCTGTCTATTTCTCTCTCTCTCTCTCTCTCTCTCTCTCTCTCTCTCTCTGTATATGTCTGAATGTCTGTGTGTGTGTCTCTCTGTCTCTCTCGTCTGCCAAGATACGTCCTAATTCCGAAGCCCTCCAAATACAAATTGCGAACATTGTTAACATGCGACTCGTGAGAAGAGACTGAAATCCGATCGACGATTCTTACTTAGTGTGGCGACGCTAAGTTCTGACAACTGAAATGTCTGTCAGCCCCTAGTGACGGAGGAACATTCCAGGTAGATGGACCCACAACGGCAAACGTTGCGTTTTAGTGTGAGCTGAGAACCGACATGTTCTGAGGCTGGGAATGGCGGCTAACTCAGCTGAAAATGGGATCAGGCGACTCGATAGAAGCGCCGGTCCATTCTTGGCACGTGCGACTTATGATGCGCAATTACTGTACCTGTAAAGGCTCAAGATTGATTCAATTCCGTTTCGACTTCTTTTGAAGACGATAATTAACCGATTTAGCAGATTTATTTAGTTATTAAGTTCCTCGGATTTAATAGCTAGATTGCTCACGTATACATGTATGCATGTATACATGTACATATCTGTCTGTATTTAAACATTCATGCCGGTAGGTATGCATGTATGACTATGAGTTCATTTATATATATATATATATAATATATATATATTATATATATGTAATGAAAGTTGTGTATATAGACCTGTGTGTGTAGTATGCGTCTGTCTATGTATGTATGTATGTATGTATGTATGTATGTATGTATGTATGTATGTGTGTGTATGTATGTATGTGTGTATGTGTGTGTATGTATGTATGTATGTATGTATGTGTGTGTATGTATGTATGTATGTATATATGTATGTATGTATATATGTATGTATGTATATATGTATGTATGTATATATGTATGTATGTATATATGTATGTATATATATTTTATATATATATTATATATATACATATATACTTTGTATGTATGTATGCATATATATGTAGTGGACATATGCCTATATAAAACGTGTGTTTGTATATGAGTTATTATTATGCATGTATGTTACGGATACCATATTATATACGCTTGTATATGTATGTGTGTATACGATAATCGAAAGTATTTATGAATGTATAATGTCCTATGTATACGTTTTGTATACGTATAAAATGCATGCATTGTTGCAGGCATTTTTCGCCGATGTAGAACCGTATACTTGGACCGCCATGCTTGTCATCCCTCTAGCGACGAACAGAGAATAATAATTCCGCTTCGTCGCAATTCGACAAAGACGTTTGTTTTGCGTTGCGTCGTCGCATCGAACGCTCCTTCCCGTCTTTGTCTCTCTATGTTCATCTCCCGCAGCTAAACTTCTTTCACTAACCCGCTTACGTCGCTCGCGAAGCCCCTGTCGGCCTCGGATGATTGGTATAGGGGAGACGGGGGTTTGCCGAACGCTAATCAGATACGCGGTGATCCGGTACATATACTTGGGCCGCGGTTGGGCGAACGGAAGCCATTGCGATGAAATGGAACTGCCTTTAAACTCCGCCGATTGGGAGAAATTGGAAAATCAAAGCGCCTTCTATTCGTTTAACCTCAAATGTATTTGCATTAGCTTTATATAGCGCCCCACTGAACGAGATCTTGTCGAGCTTTGAAGCATATACGGCGATTCGCTAAACTCGGCGAAGGATGTTTCCGATATGCGGTGTGGCGACAGGTTTCTTCGTGTGTACGTTGTTATGTAATTGAAAACATTGCGGTAATAATCGTAATTTGCCACATACTGGTTATTTGTATTAGCACCAAACTAGGCGACAAGATGACACATATATTAATTACTTTAGCATAAAATTTAATGATCATTAGAGTTGATATTCGTCAGTGCAGGAGCTGTTGTAAGCAAGTAGAACGGTTTGGATGAAAGCAGGCTACTGTCTCAGAAGACACTGTCTCAGTCGTTAGTAGGACTGTAGGAGAATAAGAAAATTGGGCCATAAAGCATTTTTCAGGTTCATTTGTAGTTGTTCTAACACAGACGGAGCGTTTTCTGAACTGTTACTGCTACTAATAATATTAATAAGAATAAACGCCTATTTATAACGCGCCGTGAACGCGGCCCTAGCCACCACAAGGCGCCGTACAACCTAAAACGAAAGTAGTCATCGTCGTCGTCATCATAATCATCATCATCACCACCACCACCAACGCTATCATCATCGTCATCATCATTATTATTATTATTATCAGAATTATTATTGTTACCATCATAATCTAATTCTTCTTCTGTTTAACCGATATATCATTAGCAGCTATACAAATCTCCAGGTCTAATTTTGAAACAGAATGCACATGGCCAACAATCAGTTGCTACGGTTTCCAGTCCTACTTTGTTGACCAACAGCATTGATAGACCTTTCGATCCTCTTTCTTGCTTTTCGATTGGACGTCTCCGATATTCTTTTAGCAGAACGTCCGAGGAAATCTGTAAGATCGCAATATTATTGTGCTTCAACGTCTTTGGCGTAACAATGGAGACGAAACAATTGACGAAAAGTATCGCGTGCTTAATTCTTCGCATATTACTGTATACACGTCACAGACGCGTAACTAAGGCAACCGTGTGCTATCATTATACAGATAAATAAAATACGCGTATCTCTTTAGTTTTTGGCCAGAGTACATAGATCTAAACTATGATAGACATCGCCCGTCAACGCTCTTCCGCCGCCATGTTGAAATTCCCTGCCATTGCATAACGGTTTCGAAGAACTGACCTGAAATGCAATTTTATGGAAATTATGCAACAGGATATACAGCGCAATACGTATTTATATGACGTTCGTGCATATGTATATATTTATACTCATTTATTTACATTATGTGGTTAGCATGTATATAATTATACATGTTTCATGCATACGTTGCATGTTCATTCACTTAATTTGGAGTTCAATTCTTTATTACGGCACATACAGGTATGTCACATGTGTAACGTATATCTTCTATAGTTATGTTTAACTCAAGTGGTATTAGCCTATTTTGTGTTTCCTATTAGCTTTCGTCGTCTTATGTTTCCCTAGGATGCTAGGTAGCGCTAATGTGCCTGATCCTCAATTCCTAATTGGTTATCCAGTGTAATCGACAATGAATTCTGTGAATCTTTGTAAAATGTTGCTCTTTCATCAGATTACCAAATAAACAAAACGACAAAATTAAAAATTAAACACATGCATGAATAAATATATATCGGACCAACTATAATATGGATATCGTCTGAATATCAAAAAAAGATTATTACGTTAGCTGTTATTAGCTGTTAACCCGTGAAGAATCACGGGTGGGAAATATAATAGCTCACGATTCAACCCGTTTCCTCCCATTGCACAGAAAGGCTACAACTTGCGCCCGGACGGCAAGGAAATTCAACGTTGTTTACACCCGTATATTAGTAACAGCGATTCAACCGATTCAAAATCGAGTTTCATTCAACAAGTGTGCATTTCATTTTAATAACTGCAAATATACTTACATTACAATATGTATCTAATTTTAATCAACTGCAAATATACTTACATTACAAGATGTATCTAATTTTAATAACTGCAAATATACTTACATTACAAGATGTATCTAATTTTAATAACTGCAAATATACTTACATTACAAGATGTATCTAATTTTAATAAACTGCATATATACTTACATTACAAGATGTATCTAATTTTAATAAACTGCAAATATACTTACATTACAAGATGTATCTAATTTTAATAAACTGCAAATATACGCACAAAGACGTAAATAAAACTTGTTTGAAACACGAATCGGACATCGATTTACATTATGCAAAACTCTTGCAACGAAAATATTTAGGTCAACTTCTGTCCAATCACGCGCCTTGAATATGTCGGACAAAAACGTGACTTAGGTAATTATAGAGATGTATTAAAAGTCGAACTGAAGATGATCAGCGTGGCAAAGAGATAAAGAAGGTCGCGACGGCTAACACGACGAAGCAGATGAAGATGACGCCAATTACGATGGTGACGATATTGATGACGTAACACAGAAACAACAATGGCTCTATAGTTACCACGCTGGTGTTGCCATAGCGATACACTGGCTGACGTCGAGAGTGGCGTCATATATTTCATTGCACTTTTAAAGAACGGTAGTATCGCCTGAAAGCGAAATGATTAACAAAATTACTGTGAAAAATAATTTAAATTGATAATCGTACAATTCTGTACAAATAATGTAGACACGAAGGCAGTAGCGCGTGGCTGTTGGATAACCGAGATCGAGAAGTGCGATGGAGGTGAGTATACTTGGAAGAACTTACAGATGTTTAGGTGAGGTGTTTCCCGAGGTTCAAAGCGTTCAGTCCAAGTTGTTTCTGCTGACATCTCTCACCCTCGAAACGATTCCTACAACTGAACGAACGGATGAATTAATTCATGTAGAAAAGAACTAATGAACGTATAAATTAACGAATGAATGAACTAATAACCCAATAAATTTACTGAATTGCAAATTTACTGAACGAATGAAGGAACAACAAAATGTATAAACGGACGGATGAATGGATGCATTTGTGTGTGTGTGTGTGCGCATAATTTTATGAAGGCATGTGTGCATATATTGTGTGCGTGTGAAAGTGTATGTGCGTGAGGGTAATAAGAGCAGCAGTGGTGAATGATCTTATCCGATCAATTCATTGAATAATGAGAATGGATTGAGGCTGCACGTGCGCTATATAAAACCGATCACATATAAATTTAACACAATACAATAGAATGACGAAAGAGCAATTGACGAAAAGTATCCCATGCTTAATTCTTCGCACACTGTATTGTATTGTGTTGTACCGTATCGCATTGGTTGGTTAGTATTGTATTGAATTTGAGCATTTGTAGAGCGCCTCTAGTACGGTGAACCGTCATTACACAAATTGAGATCTTTACATTGAGTCCTTGAGCGGGGCAGCCATAGTTTTAGATTTGAGTCTGGGAGTCGGGACCCTCCCTGCAGGTCCTTTTACAAGGCCCATGCTGGGTCACTTACTGGCAATAGGTGATTTTGAGTGACTTGAGACGAAGACAGACTCCACCGTTGAGGCAGTAGGTCTGTTCCTCACAGATCCTGGAATGAGGCCGACGAAATGTATCTGCAACAAAAGAACACAGATCATGAAAGGATGGGGAAACGTTTTGTTCACGTTCGACACAAGTGGACGTCGTTTAAGGGGTTGTGAGAAATGGGGTAAGGTTTTAAGGGGTGAGGCGTTGCGCATTAAGACAAACAGGTGCAAGAAGGGTTAACAAGGGCATTCAATTATCATTCATTATTATTATTATTATTATTATTATTATTATTATTACAATTATTAATATTGATGCTTTTTAATACTATTATCGTTACTATTATTATAATCACCAATAAATTTAAAAAAATTATTATTATAATTAATGCGATTATTATTATTATTATTATTATTATTATTATTATTATTATTATTATTATTATTATCATCATCATCATTATTATCACTATTATCATTATTAACATTATTATCATTATTATCATTATTAATAGCTTATTACTATTAGCAAATTCTTACTAATATTATTATTATTATAATGATATGCAAGTATTATTATAGTTACCATCAGAGCTATGATGATTATTATTATTAGCCGCGCTAGCAGCAGCAGTCTAAGTAAATCACCTGTATTAGTAGCAGGGCCTACTAGTACTGTAATAGTAGGCCTATTATTATTATTCTGCTAGAGTTGCTTCAATTTCGCAGAATACTTACTCTATAAGATAAATAAAAAATCACAAATAAACACAAGTATTGATGGCTTCTGATAAAGACAATAAATAAAACATAATAAGATAATAAAAAACACAATAAATTACCGTCAATGGTACGAAACCCGCGGGTTGAGAACCCCTAGCAGCAAAGCTAAACGACAACCAACAGGATCCAAAATATCCTGGGGCGTTTTGATACGGGCTTCGACCTCTTGACGAGCCGCGTAACTCAGATAACACTCTGCGCACAAGAGCAAGTGCAGCGCCGAGCATTCTGGAGCAGATTTTGCCCCGAGACATCCGGTTAAACATTTCAATCGCGCCCTCCATCAGATAGAGCCCGACACGCGACGTAACATACCTAAGGTACGCGCGGAAAGAGTAGGTATATCGACAGGTATTTAATCGACGAATATATGGTATAAACCAGGTATTTCAAGGGCTCTTCTATATATAGTATTTTCAGCCATTGAGACTCCTACTGGAAAGTTTACCTACACATCTATCAACGCATTGATTGTATTATCAGTGTTGGACTATAATCGGCCATGTACTATGAACGCATATAAATACAGACACATTACTGCTGACGTACATACATACATACATACATACATACATACATACATACACACACACACATACATACATACATACATACATACATACATACATACACACACACATACATACATACATACATACATACATACATACATGTATGTACACAAAAGACATACACTGGTGAGCAAACATAAGTCTTGCATCACCAATTTCTCTCACCTCTCTTCAACCTCCAATTCTCGTCATCTCTATTTGTATTTTATATCCAACACATTTAAATTCATTTAATCCTACACAGAGGTCGTATACTTAGCATTTGTTATGGTCTCTTACTTCGACTGACCGTGACCTTTGACCTTGTCGCATTGGATGTTCCAAGGACGTTGGAAGCGAGACAGTGAAACAGTCCACCGTCTTTCAAACGAACACGTCGAATTCTTAATCGCGATCCGTTTCTGTAATGTAACATTTCTGCATGGTGTAGAGTAATTATAATGTGTTCGTTAATTTATGTGGGGCCATTCACAGATGATATACATATATGCAGGCCAGTGTAACGTATGGTATGATTAGGTTCAACAATGGAAACTTATGGATACTTAGAAGATAGAACAAGATGGCTCCGTGGGAAGACGATCTAAGTTGCATGCAGGTCTTTATGATGATAATAATAATGATATTGATATCGATGATGATGCTGGTAGTGGTGGTGGTGATGACGATGACGATGATGATGATATAAATAATTATAATAATAATAAATACTAATATTAAAACTCCAGTTTGTCTTAATAATACTCCAGTTTAGTTTATATATTGTAAGGCATATAAGCCTACCATTAATCATAGTCTGTGCAATGGAAAGTCTTGAAACCCAGACAAGAACGCCGGAAACCAGAATATTATTAAAAAAATCATGTGCTCTGCAGATATTGCCATGCTCCGTGACCTCTGACACAAGCAATGACCTCACCTAATTAGTAATTACGATGTCGTTAAACTGGTCTTTCTCTTATAGCCTATACAGGCCACAAACGTTGAACTAATTATCAGTGCTGGAATGGCTCCAGTCAGCACTAAAATTACAGGAAACTGCTCTAAAGCCAGTAGACGTCTGGTAGATTAGTGTGACTGATAGAATTTCTATTACAGATATTAAATTTAAATAGAACTGTCACAATTTATCGGAATCGTACTATGCACAAAATGGTCGAGTTTGTACGAGGCTGCCATTTGAAGAATTCGGCCAAAGCACTGCGCAGTGATACAAGCCAGACAATGTCCGACGGACTACTTAGTCAACTATCGGTCGTAAAATTAATTATAATTTTTCGTCTAATATTCAGCATCCTAAGGCGTTCTCATGAATTAAAATTGCTGCTAATCAGTCTGTATTTCATCCGAAACAACAATTTGAATCGTTTTATCTACTGAAATCCAGTTTAAACTGAAATTAATATAGTAACGCTGGGTAGAAAGTCACGTGGGCAAAACACTTCTGATTGTAATAATTAAGGGTTCACAAGTGATTTGCGAAATTGTGCGCTAGTTTTGTGCAATTATTTTGTACACACTTTGGTATTCCACAACACCAAACCTTGAAGTAATCTTCAAATCTGCCTTATACAATCAAATTCGTCGATTTATATAACGCCTTTTGCATAAAACTCGTCCTATTTTGACGATGATGATAAAAAGAATAATAATACCTATTATAGCACCAATATTATTATAATGTTTTCCCACTGGGTACATATTGTGATCCCTCGCGATTGCAAAACTTAAGGGAGCATTTGTTTTGGGATGACTATAGTCTTCGGAGATGGCTTTGATGGGAAAGTTTTACAAAAAGCGACTGGATTATTATTATTATTATTGTTATTGTTATTGTCGTTGTTATTGTCGTTGTTGTTGTTGTCGTTGTTGTTGCCGTGCCAACCTCGTATTTGTCCGACGAAGTCTGCCTCCGCGTGGAATTGCGACGCCATCTTTGAACCACGTGACTTCCGGCCTCGGACGTCCGGTCGCACGACACTCAAGATCAAGTGATTTGCCGATGGTCAGATCGACGACCTTCGGCCAGACCTGGATTCGGGGAGGTCTCCCTGTGCAAAGAAACGAACCATCGCTTATGTGATATACTAATTGACGCTATAGCAAGTATCTTGATTGATAGATACGTGCATGTATATAAAATATTCAATTATTCATACATGCATACATGAACATACATGCATGCACATTTTCGGTTGTACACATGCTTATATACATACTCGCACTTTCATACCAAAAATACATACACTCATATATACATACATGCATACATACGTACATCCATCAATGCATTCACACACACATATATACAATACAATATAGATTATACATTTAAGCATACATGCACATACATGCATAATCAATTGCACATACATGCAGATGTATACACATACATACACATACATATACACACATGTATACATGCACTTATACATACATGCGTACATACCGCATCTGGAGCAGCTGTAACTCCTGACGATCCTGACTATTCCTTCCGTTGCAATCCTTGGCATTCCGGAAGCCTTGACGGACGTCATCAACGAGTGGCTTCTCCCAACGACGACTTCCCTCACACTCATATCATCAACAAACACCAAATAACGAGATCCAGGCCAAACTGGCCATCGTAGACACTCCTTGAAATGGGAGTGGCTGCCCAGAGCCTCTCCGAAGTACACGACGATCAACGAGGAACGGCTGGGCCATATCACCGGGTACTCGCCCTTGAGTACCCTCTCGACGTTGAACACCACTCCCTGATGGGTCTCGTTGAATCCCAGGACCCGTCGGGCCTTGACACCCAGGACCAGGCTGGCACGGACCGTCCTTGACGCGGGGTCGTCGAAGCCAGACCTCTGGTAGTGACAGAGGTCGCCTGGGGTGGTTGGGCAGAGCGGTGAAAATGCTTGAAGGGCCACCAAACAAGCCAGCAGCACCTCCGAAAGGTTCCACGGCCCACTCGTCATTGCAGGGTAACCAATCGTCAGGTTAAGGGTGAGTTTAGCTTTACAACCATATTATTATGTCGCCGCTTATATCACATTAGCTTAATTTACCTTTACAACAGTACTATACGTCGCATCTAATGGTTACCTGGCTTAATTTAGCTCTACAACCATACGTCAAACCTTGTGGCAACATGGTTTAGATCGTCTTAACGTTTAAATTTCGACTGTTAGTATATCCAGCTCCTGCTACAGTACTTGAAGGAGACAGCTTCGTTACGTATAAGCGAGAGTTCACAATGGTCTGCTTAGGGGTATTGTGTATCGTGGACGGTTATAATGAGTCTGGAGTTGCATTGGGCTTCACATTGGGCTACATGCTGCAACGGATTGCTGCACGCATGCAACATAATGCACGTAGGTCGTCACCGTCGAAAGACTTACTAATTACTCTTCCACTGATTTCGCACTCTGATAGTGTCAGTCTCACGCCTGGACAAAGAGATGGGGCTACACTGATGACGATCTCTGTTACCGCACGGTATCGTTAAATTGGAACGGCTACTAAAGCCTTAGGCTATAATATTCAGGACCGGTGTTAGAGCTGTTGTATCCCGATTCCGGTTTAAACTTGTTGGACCATCATTGGTAGGGTAGAATTTCGTTTGCAATTCAAGACTTCAAATTGCTCAACCATCACAGATTCAGGAAAATAGTACATACAAATACTGAAGATTGTTTCAACTCTTTTGAGAAGAATTCTCAATTTCTTTTTAAGAAGAGCTTCTAAAAAGAATTCTGATAAATCTTCTGTTTTTTAATCAATCGTTCCGTACATAGGGCCGTACCGAGGGGGCAGCGGGGCCGTGGCCCAGGGCGCAAGTATGGAAAGGGCGCAAATTTCAGGATGGAATAACTTACTATTTCATAAAATGCACTCACTATTTTCAAAATGTGGGGTACCAGATTGATGTTAGGCACAGGGCGCAATTATAGCTCGGTACGGCCCTGTCCACACATCCATATTAAGAACTATTAAAATTCACGCCCAAGAAAGAAACGATTTTCCAGTTCACAGATCTCGCATATCAATACGTTACGAAAACAGAATTAAGTTAGTGTGTTCAAAGAGGATTCTCTATAAAGATGTTATTTTGTTCTAGATATGTCGCTAGAGGAGATTTTTTCTAGAAATTCTCTAGATATGTTCCAGATTATGTTCTTCTGGAATAGATTATGTCTCGATAATTATGTTCTTGACATGACTCTAGATGTGTTCACTTAAACAACTGAATATTTGTTAATTAATTTACCGTTTCGGTCTGTAATTAGGTCTTTATACGAGCAGACTGCTGCGACTCTTTTAAGAGATTAATCTGGGAACATTGTACCCTTAAATGGGTTTTATTTAGTGTTTTAGTTGTTGAAAGGACGTTAGAGTGGTCAACATTTGTGCATAATTGTTGCGAAAGTATATGAAATCAGATCGAATCCAATGTTGTTGATATATCAAATACGAAACAACTCAAGAGTGATTGGCTATTTTAGTTTCCCGATATCTGATCAGTTACTTAGCTGATTGGGTTAGCAGAAGGGTCAGGAATTGAACCCCTGCAGACAACTTAAGCACTTGGTTTACGTTTACAGTCGAACTATTAGTTTACGTAAATGATATGTTTCTAAATAAGATTGCCTATATGTGTTCTAGATATTTATCTAGAAGAGATTGCTTTCCAGATATGTTTCAGATATGTATCTGGATATATTTCAGATATGTTTCTAGAAGATATTGTTTAGATGTGTTTCTAGATAAAATTATGTCTAGATGTGTTATAGATATTTCTCTGGATAGGCTCCAAATACTATGTTCTAGATATTTTCCAGATATGTCTCTGAATATGTTCCAGATATGTCTCTAGAATAGATGTTATGTTTCTAGATATGTTTCAGAAATGTCTCAAGAAGATAGTCTATCTAGATATGTTCTATATATGTTCTCGATGTGTCTGTAGAATAGACCTTGTGTAGATATGTTCTAGATACATTTCGTTAGATATTCTAAAAACATTTACCTATGTCCACCCAGTTCTACAAACAATAATCAATCAAAATCGTACAGCTTCGACTTCTCTTCCTTCGCTCCAACGCCCTCCCCAGACGGGCAACTGATGTAGGTCGGTGCCGATCCAACCGGGGGCACGGACAGTCCCGTACCGAGCGGGACCTTCGACGAAGGTACCTGGACGGGCGGCGTTATCAATCCCTGGATCCCAGCAGCCGAAAGTCCCAACCCCGTCTGGATCTGAAGAACACCCCCTGGGGCACACTGCGCCTGAAGGGCGGCCGATGTCTTGCAACGCATGGCGAAGTCTTCACAGTTGTTATATTGTACGGTGAATCTCGTCTTGTCCAGATGGGACTTGGCTCGGAAGAGAACCTCGTCTGGACCTACGCATTCGTGGTCTTCGTACAGGTAGCGGTAGAGGGTGTCACGGGTGGCGTACAGGCCGTAGTCGATCACCTGTGAACACACGATTTTAGTTGATGCATTATGATAATGATTATGATGATGATAATAATAATAATAATAATAATAATAATAATAATAATAATAGTATTAATAATAGAGACAGTAGTAGTAGTAATTGCTGTTGCTGTTGTAGTAGTAAGAGAAGTAGGTGGAGTAGGGGTAGTAGTAGTAGGTGGAGTAGTTGTTGTTATAATAGTAGGCTCGTAGTGATAGTACTGTAGTAGTAACGGTAATTGTAATGGTAGCCTAAAAGACATGAGAACAGTGATCCTGTGAACATTCGCGCTATCCCTGCCAAGTATGGTTACCAGGGATTCCCTGGTAACTATCCATCTGCACAGCCCTTGCGAGGAGGAGTTCGTATAAATGCGCTCCATAAATACGCGGGTGCGTTCTTATAGCCACCTCTTCTCTGACTCTTGCGTACGAAATGGCCGGGTGGTCGAGGTACTTGGAGGCGTCGGCCTTCGTTCCGACGCCATTGTGAAGGTAATGGATGACGGTCAGCGTGTTCTCTGGCACATCCACCTCGACGACGATGGCGTGGTGGTAGAACCATCCGTTCTTATAGGACACGTGATCTCCCCGACGAACGTCCTTAATGTTCGTCACCTTTGTATAACGGTTGCCCATTGGTTGGTCCGATTGTGGCAACGCTCTACTCAGAAGCAAACAGATTAGTAATCAATAAATCAATAAATCAATCAATCGATCGATCAATCGTTCGGTCAGTTAATCAATCAATCAACCAATCAGTCAGTCAGTCAGTCAGTCAGTCAGTCAGTCGATCGATCGATCAATCAATCTTTCAATTAATCAATGAAATTTGATATAGCGCCTCTTCATGAAATCCACTCAGAGGCGCTCGATCCCAGTCCAACTTCGGCCAAAGAAGACAGATTTTAATGGCTGAATAGAAATAGGGTCGGCCTTATGTATGCCATAGAGCTATGGCTACTAAATAGGCGACTGTAGCCGAGGATGCAATGGGAGGCCCTTCCCAACAGGCGGGCTCACAACTTATAGTTATATATATCAGTAATAAAGGATTCTCGTAATTATTTCATGCACTCATTAACTGATGACCCAGTTAATGAGTGAATATCGGTTTCAATAGCCTATGTTGACAAACCATAATATTTACTTTGTGAGAAATTATTACTTTCTCTTGAGGTAGGCTACCCAAACTTTAACAAATGAATTGTAATCGTGTATTAACTTACAAAACTACAATAAATCGTCTTTCCGGTGACCTGATCCAATGCGATTGTCCCGGCAACGTTTTCTCTAGCTAGCCAGCTTAATGAATTGTAATCGTATAGGCCTAGACTCCAAATCTAAAGCGCAGCCTTGGAGCAAAGCGACGGGCACCAGCTTATTCACGAGTGATGCACACGTAGTATCCGATTTATCATCCAGAGTCTGTTCTATATTCGCACTCTCTGTTATGTTAATTGCCACCAATAAAGAAATTGTGGAGTATAAGTATGCGAAATATCCAACGCGACCTCTGCTTATGCGTGATTCTACAAATATGACACAGTGGATCATTATGTGTTGTACGGATTGAACTCTGCATACGTACAGTCTTGATCATAGCGCATTCATTAAGTCAATACTAATTGTTCCAGTTCGAACATCTGGCGACTGTCTAACTGGGAGGAATTCATGCGGGAGGAAGGAAGCTCAGCTGTAGGCGTGCATGTGCCTCTCCGTCTGCCTGTGTGTCTATCTGTATGGCTATGTATTCCAGACTGTCCTATTCCCTGTCTAGGCCAATCGCATTACACGTAGGCCTATAGGCACGGAAGCGCTTTTATAATATATTAAGTAGGCCTACAATATGTCTCTGTATGCGTAGCCTATATACTTGGATCGATACTGAACGTATAATAATATGTTCAGTCTATCTGTCTATAACGGGGAGGAATTCATGCGGGAGCATATTAAGCTTATGCGACAGTTAATTGACAGAAAGGCAGATCGATACAAGAAATGGTTACTGTAAAAGGAAAATTTATATACCGCCGGATGTTAGAACTATTCTGTACTCGTGCTAAGACGCACTTGAAAGTGTTTCTTGTAAATTATGAATGTAAATTATGTAATTAGGCCTGTGAAAATAATGCATGTGAGGTTGTTCATGTCTATAGGGCCTGTCCTAATGTTTTCCACAAGGCCTACGGGGTACAGTTTGAACCGGTCTCAAAATGTTCCATTCTCAATCACAGTAACTCAACATTCAAGTTAAAAGGCGTGGATTGCATCTTGTGGTTAGAACAATTATTCTGCGGTGAAGTATAGCGCTATAAGATTATCGGAATAATTTACCTCGTGACCAGCGTTCGCGTATAACATCCGGTATATGAACCGTATCGGCGTCGGTTTGCATTAAATTTTATAAAAATGTAAGTAATCGTGTTTTTCTCGATGCAGTTTTTTTATTTATAATTTATAAATTCTGCAGATAAAGTCGTGGCTGTATTGTTTATTTTAACTAGCTCTCAGATTTCATAACGGTTAGGACGCTGGCAGACATGCACAAGATGGTCGCATTGGAAGAAGCCACGATATACGTTGAAAGTGGATTAGCGATTCTAAATTGCGAATTGGGCACCATTTTTATGAACCTGTAAGACTAGTGGTGTCAACTGAGTTTTTCATGTGTAAAAATTGTATGTGGATACTGGCATTTTACCGATTGAACCTTTACATTTAATGAATATTTTCGATGTGTTGATAGGGCAAATAGAAAAAGTCGTAGTCCTGAAAGATCAAAAAAGAGACAGAAATCTTCTTCAAGCGACAGGTCTGTATGAAATGCTATAAGTTCATCCTATTGCACCAAGAACTGACTACTTCTTTTTACTGTACATTATGATTAGACCATCTCGGTTATACTGGTGGATAGTAATAAATCTATGGACATTTACAGTTTTAAGGGTCAGTATAGTTTCAAGCGTGCATATTAAATTTTTTCGCTTGCAGTAAGAGTTCATCCGCTTCTGGCAGTCGCTCAAGTTCGTCAAGCAGCGGCTCAACTTCCAGGTCATCTAGTGCGAGTTCAAGTTCTGGATCAGCGAGTTCAACGAGCAGCTCGGCATCAAGCCAGGCATCGAAATCCAAGTCTAGAAGTCGGCCAAAAGTGGTTCCACCGATCAAGAAGGCAAGGACTGTGTAAGTTTTTGCTGTTTGAATATTCTGTATGCGCTCAAATATTTCCTGTCATTTCAGTTATGTTACTGTGTAGTGAATAACATCTTGGACTTATAACTGAGGTGTGCAAATCACCACGGGGCAGAAATTTCTCAAGATTTTGACTATACTTAGAGCAAAGCCAACCACAATGAAGAACAGTTATGGACTCTCTTGCATTCCATACCTCTGCTCCAAAGGCATATGGAATCGATTACCACTCTCTCTCTTCGTTGCTCAAATTCATTAAAAACTAGCATTTCTCCTTGGCTTTCAGGGATTTGCAAGTCTAAGTGCATCTACTCCTGGCAACTTACTAGCTATACCTCTGATTAACATTTTGGTTCAAACATTACAAGTTTATTTAATAAAATAAATAAGAGATTTGAAGAATTTGAATTAGAAATGAGCCTTTGTTATTAAAATATATAAAGCTGTTTATACCATGTTGCATGTGAAAATTGTGAGCTCGCAAATTAATCTGCATTATCTATGAAATTTTCTGTAGCTCTAAATCACCAACCGCGAGAAAGTCACGCTCCCCCAAGAAAGCTCGCTCGCCCAGGAAGTCGCGCTCCCCGCGTCGCTCCCCGAAGCGAGCACGTTCCCCACCAAGAAAATCCCGCTCGCCGAAGAGGTCGCGCTCGCCCAGGAGGAGAAAGGCCCGCAGTCCGACCCCACGACCCACCAAGGTTCACGTGGGTCGCCTGACCCGTAACGTAAACAAGGAACACATCATCGAGATATTCGCCATCTATGGATCTCTGAAGAACGTGGAAATGCTTCCGGATCGGTTCCATCCAGAGTTCTCCAAGGGCCATGCCTACGTGGAGTACGAACTACCTGATGATGCGGAAAAGGCCATACTGCACATGGATGGAGGTTGGTTTTTGGGGCGCCACTAAGCAGTTTTCTATGCATGGTCCAATTTGTATGATGGAATAATGGAGAACACTCTGGGGTGCAGAGCTGAGGAACAGAGTTCGATTCCCGCATCCCCTGTGATGTTTGCTAGGTGCCGTTGATTAAGTTAGATGTGTAAGGTAATGGTCGCCCTGCAGGGCTATCAATAGTTAAATTCAATTTCTTTAGTAACTTGTTATCGTACGATCATTGTGTACTTGTAATCTTACTGCTGTTTGTCATGTCGAAATTAAACTATTAAATTATTATTATTATATTAATGTCATCTTGGTTGTATCTGAACCAAATTTTGATTCAGATACAACCGAGATGACATTAATATGATAATTGCTTAGATCTCGTGAAATGATTTAGATGCGTTTGGACATAATTAGCGTCAAATGATAATTGATGTTTTACTGTCATATCTATTACGTTGTGTGAGACGCGTTTTTGTGCTGGGTTTTAGGTCAGATTGACGGACAGGAGGTGACAGCTGCAGCCATCCTGCCTCCGAAGCCTCCGCCGCGTCCCGTGAGGCGCCCATCTCCGGTGCGCAGGGGTCCACCCCCTCGTTGGCGACAGTCGCCTCCCAGGTTTCGCAGAAGGTAAGAGTTCTGGCGACAAGTTTAAAAACCACAGAATTGCAGTGAAGAAGTGTCTGTGTTGGGTTTAGCAGGCCCTGCGATTGTTCAACAAGTCTGTTTAGAGAGGATAGGAAAATAGTTTTTCCAGGGATGAAATTCCTTCCTATGATCTGGATATTTTCTTGCTTTTGATTTTGAGCTTTAGTTCTTGCAGAACGTTGGTTATGGAAGCGATGATTTTAGCTAAATGTTTGGTTGTTTCAGTTTAGAGTGGTTTCTATGAATTAGTTTTTGGTGTGTACCAGACAATTCTCTCTCGTTAATTTTCTTATGTTGATTGAGCCGATGGTTAGTTATGTAGCATTGTCCAACTTTACTCTCACGTTAAAGTGCTGTAGGAATATAGATATAGGTTCTGATCCTATGCAGATATTTGTGCTTTGGAATATGTGAACCATCTAAAAACACCATTAAAAATTACATTTTTCTAAATATTCGGTTTTTATATGTTTAAGACATATTTATGCTGTCAAAAACTAGAAATTACAAAATTTCATTTTTCGTTTTTTGGCTATTTTTTATCTTGTTGGCGTGTTTTTGCGACATCCACCTGGTTTTGGTCAGATGAGTCACATAATGATGTACATCTATTCATGCCTACTGAAACAGAAAAGGAATTTGGAAAGAATTTAATGCTGGCATGCGCTCATTAGAGTTTGAGCATGACATTTGTCTTGTAGCCCTCCTCGAAGGCGCTCTCCGCCCCCGAGGCACCGGTCCAAGTCGAAGTCTCGGACTCCGAAACGACGTCGTTACAACAGTCGCTCCAGCTCCAGTTCTTCCAAATGAGCACGGCCGTCTGGGACACCAAGAGGAGTCATCGCGCTCGATTTGACGCTACTCTCAAGACAATTTTGTTGGAAGGACTGGCAGGTGTTTGAAGTTGATGGCGAAAAAGGTCGTTTTATTACAACAGCAGTTTCGCAGTTGTAACTCTATTGACGTTTTAAAATGTTTAATGTTTTTTTCTAGAGTTTGCAGTTGATGCACAGAAGGAACTGGTAATTAGACTGTCATTATTCGAAGAGGATTAATTCCATTATTATTTGAACGTGGTTATTTTTTCATCGATTTTCACATGCGTTGAGTTTCCTTTGAGTGAAACTACATAAATGTATTTATGTTCAGTGAGGTCCAATAATAGTCAGTGAGACTCTGTGTGAAATTGCTACCTAATCGTCTTTGCTCCTCAGGTTTTGTGTTATTGAGGTATGAGCTGCAGCTTCTAAAAAATTAAAATGTGCACAGAGTAACAAAGAAACTGACCTTAACCACACATCAGATTGAAATTTCTGCGCAACTTCTATGTATGCATTAAAACTGTTTGTGACAATATTAGAGTTTTTCTTGTTATAGGCTGCTGTTCTGGGGATTTCATTTATCAAATTCACATTTGAACCCTTATATATGCAGCCAGTTGTTAAAGGGTTAAGTAATTTACAGAGGCAACTGAAAACACGTTTTTATTAAAGACTAAACATCCCTACGTTTCAAACGATTTAACTACACGAAGCATGAATCAGCACTACATGTCACTCGGTTAGCCTGCGGATTATTTACATGCGGTGGCTAGCAATGAATCTATATATATATATATTAAATCAACAATATGATACCAAAACTCTCAGATATCGAACATTTGTATGGAATAGTGTCTTGAGGATAGAATTGAATGCAAGTCTTAGGGAAAATACAAGGGGTCGTCTGTTAAGGGCTACTCCCAAAGGCAAGGAGGGATAACTCCCAATAGGGCTTGCTTGCCAGTACAGCTTGTTTCTAAACACCCTCTTCAGTCGAACAGAACAGTCTGCAATCTCTCGGCCCCTTTGCTGTGTGTGGCAGTATCTTGATATCAAATTGCCCCGCCCCATAGCACAGTTGGCTATACAATATCGAGGCCTTGGGGTATTCTACTGGGGTGCAGATGTCCACATGGAGAGTGGGGAACATATTGGAAGGTGGGGTAAAAATGGAAGATTAGCTTAAGTCCTTTTGTTAAAGAGGCCAATGGATGTACTAATTCTTTGAGTGCTAAAGTCCTCATTAAATAAACTGCTACTTGTGTTAGCATAGCGCTTAGCTTGACATTCGTACAGAGATAAAAGCAAAACAGGAGAAAAATGCACCGAATTCAAAACACTCTAGCACCTAAAACAAAAACGGTAGAGCACTGCTAGTCACGACATCTAGAATCGATCAATCGGAAACAAGAGAATAGAAAAGCTTACAACATTCAGTGGACTCGCCAATTCTCCCATATCCATGGCCTTGGAAACATTTCAGATCTTCAACAAACCCCAACTCACAAAACTTCATTACCCAAATCTTTCAATTCATTGCTAAAAAGCTGCCAAACATCGCAAAGTAGTCCTAGTTTCCAAGGCCATATTCATGTCTTCATGTCAACTAAGAACTGTTTTTTCCCAAATTATTGTCAGTTTACATAGGTAGTTAGTTCTGGCAGTGCAACCTGAGGTACTGGCAAAAAATGAACACGTTTGTGCCAGGCAGAGTGAAACCATCTGAACTGAAATCTACTATTTTGTAGAGAATGTCCAAACATGACCTATAATTAATTCACTTCCAAAATTATTCATAGTATTATAATCAGACAACGAAGTGCAGGAAAAAATTAAATGCACTAAAGGCCGATAATTATCAGCTGACAGAAAGTACATACACTAGCAAAGTCAGGTAACCCAAAATATGAAACTCAGTTTCTCAAATCGTTAAACAATATTTAAAGGAGGATGCTTTGAGTAAGTAAGATGAGAAACAAAAATTGTACTAATATGCAGCCAAAGAAGCACCAAAAACTAGAGAAGCCATGAGCAAATATTAAAATAAATTGATCCTGCTGGTCACAGAAAATTTTTAAGAACCCAAAAGTCATACTGTTGTTCCTTACTCCAACATCCATAAAACATTTTCTAGTCTGTAGAAACAATTGTGCTATCAAAGATACAACAATTATTCAATCTAATCGAACAACTTGTCTAGCATCTATTGACGATTACTCTTAGAAGCACAATCAACAGTCATTAAGTCGCAAAACTAATTACTTGCTATCAAGCGTCCAAGTGGACGTGTGAGATTATGGACAGTGTGGTCGAACAAAACCAGCAAAAAACGAATTTGAAGCAAACAAAAACACCTGCTTGTTATACATGTGTCCATGCACATGTTAATTGCACTTGTTGCGTAAATAGTTCAGCTCTGTTGCGAATTGTGAAGAGATCGGTCGAAGAGATCGTCCAGGCAACATGGCCGCCCATGAGACACGTTTCAAACTTTAGCAGAAATCATTAAAAATTTAAGTTTAAACAAATAAATGCCGAGTGGAGTCAATAAAATGATGGCACAGCCTCACCCAATTTTGACAAATCACACACAGATTGGGGCCACAGCAATTTAATTTATGAATCCCAATTTGAACAAATCCTTTAATGACCAATCTCTTCCCAACTGTAATTCAGTTATCAAGCATGTCAGTAGTAAAAATATACAAAACTCTGAATATGCTACAAAATCTGTCTGTATTTACACCCTGAAATTTGTATAGAACGTCGCCTAAACGAACTTTCGGTCCATGCCAAATGAATTCGTGGTTTTATTACAGGAAACTCAGTGGTAAATTTGGGCAAGCTTAGCTGGATATGTAGCCTAGACGAAAATTCAATAGAGGGTCCAATCCAGTTTGACACACTACGGGACAAACGACGTTCTCTGTTCAAGTCTGTCTTTATAAATATATAAAAAGTTGAAGCGTTTTTTTGATCAGATGAAAATCTCCCAGACACAGAGTTAGTCCCCACTTAGGATGTTTTACCAAGTACCATTAACCATGTTACATCCATTCTCTGTCCAACTCTCTCTCTCCTGTTAGCTTGGATGCGTTCCTGCACTCACCGCTGTCGCACAAGCAAACCAGTATATGTTCAGATAATATCAATGGGTTACGACAAGCGCCGGCCGCAGGAACGCAGCCCCAAAACCAGTTCGTCAGACGCGCCTTCGCGTCTACGCAAGGCTCGTGTCGAGGTAGCCGTGAACGCGGAACCGATAGAGACACGTGTAGCTGTCCTGACCGTAGTTGGAATACACCTTCAGTTCAACGAATCTGAAAGAAGCTGTGTCGGCTTTCTACAAAGAGACAGATGACAGAGGTAACTGTCAACTTAAAGCAAGCGGAAATTATCCCTAAATGCAGTTCAAGAGAAAACAAATCAACAGACTTAATATCAGATATACTGAGACTCTCACCTTGATGGTAAAGGTCTGGATTGGGGTTCCAGAGTCGTCGTAGGTGAAGTTGCCCAATGGAACGCCCACCGAGTCCAAATCGCTCTCGAGACCCTACAAGCAGCAAACAAGTAAACTAGAGCTAAATAAATCCCATATGCATAATAACAGTCACTCCAAACATCAATATGTTCTGCCTAACTTTAATAGCGCTACATAAGTTGGCAGATTAGATGAATCAACGGGTCACCACTGAGTTCGACGTGGTACTCAAATGGTCAGAGCGCTCGCCTTGTGATGCGGTGAGCACGGGCTCGAGCCTGCTTCCCGAAACGGTTAATTGGCAGTGCCCTTGAGCAAATACTTCGGTCAAAGTTTCGGAATTCACGTCAAAACTTCAAAAGTCAGTTTCTCCTTAATCATAAACTAACTAACGATGAATTGTTTCTGTTTTAGAGACCAACCACATATAGAAACCTTGCATATGAAATTTTTGCTACCACTCTATCTCACAGCCAACAGCTTAAATATGACCTGCTGTCAAAATAAAAACAATGCTCAATTTCAACTCTAATTTAACTTACATTAAGAGACCAAAATAAATAAACAAAAGAAATAAACAGATGCAAGCTCACTGGTTTCTAGGTTAGTTCACAAAATGGGGCAAGAGATTGGCTTATAGGTCAACAAATAAAACTTTCTGGGTCAGTTCACACAACTAGTGCAAGAGCTTGGTTCCCAGGTCAGTTCACAAAACTGGGTCACACAATTAATTTCTAGGTCAGTTCACAAAACCTACGCAAAACGGTTGCCACTGACCCAGACGCCGAAGTCCTTTGGGGCGCTGTCGATCTTTCCAGAGGGTGACAGATTCTTTGGTATATGTTCTATGCTGACTTCGGTGACAAAGATACGCCTGGACAATTGGATGACGACGTAGCCCTGGGTTCCGGTAAAGGCCCAGCACTCGCCCGGATGAACTCCAGGCTAAAAAGTAAAACTATTTGTAACTTATGGCATTGTAATGTAATCGAAGATTTACGTGAGCATAGTGCCCTTCAAGATATCATTACAGCAATTCAATTTGGAATAACTAGCGGCATGCTGAAGAAAAGTTTCATAAATAAATATATCTCCCTCAGACCCGAATTAATCCCTCACTTGGGGTCAGCTTAACTACTTTTTTTTTTTCATTATAACTATTGGCATCGTCAATAGGTATGGTAGGAGCAAGTGGTACCCTACCTGTATAATAACTCGTGGTGAGTTGTACGTGTACCATAGAGGTATACCGAAGACGCTCGTCTGCGCCGTACGCAACTGGTACGTCTGCGAACAACGCACGCTGATGATGCTGCCGCCTGGAGGCAAAAGAGAAAACACGCAATATATTTCAGGATTTCCTTGCGACCAACCTCGTCAGCTTTGTCCATTTTCAAATGACGTACAGATTAAAGAGCGATCTACCTAAATGTTTGAATCTGATAGAAGTTCATCAAAGTGTTTACTACTTTCATCAAATATTGACTAGCATGCTAAAATCAAATCCAATGTAATCCAACCTACAATTATCTAATTAGGTGAAATTTAATGAATGTCAAATGGGAAAACAACTTAATTTTCATGGAATCCAAATGGTGGGTTCCAAGTGTATATTTGGGCCCACCAATGGTGGCTACTCCAGTTCACTGTGCAAACTGCAAAGCGTTGCTAACTGATATTATCAGACTTCTCGATGTATTTAACATCATACATGCTTGTGCAGGAGTGCTCTGGGTAGTTTGCCACTTTAGCAGCACCATATAAATGTTCAATAACAATTAGCAAAGCATATTTTAATCAATGGAAATTAAACTGCCTACCAGAGGATTCCAGAGCGTAGTCCACTCTTCCAGTTTTGTCCGCATCATAGATTCCTAGCTCTGCCCGAACCAACTTCAAGACATCCTGCAAAAGGAAGATTTATCGTACAACCTGGATGATCATATTTGTCTGAACTGGTCCTCAAATGATCCAATGCCAGGTTTTCAAATGGCCATAAAATGTACCACAACACAACTTATGGAACAGACATAACTCAATAGAAATGCCATTCTAAATATTAGGGCTTACCACAGGGTATGCATGGTTTTGCAACACTGTTGCATGGGCAAATGGAACCACAAGAACTTCCCTCTCAGCAGAGAAAAAGGAGCGACTTCACTGGGACCTAAAAACTGGCTGAAGGTAGGTAGGTTGGTGCAAGGCTAAGCTGGCATTGACAGACAACTTCATACACAATGCACTGTTGGATAGGGAACCAATTGTGAGTGAGGCGGGACGTTGCTCAAGGGCCTCTACACAACAACAGTCTCAGAAGAGGAAGAGAAGGCTCAAAGTTCGGCACTCGGACAAATCAGTCGTAGAACTTACTTCCACGGTGAGTTGACCATCACAGAGGGTGCATGCAGTGGAACCTTCCGTGCTGCTGCTGCCACCTGTTGTGCCAACTATGCCAACACCGATAGAACCGTCCTTGCGACGCCTCTCCTCCTCCTCTTCCAGTTTTGCAGCTGCGAATAATCACAGACCGACAATGCATGTTAAACAATTAAACAACATACAATACACGGTTGCACATGATCACACTGTCACCAGACAGAATAAGGCTTTCTCAATTGTTGGCCCCAGTGTTTCGAACAGCCTCCCTCCTATCTGACATGTGCTCTCTTCCGTGAGACCTGTCTAGCTCTTTCTATAAACTTCTCAAGAATTTCCTCTTTGAACGGGCCTGGGAGCAAATCTTTAAGAGGCGCTATATAAATTGCATGGATACATAAAAGGAGGTGAAGTATCATTGTCTTCAGATAGTATTGACTAGTTTAGCGGCACTATGTGAATGTTATTAAAAATAACCTCAAAGGCAACTGAGTCAGACAGACAGAAGCAGTGACAGGCAGACAGACAGAAGAGACAGACATACAAGCCAACAGACAGACAGCAACACAGGCAGACACACCTCAACGTTTCCATGGGAACAGTTAACCACGCTGGTCACAATGTCCACACACAGACACGCATAATCAAAGAGACATCGAGACAAACTAAGGGAAGGACAGAAGCAAGAGAAGGACCTCCTACCCACAGCCTCCTTCACAATGCCTGCCAGAAGTCCTCTGTTTGCATCCGTCTTCTCGTTGATTTCCTTCGTGATGTTCACAGCCAACGACCTCACGACCTCTTCCAGATCTTCGCGGTTCGCATATTGCTGGTCGAGCCACATCTCAAACGGATGTACCCCGGCCTCCGCACCCGCTTCGTTGTCCCTGGCAACGGCGCCCCCAACGGCACCAGCACCCATAACCTACAATGCAAAGACATTCTCCCTTTAATAGATTCAACGAGAGTTGATGTTGCTATCCGTCTGAAAGGCAGTTTCTCGTCAATTCAGTTACGATTATTGTACATTGAGAAACATTCTCAAGACATTGCATGAAATTAAAAGTCTGCATTACATTACACTACATCGAGACCCTGAAAATCATGTCAGCTGTCGATGGGAATCCGTTGGCTGGTTCCACGCTTGTGCGTGGGCCCACCACTGGCGACTCTTTCAGCTTACTGTGAACTGTTTTGCTAACTGATATAAAATATTCGTTGGTAATGACATTTAACATCACATAGGCTATTACACTACGTTCTATTACACTACGTTCTATTACACGACAGAACTTAGACATACCTGGATGAAGTATTCGTGGATTTTTGTTCGAATGAGGTCTGCCGTTTGGTCCTGTGTCGGCCATTTTGCCATCTTTGCCACAAGTTCATCGTATTTTCCCTGGAGTAGAGTCAACTCCTCGAGCTGCAATGAGTCTGTTCGACCGGATTCTGGCTGAGCTTGAGGACGTTCGCTACTTCAAAAATCACAAGTAAGATTCAACAACGAAATAATAATAATAATAAAAATAATAATGTAAGAATAGTAATCCAATCTGGAAATATAAATCAACAATTTAATCATTTCTGTATATTTTTATTTTATCCCAATAACATCTGACCTATAAATTTCTATCATTTCAAATTTAATCAACCAAAACAATGTAAACAAATAATCTAATCTTTGAATCTAAAAAAGTAATCAATTGTATATTTTAGAATCTAATATACAAAAACAATATAATCAAATAATCTAATCAATTCAATTTTTTATTCTAATGCACATTAGTAACACAATAGTAAGACGCCGACTTTCGACAACTACCGGTGACACCCGAGAGACAAACTTCCTTTTCCAGAACTTGTCGGCATTGATCCAACGTTTCAATGCAGTGGCTTTTCAGGGCACTATGTCAAGATTACAATTCACTGACAAGCGGCGACCCAGATAGCCTGATGACAGATCCGTTGGCAATGCCAATGAATAATAATAATAATAATAATAATAATAATAATAATAATAGCCATAATAATAATAATAATAATAATAATGACTTTCCTAAATCTTTCTTAAATAATGCTCTAGTCCCTGAGCGATCCTGTGTACCTCGAGGCAAAATAATAATAATAATAATAATGACTTTCCTAAATCTTTCTTAAATAATGCTCTAGTCCCTGAGCGATCCTGTGTACCTCGAGGCAAAATAATAATAATAGTAATATTAGTAACACAATCTATTAATATAATATTTTCTATCATTTTAAATCATAACCACAAAAAATATAATCCCATAATCTAATGATTATTTTACAATACAGAACCTGAAAAATTGCAAGTGATAATAGCTAAAATATACCCATCACAATAACGGTAATATCTACAATGCAATGACAATAGCTAAAATACAATGACATTATAGCAACAATACAATGACTACAAAACAACTACAATGGCTACAATAAAATAATGACAATAACTACAATACAATAATGACAATGGCTACGTTACAATAATGACAATAACACTACTAATACAATATCTATCTGAGCTGATCTGATAACTGATATAGCACCATCAGTCATAAAACACAGCTTTCACTAATAGTTATGTCACACAAAGGCAAGAAAGATCCTCTTCCTTCAAAACACAGTCTACACTGTTCAACATTAACTAACATAATTAAAATGTAATCGCCAGATACAGCATTCTAAATCCATTTCATACTTACACCAACATTCCCGCCTTCACGATCTTCAATTCCTCGGACAGACTCTGAAAGACCATAAAAAGCACGATAAGTGACAAAAACAATTGAACTGGGGATGTCTCAATTTCCTGTCAAGTATTACGAGTGAATTACACAAAGTCAAAGTAACAAATATCGAAAAAAAGCCTCTTTCTCTTGATTATTAGTATGGCAGTTTGCACAACTTTTATGAATTTTTTGTCAAAAACAAGGAAAACATTAAACAAATGCATTAATCAATTTATTTTTTTAATTATCAGTTTTCACTTTGAAAGTAATTAAGTTTTTTATAAAATGAAATGCAATTGTCGTTTTGTAAATAAAAAAAATTCTGATCTTCGTTTTCAAAACAGACAACAATTGAAATCTGATTCTATTTCACAATCTGACATTCATCAATACTCGGACCCATTTTATTGTCGAGCACCCTGATACTCAGCCAAGTTGAACCGAGTTTCGTGTCATCCTAAAATTGAACTGCTCCATGTGTCACATCATGCAAAGAATGTTCTACATCTATTTTCAAGAATACAAGAGAAAGTTGTATAAGGAAAGGGAGAAAGATAACAGATGAAAGAAATGAGAAAAGACTCACGCCAACTTGCTTTGCAATTGTGTCCAACGAGTTTCGCATCTCGAGCAGTGCTTCCATATGTTTCTGTTGCTCAGCCATCTGGTGAGAGAAAAGCGAATCATCTTTATAATATATGAAGTTTCCAAAGAAGAATCAACCCAAACAAAGCTCATTGTTCAATTCAGAAAAGCAGTTGAGTAATCGATAATACACTGGCGTGCAGAGATGATGAATCGAGTTCGATATCTGTACACCCGTAAGGTTTACCAATCCTTCCTTCGCTAGGTGGCAGCATTGGTTAAATCATACGTATAACTTAATGGTCGCCTTGCATGGCTGCTGTCAGTTAAATTCTATTCTTGTAATAACCTGTCATCATTCTTTCATAATGTGCTTGTAATCATGCTGCGATTTGTCAGTTTGAAATAAGAAAATATTTTATTATTGTGTCACAATAGAGGATTTGTCACGAATTAAGCCCCAGGTTCAAAAGAATTCACAAACATCATATCACAACAAAGGATTCATCATTAGATACATCAAACACTACGAATAAACAGTTCTATCCATCAATGGAATTTATACAGATAACGACTCAGAGGGTGAAATAGTTTCCAAGACAAATACTTATGAGAAAGAAATGAATGAATCTCAAATGGAGCAACCAAGTCCTGAAAAGGAGCCACAAAGCGTACAATTACATTCCGTACACACCGCCAAATTACTTTACTCAAGGTACGTACCAGAATGGCCCGGCCGTCGTCCGCTGCCGTCTTGATTGAGATCCTCTGCACCTGGATCTCGCGCTGGACGATCATTTTCACGAGACGATCAAGATGAGATCGGAAGGCAGAGAGCGCTCGATCCTGCTCCGCTTGAGCCATAGTCTTATGATCGGTGGCGAGAACCAGAAACAGATCGCGCATGCGTCTCTCCATATCTGCGATCGCCAACAGACTGACATTGTCATCTGAACCGCTTTGCTCTATATCCACCGTGCCTGCAACGCCCACATTTACACCAACCGTGGATTTAGTTGACGCGTCAACGACCTGCTCCTCCTCTTTCCTCTACAAACAGCAAAAGAGAAAGTCAAGACCAACGAGAAAAGAGAACCAACCGTACCTTAGGGTACGATCTGATCTTGAGTCAAATCACCTTCAACCGTAGAAAAGCTTATCACCAATTTGTGACAGAATCTCAAGAGTAATTTCCCAATTTAGAGCAGACAACCAGATTAAATCGAGCTGGATAGTTAGGCCTGGTAGAAGCGCGATAAAAGTGAACTCGCAACTCCCAAGGCTCCATTGCAAAGAACGGATGTGGCCTCCATGTGCATGGAATAAAATTCAAAATGGCATACATGCGTTTTAAACAGCGTTTGTAATTTCAATCAAAATTGAAAAATCACCTGTTAACAATTTCGTTTCAATAACATGCGTTGGCACTGCGTGCACTTATCATTAATTTTCTACTTAACAAATTTGAGTTGACGGCGTTCAATCTGAATTGTCTTGTTACATCGCTGTTCACTGTATTACTTCAAGAAATGGCATCCCAACTAGCAAAACTGCCTCTCTCTCTCTAGGGCCCTTTTCTTCCCTAATGTTCCCACTCCTATTGATTATCGATGCATTTTACTCATGTGTTCTTAGATTGGGATCAATAAAAGTATATTGATATTAAAGATTCTACTGATCGAAATAGTACCCAATTTACAGTCCTCTTCATTTAATCAGAAAGTCTACATTTAATTGGGAAAATCACTAGAGAGATTCAGTTTTGGTTCAGTTTGAATCAATTTGCGAATCTTGCATCGCACACTAACCGTTAAGAAGAGCGGAAAGAAGAACGCGGAGAATCGCTCGCGGATGGACGAACCGACGAGGGCCGCATCTTCTCTCTGACAGGAAGCTATGTACAACAGACCTGTTACAACACAGTAAAACAGCGTAAAGGTAATTCACCGGTTTACACCTCGGACGAATGTCTATTACGCGCTACCGCTTATAAAGAGCCAAAATCATATGAAAAAGCATAATTGAAGCAGAGAGCAACTGTTTAGCAGATAAAAATAAAGCACCTAAATCAAATTTTTTGATGTTACATTAATGCAAGTGAACATTTATATAGCACCAGACAACACAGGTTCAAATCCGACCAGAACAAAACACCATTGCATCACATCTGCTTCACCGACGCTCTCTAGCCGACCCCACCACAAGACGAGCACATCCGCTCGGTGTTGATGGCAACGAGCGAGAAACCATCTAACGAAATAGAGCAACACCCGAAACACAGGATGAGGTACTGGCCAATATTATGATAATAGTTATAATAATAATTATTATAATAAATAGTGGAATAGCGCAGAAGGACTGTTGACAGATATAATAATAATCATAATAATAGTAATAATCATATGAAAGCAAAGATACAGAATCAAATGCTTACCAAAGAGTAGAAGAGGTAAAAGGATAAAGAACGGAAGGAGACAGAGGCAGCCGCACCGACGTCTTGGTTGACTCGTTCTAAAAAGAAGCAACACATATGCGTAATCGTAATTTCTAATTTATGTGGCACATTTAAACGAGAATCTCATCAGAGGTACTCATCACTCGGAACAAATCCAGGAAGAGATATTGAGCAGAATGAACATACATAAGAACAGATATTGTGGAAACAAGCAGACAAATGGAGAGAGTAAGGACACAGACAGACAAACAGAGTTGAGGAGCACGTCTTCGAACAACCCCAACAAATCGTTCTGCATTCACCTTGCCTGAGACGTCGTAATCAAATATCGGTTGCGCAATAAAGCCATCTAAACAAGGAACAAAAAACGCTTCTTGGTTGTACCTTGAAAGCAGAGCCGCGTCCGCCACTCGCGACGTTTTCGAGAAGGTCGACTGGAGAAAGGTTTCGACCGACTGCCAGATGGTCACAGCTGATCCGCCTAAAATTCAAGAAACAAACAAGAACTGTATACAGTCCCACTTTCAGAAATATCCTCAACAGTGCAGTGGTTAGCATGATGAACTGGCAATCAAGAGATCTGGGGTTGAAACCCTGACCAGGACACGAAATTACTGCTCCACATTCACCAACCCAGCAACAATGAGTACACTGACCGTACAATGCAGGTGGGAAGATGAGACTATGGCGAGGGAGAGGACTGGCCTCATACGCCGAGGCTAAGAAAATGAAGTCGCTATACCCATGTCTAGCTCTAACTTCCTGGCTTAGGGAATTCCCCTCTCCTCATTATTCATTTATCACACGTCACCATATAATGACCGAGTATCTGTCACTGAGCAATTGCGAGCGAATGACTCGCTCAACACTGACACTCGAGCCCGTACTCTCCGCGTTACAAGGCAAGCAGTCGAACCAGTCGGAAAATGTGCTCGTTATTCGCTCGTCAATACCAGCATGGCGTGAGAGTTGACACGAAAAGTTCTCATCTATATGTTACAGCAGTTGACTCACCCGCAAGTCTTGCAGCCGATATTATTCCGAAGACAGTCCAACTGATCAAACCTAAAAATAAATCAAACTTATGAGAATCAGAGACAAAGAAATATCAACAGAGAAATCATTAATAATAATAATTTCTATTTATTTTCAAACCGACAACAATGCAGTATGATTACAAACACAGTATGAACGAATGATGATAAGTTATTACAAGAGTCGAATTTAACTGTTGGTAGCCATGCAAGGCATTCATTACGTTATACATATAATTTGCAGCGCTCTCAGTGGTCACTCACCGACGGGCAACTTGACGAGCACAAATCCGACAACAGACGATACGACGGTTTGGAGGGTGTGCCATTTCGAGCCAGAGACGGAGTGAGCGGTGTTGCTGTTGTTCCTAGTTCTTGAGGTCGTCGATCGAGCACGTTTCGTTATCTGGTGAGTATTATTGCTCGTTTTGGATTTGGACAATCCTATTGAAGAGAATCCCTTCAGTGAATGTGTTTTCTTAGTAAACACTGGTCAATACTAGCACATCAAGCAGATCGCTCAATCTCACTTAACATCCGTAAACATTACTTAACATCAATTAGGATTGGAGAACATTACTTAACATCACAAGGCATGAACCGAAACTCAGCTCGGCCAGAGTATCGTAGTATTCCGCATAAACTCGGGACTCAGGCAAACAATGGGTTCAAGTTTTAATCTTGCTGATTCTCTGCTTTGAAAACGAAAATTGGATTCATTAACTTACAGAACGACGATCGTTCTGTCGTTAAGATTTAAAAACTGAAAACAACTGTTGGTGCCTATTACTACATCCTAGCGTAAACTAAAGTACAACTAAAAAATTCATAACAGTTGTGCAAACTGCTAAACCAAAATTCAAGAGAATGAGACTTTTTTAAATATTCTAAACTCAGACTCTGCAAAATTCAACTCGTAGAACTCGGACTCAAATATTCAAACTCGGTTCATCCCTAAACATCAACTAACATATCTTATATCACCCAACATCAGCTAAAATAACTTAGCATCACCAAGTCAGCATTTGAGATGGTTTTCAGACTAAAAAAATCCATGTAGAACATTTAGCATCTACATAAGACAGTAACCTACTGATAACCAATGCAATGTCTGTCAGATGTTCATCAACTAAAACCAAACCTAAAATGAATTAAACTTCTTAACCCCTTCATTGGCTGTCCCAATTATAGTCGTCTTTAACAATCGACCTTTATACGGTAGATCACAATCTGATTACAATTGTCTAATTGATATTATGAACTACAGTGCATGGAAATCTACACACATACTACATCAAATTCATTTGCCAAATAATGGTAAGTTTTAAACATTTTAATAACCAGTAAAGGAGTTAAAGGAGAAGTGATTTTCAATCATACCGGTGGCAAACGTCGACGCTGTAGAGATGGCAGTTCGCGGTAGAAAGGTCACGACAGACCAAGACACCTCAACAACCGTCACTATAAGACACAACAACAACACAAGACCCATATAGTAAGGAAATATAAGACATGGACAAAAATATATGTAGCGTATGGATATCAATGTCCCACCACATAAGAAGACCAAAGAGAGACAGACAAACAGACAGATGGACAGACAAAGAGTGAACCAGACATGAAGACCAATTCCAAGCACAGACACAAGAAGCACCATAGCAGTAAATAAACTTAATAATAATAAAAATAATAATAACAAAAATAATAATAATAAAAATAATTTTAGTTCAATTTAAAACAGACAAATCGCAGTACGATTACAAACACAGTATAAACAAACGACGAATAATTATTACAGGAGTTCAATTTAACTGTCGGCAGCCCTGCAAGGCGCTCATAACATTACACGCCCATTGATGCGCTGTCTACAGCACTTTGAGAATAAGAACCAACCGATCATTGTCCAGAACTGATCGGCGATCGTGCGATGCTTGACAACGATCGGCCGTTGATCGCGGGTGGACTCCGTGTCGGACACCTCCACCTCCTCCTCCTCCAGATCAGTCCCTAAAACAAAATGATCATCTTTATAAATCACGTTAACCGTTGAGGTAATTCGAAACAGAAAAACAACAGCGAAAGGAATCTGTAAGGAAAGGAATCTCTCAAACAAACAATCTGTATCGCCAATATATGCGTTGTATCATTCGCAAATCACGTGAATGCAATTCAGGTAACTGTAATCTGGGCAAATGTAGTTCAGCCAATTGTAAATCAGGTAAAATTTTTAGGGCATAACCGAGTAGACATTTCCACCGAGTACTGAATCCGAATATTTGGACGAACTATTTGCCGGATCCGGGTACGAACCGAATAGTAGCGGCAAATCAGCCTAGCGAATCAGCAAGTACCATCCATAGGCAAGGCGTAGTTAACCTGCCATGTGCACAGCTACGGACAACTTTCTATAGTCAATTCAGAGTCTATAGCAATGTCCTACATAGAGCGTATCGTTGCACTCTAAGCTATGACAATATTTTTATTATTTAATAACTTTATATGTGAAAAAAAATATGTAAAACCTTGTTTTAAAATATGAAATATGAAGTTATCAACGACGTCTCTACTCTCTACTTTATACCAGAAAGTGGGTGGAGCCAATTCAAGCTGGAAAATTACTGATTTGGTTGCCATCTGAAGAGTGCAACCAAAAGAAATTAAAATATATATATTAACATCATTATTTTACAGAAAATTCAATGGAATGTTAAGTTCTTGTTTAATTAATCAATAACTTATAAGTAATTTCGCTAGTCCTAAATTTATTTGATGAAAAAATATTATTTTATCAAAAAACAATATTTTATCAAAAAAAGTTATTTTTAGCTATTTGTGGGTGTAATATTTGCCGAGGCGAATACTTCCGAATAGCCCAATATTCGGCCGAGGCGAATTCCGGTTATGCCCTAAAAAATTTGTAAGTCAGGCAATATGAAATAGAGTATGTCATACTGAAAAAGCAGGCCCAATAACACCAGATTCACTACAGATTCCCAAATGGGTCACTTATGCCATAGTTACAATTCCCTGTAAAGGGTCAAGTCAAAAAAATCTCAACCCCATTCTTTAAAACCCACCATACTGGCCCACCCATAACATTCTTTCCTTACATAGTCCTGTAAAAATTTAAAACAAAGCCAACCACAAACACAACCAATTTCACACACACACAAAAACCCATTGGGTCACATGCACAATCCTTCCCCATATTCAAGTCGCAATTTAGGGTTCAAATGAAGCAGCACACCCACCAGATAAACTCACCACAAGACATCACATAACTTTGGTAAAATCAAACACAGCCTCAACGTAATCAGAAGGCCACATCTTATCGAATTCCTAACATAAAGTAGCACTATTTCCAAAGCACCCTACACCCCAAACATCGCCATACCCCATTAAAACTGGGGCATCCATACCCAGCATGTTTCTCATTGCGAACGTGTTATCCACACGCCAGTTGCCAGACTCCTGTTGAGTTGTTAGGGTTCGACTTCTCAGCGTCATATAAGTGTCACTGGCTACAGACTGTTTCGACGCACTGGTCGAGGCGGCGACTCCACCGTCACCGACTCCTCGTCCGACTCCAGAACTCGACTCCAACTTGTCATAGGATCCGTCGACCATCAGACTTCTCGTGACGGTCGAGTTTCGGCTACTCGAGGCTAGCACACAAGACAAGAAATTGTTGTAAGCATATGCCGGCGACTTGCACGCAAGCGCTGCTGGATCTGAGGAGCTTATCGAAGTTCAGTGGAGATACAAGTCTCGTTGCCATGGAGACAATGGATGGAGGTAAAGGATATTCATTCTTACCCGATGCATATTCAATTATTTATTCTTACCATATACATAATATTCATTTATATCTTATACACAATCATTTTTACCTGATGCATATTCATTCTTACCCAATAAATATTCATTCTTATCAGATAGATATTCATGCCCATCTGGTGAATATTCATTCTTACCCGATACATGTTCATTCTTGCCCGATGCATAATCTTGCATCTGGAGAGGAGTGACACTCCTGCGTAGACCTTGTCGAGACATGTTTGGGCTGATGTAACTGTCATCCGGCGGCTGCTTCAAGTAACTCCGACTGTAACAGGCATGTACAACACACTGTGTCATGCCGTTACATTCTCATTACGCTGCAACATCGTAATAACAAAGCGTAATCCGACAACCTTTAGAGCACAACAATCGTAATGATAAAGACACAGATTGTTGGTCACATCAGAGAAAACTGCATCTGCAAAATAAAATCCATCGGAAGTAATGACTTAAGATCCCTGAAATCATCTAATCACCAATTAATCAATTTAATAACCTAATCATCTCAAAATAACCTAAATGGCAATCATCTAATTGTCAATCATCTAATCATCAATGCCCTGATCATCAATCATCTAATAATCAATCATCTAATCATCTAATTGTCTAATCATCAATCATCTAATCGTCAATCATCTAAAAGTCAATCATCCAATAAATCATCTAATCATCATTCATCTAATCATATATCATGTAATCATACACATAACCTAATCATCAAATGCTTTTAGTGAGCAGCAAGAGTGGAAGTAGAGTTGGTGAGAAGCTGAACTCACGTTCTTGAGTAAGTGTAGTCGGTCTTTGGAGATCTGGAAAAAATGAGATAAGGCTGAACAAAGTGTTCAGAGATCGAGAAGAAAATTAACAGCTGTTTCACAGCTGTTCATCTGCCACATTATTATGATCAAATTACAGCATAATTAATTTTAGACAAAATTCGGCACTTGCTGTTACATGCCATGGAACCCCTTGAACTCCAGGCAAAGGTCATTCTAAGATCATGGAGTTCTGCACCAATGCCTCCGCAACCGCCGAAAATTCAACCATTGCCATGACTACAAATACTACCACTATGACTGTGACTATGACAACCACCACCTTGTCCATCGCCATGACTACAACAACTATCATCACCTACCCAATGTCTATCTGGCAGTCTCTCCTCCTCGTTTGTTTTTCTAATCGAATGCAATAAAAAATTTATAAAGTGCCCCTTCAAGATATCTACTAAGAGGCGCTCTCTGCACAAGCATAGATCCAACCAACGAATTCCAGTCAACAGCTGACAGATGGCATGGATGTTCAAAGTCTCAAAAGCTGCTTCTTCTTGTGGGGTCTTGCACACTGGCAGTGCCTCTGAACGGTTCACCAGGGCTACTACAAAAGAGGCGCTCTACAAATGCTTACAATAAAATACAACCTGACCACAACCACCACTCTACCATGACAGCCACAACCCAAGTCTCTCTCACTCTGTCTTTACCACAACTAATAACTTCCATGGTGTCATTATAATAATGCGCAGGGCACTAGGCCAATTCTGAACCTTTGGCCCATAAAATGCGATAGATGACTACTCACATTTCCCAGGGATCTACTTCGTAATTCAACGAATTCGCCGCACCGGTCACTGATCGTCTTGTGACCACTCTCCTGTGCAAAAGCAAAAATGTGAAAACTTTGAACCCAGATCATTGGCGCTTAGTTCAATAGACTAATGCTCAAGCCTGTCAAACTAGAATCGGAAATGCCCCATTCAAATAACAATTAATCTCACAAGTCCTACACAGTTCGGTTGCCCTTATCCAACGTGTTGGTTCAAATCGTAGGACTTTGATGCTTAATATCAGGATAAATATCGGCCGCAATGCAAAAGAAAATTTCTTATGCGTCGTGAAAGTCGGTTAGCGTAAGGGCAGTTTAGGGTCAGGGTTAGTGTTGTTTTTAAACAACTGCGCAGAACCTTCGGCCGCCGAAGTAATTTGTCGGCGAGTTGAGACCGAAGTCTTGGTCGCAGATGCTCTGCGCTTAACTTCAACGCCAATTATCGGTTAAAGCTGAACAGTGAACACAACATTATTGCGTTTACAATTACCCTGGAAATTCCTGTATCATGAAATGATAACAGATGCTGTTTTCCTTTTGTTTTTAAACTGCGTGGTTTTCATAATTAGGTCAGGCAAGCGGAATGCTGATGCTTACTGTGAATTAGTGACCGTAACCGTTCGAGCCGTATCCTCGGCTGCAACCGGTTCCAGGCTCCGGCGACCGTCTGCTCCATTAGGTCTTACGCTCCTGCGATCCATTGTCGCAAGAAAGAAAGATAATTTAAATCCAATGCAAATATTTATTTAATCTCTACGCGGATTCACTTGCTCCCAAATATCGCTACACAATCCGCCCTACAAACAAACTGATCAATCACAGGGTCCGTTTAAAATAAACGGTCCTGCCAGAGCTTCTAATCTCAGCCATGATTGGCCATAATGGAATTCAATGACCACAGTTTTTAGAATGTCACGTTGTTTAGGCACGTGTTCAAAAAATTCGTTGAAATAAGCGGGATTTAGATATGCAGACAGGCACGTATTGACGCCTATCCAAGACGCATACGTTTCGACGGTGTTCAAATCTAATTTAGAGTTTCAAATCAGAGTCTAGTAATTTTCGGAAATCTACGTCAATTTATTCATAGAAATTAAGGCGATTGGGTGAATATTTAGCCAGGCTAAATTTCTGGTCCAGAGTGAGATGCAATGCAGGAAGATGAAATGAAAAGGACAGTAATAACAATATCGTCGACGGTGGTTGGAAATTGTAACAGTAATAAACAAATACACATGTGTTTCAATAGTAACATTGTGGCCTCGACCCTGGGCATGCTTCAAGTAATTTATCGGTTGAGATCTTTCACTTTTACCTATATCAATAGGCTAGATGCCATTATTATAGGGTGCGCAACAGTGGAAATTTAAGGTTTTTTAATATATAGATTATTACTTTTTCAGTTAGACCAATAATCATTGTGTTTGTAGGTAATAAGAAGAGTGAGAGCCTGCACTCTGCAGTGCATACGTCGATAAATAATGTGGTAGGGTGACCGAAGAAGGGAATGAGATGTTCTGGATCCACAATTTTGTGTCTGATATGCGACAAAGGACTGTAAAAGTTTTAAATATCCAAAAGGCTAAAATCATCAAAACCTACAGTCGACTTCCTTTAAAGTGGACCTATATTTTTTCCAGCCTGGCCCGCACGCCCTTTAACATAAAACAGAACATAATTATAGGACATCGACGCAGTTTGTGCTAAGAAATCACATATCGAAGGTGCTATATCAATGTAAGTCAAATCAGAAAGGCTATCAGTTGCATCCAGATTGTTTTGTCCGTCCCCGATGCCAGGCTATAAACCCAGGATGTCAATCAGAGGAAACACTCGAAATCGATGATGATGGTAGTTGTATGGTGGCGCAAGAGTAAAGAACCCTCCCAAGGGTCGACTTAGTCTTTCATTCGCCAGGTGGCGTTGGTAAATGAGTAATAGGGCAAATTACGGTGCCCGCCTTGTACGGCTGCCATTCAGTTAAATTTGACTTCAATAATAACTTATGATCATTCGTGCAACTTGCGATCAAACTGCCTTCATATCGGCTTGAATTATTGAAGCTGGGATCGTTATTATTAGAGAAAGGATCTTAAGCATATGAAGATTTCTGTGCAAACCGCGAGTGTCTAATTACTTACTTACTTACTGAAGAACTGGCTAACTTATTTACGGTCCTTTCACTACGATCTTCGTCAAAGTTAAATGCGACAATAACAGTTCCGTTTCTATCGATGTGTAGCGTGAGTAGAGCTCGTATTCTTCGATTTAATAGAGAACAAACTTGTCGCTTCTGGTACCTGAATTTTGTCAAAAATAAATGTTCAGTATATTTTAAACAATAATATTGCTTTACAGCTTATACTGTCAGTTTTGGGTTATTATTTAAGCAGGTATTCACTAGACGACGTTGTTAGCCTATGAAGCTAAACGTCTCATCAGCTGCTATAGAATCTAATAATTGGAATTAGTTTTAGAGTCTGCTTTTAGGTTATATTTTTTTGGTGTGCTGTTATAGAGTTTTTTTAACGCAAAAATGGTTCTATTGTGAGTGATGTAGGTTTATAAATAGTTATCGCAACGGGTAGGTGAATTCCACAACGTGACCAAACAATGAACGACAGTCCGTCTCACAAATTGATGGGTTTCACCTTCTCAGTGACTCATTTTGCAGTTATTAGTAAGTTTTCGTTGTAATAGAAGCAATTATTACGTGTTGTAAGTTTTGTAATATAGCGATCGCGTGTTCTTGAAAAACACGAGTCATCTATACCCAGTGACGGTAACGACCACGCGTGACCTTGTGGTTTACCGATAATAGTTTTCTGTTATCGTTGTAGTACTATGAAGTAACTTCTGGTACCGTTTCTGTGGGTCTACTCTAGGGCCTACAGTGCAGCAATTGCCTGCAATTTGTTAAAATCTCGGTAGCCAGAATCATTTAGTTAAGCACTTAAATTGACTTTTGATTGGTCAGCAGTTCACTTTCTGTATGAATTTAATTATTTTCTTATGTATTGGTTCTAAAGAAATCATCAGGATGTACAACTGGACAGACTTGTGAAGTGTGTGATTCAACAGTTAATTTAAATTCAGCCATACCAATATTGTTCAGATTCAATGACCCTTGCAGCTTGACCCAGTATAATTATTAATACTGACCAGAGCACATTAGGATCACAACATAAGTAGCTACAGCTCATAAAGTAATTGTTATCTGGCATAATGTATAAAGCATCAATTTAAGAATGAAACTCACCATTTGCATTCCTGATTCTAACCAGTAATATTACTGTAGAATAAAGTTTGTGAGCAAACATATAGGTATTATTACAGCAGTTTTATATAGCGCCTCTACAAGGTCTTCTACTCAGAAGCGCTACCAGCCCAACCACGGTCAAACAGGACAGTCTTAAGACCAGAGCAAAACAAAGCAGATTGACCTATAGGTGTGAGATGCAATGGTACTGGAAGGCCATTCCAGGTCACCGGACCAGCTAGTATATTTCTCTGTATAGGTAGTAACTTGAGTTATAATAAACCAGTTTTAATAATAGTTTTTTAAGGTTTGTGAGCAAATAGATGAACTTGTACATGTGTTAGATTAGGCAACCACTGTTCTAGTGTAAGGTTGTTGATGTTGGTATTTTTGTTCCATATTAGGGTATTGATTAGGGAGAGAAGTTCGAGTAAGAAGAGAATGCATCCGGAAAGGTTGCGACTCTTGAATCATCAACAGGAAAACGGTAACTTAATAACAAATCAGTCATTAGGATTAATTAATTACTTGATGATAGGAATTATTTATACAGAATGGTTACTCCACATACAGGATCATAAATAATAAAGGATGTGGGGCATTTTTAATTAAATGAATTGTTAAACGGATGGTTTGTGCAAGTTGGACATGAAATCATAATTTTGTGATTACTGTGGGTTTAGTAAGGAATAAGTCTTTATGAAATTATTTTGCTATTATTACTGCATTTATCTAGCTCCAATCTCTGATGACTGAGCACCACTGGATTGTGCTGAGCAATGGCGAGTGACTTGCTGAAGGTCCCTACGTGGTAACCCCATAAGAGGAGATTCAAACTCGGCCTAACCAAAATTTGCAGTCGTGTCATGCATTTATAGGATCTCTAGCCTTACTATCCAGCAGTACCCTCAGGATTTAAGTTCGCTTTATTATTTTATCGCTTAGAGGTGTGGTTTCTTATTTTTCATCAGTGAAAATGTATTATATCGGAATCTGAAGTAAATTTAGGCTAAAAATATTCGTGAGCATAAGCTGAGAAATTGGGATAGGAACTTTATGTAAGAATTTCATGTAGCCATTGGGGCCCAAAAGTTCATATTTGATGTATAGTTTAGATAAAAACAGGTTTTGATTACTGTGCAGGGGCCTGTATCGAATGGGCATGGAATCACATGAGGCAGAGCATCGAAGAAACACTACAGCTGATAGACGCTTCACCGTTAAACGTAGACGACTATCACTTCAGCGAATATCTGTCGTCTTGCAACACTCACGACATCTGTTCGGAACTGTGCAAGCGCATGTGTGCGATCTTGAGACACGTCGTCCAAGACCTTAGGAACGCCGTACAATTCCTGAACGGTTCGAGACTCCTCGAGTTTTACAAGAGGGCATGGAGTCTCTACGAGTCACTCCAGCGCAATGTGTGCGTATCGCAGCTGGAGCTTCACCACTGCTCGCTCTTGCCGAAGCCGAAACCCGCTCTCCTTCGCTCGTTGCTTGCGAGGATATGGGCGCAGAACTTCTACGAGCACGTCAACGAGAGTATCACGGCCGCCCTCCTGGAGCTCACCGAGCAGAGTAGAAATGGAGATGTGGTCGATAGTACCCTGATTGAGACAGTTTTCTCTTCCTACTCTTTCCTCGGAAATCCTCACTGCCGCAGAGATCGACCAGATGTTTACGTCGTGGAACTTACCGAAAAGATACTTGCCCAGACCAAGACGTACTACGAGAACGAAAGTCGCAAGTTCTTGCAAAGATACAGTTTTGATGATTACATAACGCAAGTCGAAGGCTGGTTGAAATCCGAGCAGAAGATTATCTGTACCCTGCTTGCGCCATTTGGCTTAAATACTCTAGAAATGTGTCAGACTGCTTTAATTAGAGATCACCTGGTGGCGTTTCGCAGGGAATTTCCTTGCCTGCTGCAGAGGAACGAGATACTTCATCTTGATCGCTTCTATTCTCTGATTTCACGCTGCAACGATGTTCTTGACAACATCCAGGATTTGTTGGCAGACGAACTACACAGACAGCTGTCGCTTCTGAAGAGCGAGGCTCAAGCGTGCGGTCTGCTGTACCTGGAGGCGATGAACAACGCATACAAACAGATCGAGGCATTTGCGGGTTCGTATACAACAAACCTTGAGACTGTGAAGAGGGTAGTCGAGGAAACCCTCGAGGCGTACTTCTACGAGCAGGGTCTCGTGGCCGTCGATGGCGCCGGGGCCTTCGCTGATCCCAGCATTTATGTTCGGCAATTTCTAGAGAGTCGGAAGAGGTTTGGAAGCATGCTGCACAGTTATCCAAGATTTTATTCCTTGGACAACTGCGTAGAGAACGCATGTAAGAAACTTCTCAACGAAAGCGTCGTAGCGCGCTCAAAGCCGGGCGGTGCTGCAGAACTTGTGGCGCTGCACTTGGATGCTCTGCTGAGAAGGCGGGGGTACGACCAGCTCGACAGCGTGATAATCGTTGTCGAGTACCTGCGAGATAAAGATGCGTTTGCTAAGTTGTTCCGCATGCTCTTTACAAAGCGTTTTCTGTCACGACATTTTAACTCTGTTGATGACCAAGTGTTGAATTTTTTCGTAACATTGAAGGGTTCATACGGTATAGAGTCCATGAAGCATTTCCAGCACATGTTTGCGGATGTCCGCAACGTTGAGATCCTTTCAAGGGAGTTCGTGGAAAGCCCGAGTTACGTCGACGATTTTGGCTTCGACTTCTCGGTGTGCGTACTGCGTCTCGGCGCTTGGCCAGTCGCGCCTCAGACGACGCTGTGCGTGCTTCCGTTCGTTTTGGAAAGAACCCTCGAAAGATTCGCTGTTTTCTACAAGAACAAACATCGTAATCAGAAACTCATCTGGTTGTACGAGACATCGAAAGGCGAGTTGATGACAAACTGCTTCAGAAGGCGTTACCAGTTGAAGGCCACCGCACTTCAGATGGCCGTACTTCTCCAATTCAACGATTGCGAATGTGTCACGGTTCAGCAGTTACACGAAAGTACTCGTCTGGACACGAACACATTGCAGTATGTAGTCATGTCTCTGCTCAAGGAAAATATTTTGCTTTACAGTGGTGATGGTGATTTTTCAAAGGCTCAACTTAACTCGAACACTTTCATTTCGCTGAATTCAGCATTTGAACACAAGAAGGCGGTTATCAACATTGCACAGGGTGTGAAGTTGAGGCACGAAGTGAGGCATGTTGAAACCGAAGCTCGTGCAGACGACAGCATCGATCGGAAAAACGCAATCGAAGTCGTCATCATGAAAGTGATGAAGGCTCACCGAACGTTGCCGCATGACGACCTCATTGCAAAAGTCCTCGATGAAATTGTTTGCTTTGCGCCCACGATACCCACAATCACGAGCTGCATCGAGAAACTTTTGGTAAGGGATTTCATTGGTAGAAGTACCGAACACGAAAACACTTATCACTACTTGCCCTAGTCGATGATAAGTAACTGAGGGCAAAATGTTGCAAAGAGATATCGACTCATGGTTTAGTATTATGTAACAGTTTTATATCACAACTTGGCACTGGAGCAGGTGCCAAAACTTTATGGGCTAAATCCATATTGTTACTATATCCCAAGATGTTTTTGTTCAACAATTGAAATGCTGTGAAACAATTCGTTGGTTGAGCTAGAGCTTCAAAGTTCTAGTGTACATTCTCTCCTGCTGTGATACGATATTAAATTAAAACAACTGCTGTTTACTTTAAAATGTGTCTACAATTTTTTGCTAGCTATTTAGATGCTGGGACTGTCAAATGGCGGGAGTATCATGGTAGGTCTGTGCTTAGCTTCCACGCCATTTGCTGTATTGAGTTTATTTTAATGTCCCACTCCAATGTCATATGTCATATTGCACCATCCTGAAGCTGCTAGATTTACCTTTCCAAAACCGTTTTCAGCTAGTTTATGCCTTGCATACAGCCAAAGTTATAAAATTTCCAATGTGACCATTTACGTAAAGTGCTATTCGAGAAACCTGCGTGCAAAGTTTAGCCATATTATTTGTATAATCTCCTTAGAAACGGCTATTGTTTTTGAACCGATTTAACTGAAATTTGGCACCATTGCAGCTGCAGGTATTACAAATGTACTGTCAAAATTTGGTGTAGATATCTCAAGTAGGAACAAAGTTATTAAAGTTATTCCACTTGACCAACAAGAAATCATTGAAACTAAATGTCAATTTTATTACAAAAGTCTCAAATTCCGAGAGAGGTTAAGCAGCTATTACCTGCTAAGGAATTAGATATTGCAATACAGTAATGGATAAAATTAACATCCAAATAATAAAAACACAGAAATAAAATGATAGTTTATTCCAGTCACACTATGTATTCAGGGTCAACTGGCAAAGACACGGGTCTTCTCCCACAACCACCTAGAGTTTAAGATGTACCAGGAACAGATGATCCTGAATCACCACAGGATGATGTGCTTCCTTTGTGTTCTGGGGACCCCTGTGGGGACCAGAGATGACACTGCATGGCGTCTGAATGCCTGTTTCAGAAGCCCAAAACACCAATCCGGGGCAAACTTTGTGTGTCCTACGACTAAAAAATTCAACACTATAGACTTGTGAAGATCAATGGCAACCCTCCATGCACAGTACCAAAGCATGAAACGATTCTTGTTTTGGCCTGAACAGTTATCACAATGAAGCTTGACATCAGTCTCACCAAATCCATATTGCTGAAAGAAATAATGCAAATAGGACACAACAGCATTCGAACCCTTACTGATGAAATGGGCTTCGTCAATCAAAAAGTTCACTTGTCGAGGAACCCCTTCACAGCAGACACCAAATATGCCTAACTTGCGTAGAACAAGGAAGTATATTGGTCCTGGCTGTAAAGGATCACTCGGCAAATGTACTTGCTGTGCATAGTCAAAACTGTAGTGCATGGACATGCTGCGGCTCCACGAAGCACTTGCTTGCAAATCAGAGAGACCGAATTCCAGGCATGTTGATTTTGCCTCGTCAACCATGGATTTGTAGAGTGATCGTTCAATCTGGACATCATTCAAATGCTGTTCTTGTTGACGAAGCTTGTCACCTGTGAAAAATATGTATTATAATTAATTTCAAAACTAATAATTTGTCGAGAGAACATCATTGGTCTTATATTTATACCATTGAATCTGTAAAGATTGAGATTTTCATTTCAACGAGGGGCAGCAGTGAACTAATCGAAACCTACAAGATTATAATTTGAAAGAAGGCAGTGCAGCTACAGGATTTTTTAATTAGCAACAAACAAGGCAATTCTGGACATCATTATAAAATTTATGTTTAAGACACTCCAAGGAACAATAGGGCAGAAATTCTTCAGTTCAACGGTTCTGGAATGATTTGGATGGACACTATCTCAGTTTTGAAGAGGAAGATAGGAGAGATAGACACAGGTTAACTTGCAGTGCTTCTAACGTCTGAGCCATTTAAACCCATGTTATGTCATACGATACAATACAACTGCAGTGCAATTGAGCATGATGGACTTGCTCAAGGTCAGTAAGCAGTAACTTCCTTGACAAGGTTTGAAACCATGTTACAGGTCAAAAGCTCTAGTCAACCTGTAACCATTTAGTTAAGTGCAAATTGTAATCTCGTATGCAGATAAAGCTTGGTGCTCCAAATAACAACAAAACACTACAACAGCATTTCAAATTTCCCAAACAACTTACTTTCTTGCTTTTCTCTATAAAATCATAGAAAACTATGCAGTTCAAATCAAACCTTTTTCATGATCCTCGATATTGGCACTACGGTAGATCAACGTGTTGTTGTTTTGGCAAGTCCAACACAAATCAGTCATTGGCTTACACGTCGTGATGAATGGAACGAGTCAAAGCCAGTACTGTTTGAAGGTCGAAAATCCAGCGACTCGTTTTCCATGTTGTTCCATGCACGTTTTGTATATGCCGTACACTTTGGTCTTGGTGTGGCTCGATGGCAGCAACTTGATATCAGCCCGCTTAAATCCAGGAACCCTTCCAGGAAGCATCATCGCATGCTCGCTGGCATAATTTGTCAGGAAGCGAATGATATCTTCAATTTCGCTAAACTGAAAGTAGTGGGTGTTGCTCTTACGTCCACTGCTTTGTTTTTATTTTGGTGTTAAACCTTCTGTTTTATACCACTTGAGAATCCCCGTCAGTCTGTCCTGGCTAATCTCGTGGATGAACTTAAAGGTTGTACGGCAGATCTGACGGCTTTCCAAATAATATGATGTTCGCTGGTGTTGACGCACCGCTTGGCTGGATTTCCTGCTGCGACAAGTCTCATCGGACATGTTAAATTGCGCAAGAAATTTTGCCGAATAGCACCAACATTTGATCCCGTGGGACAAGTGCAGCCATTTCCATTCTACGCCTGACCATGTCCTCTGGAGCATACTGGCTACTGCATGGGAGTCCATTATTAAGTTTACATTGACATCTACAAAATAATAAACAACCCATATAAAAATATTTTTTTCTATTTATCAAATTCATTTCAGTTTGTTTTATAAAAGCCATGCAACAAAAAAGCAAAGCCAATGCTAAAAGCCTTCATTCAAAACAAACAGCAATTTACAAGATTTATCAACTGGTAGACTGCAATTATTGATTATCGAGAAGAATCCTGATAAAAAATAAAATGCAATTGAAATACTAATTATTATATCCTATCATTAACAATTAATGATAAACTTGTACATTGCACAATAAGGATTGTAAAAGATAAAATAGTGCAAGAGAGGAAATGACACAACTTTTGCATTTATAACTGAATACTTAAAGACAAGCTCAATAATACAGGTTGTAAACCTAACCCTTATGCCTAAGGTCTTATAAAAACACAGTGAGAAGAGGGTCTAAACCTAGTAGTTGTGCCTGAATATTTATAAATACAAGCTCAACTAGAACAGGCTAATCTTTACAGTTATGCCTGAGACTTATAATAATAATTAGCTCAATAATTAGAGCTTAGTTTAAACTGATTTTCGTATAGGAGTCGCAGTGAATCAGAACCAGTATGCGATTGCCTATAAACAAGGATCCTGTGGGGCAGTTAGAGCTTAGTTTAAACAGTGATTTTCGTATAGGAGTTGCAGTGAATCAGAAACAGTACGTGAATGTCTATAAACAAGGATTCTGTGGTGCACAGTATTTAAAAAATAATCGGGGCTTACCTGAATTCAACCGCTTTCTGATATTCAACGGCATTGTCATCAGTTACGAACTCGCTAGATGTTTTAGCGTGCGTCATGACCTCTTCGAAATCCGAAACATTCATTTCATTTTCTTCTTGGTCATCTGAATCGTTGTTGGCATCAGATTCTGTCCGAAAATCATCATCACTGAAAACCTCGCTTTCATCGCGATCGTCATCGCGATCGATGATCAAATACTCTTGCAACAATTCGTGCACTTTTGCTCGATCCGACCCTTTAGTATTAATCAAATTCGCGATAATCTCTTCCATTTTCGAGAATTAAGGTTTTCAAAATCAACAAACTAGATTGCATACCGTGTGTGCGTGACATTTAAACAGACCGGGTCATACCCAGTGCGCATGCGCATAGCTGACCTTAAAACCATCAGCCAACCGCAGTTCAAGATTGTACGTGATCAAATCACGCGCTTCGGTTGCTAACAATGTATCGGATATTGTTTACATACGTCGACCTCCTTCTGGGCAAGCTGTGTGCGTAATAGATAGGCTAAGGTCATATGTTAATAATAGAACAGGAAAAGGAGATATTCTGCTTCATGAAGGCGGGAAATCTCGAACCATAGCCTAATTAAATATGACAACAAAGATAGCGAAATTTGAACCGAAATTATGATTTTCCGTCTCGTAACATTATAGGGCTGTTAGTAAAAATCTTTTTCGAAGCCTTTATGAAAGTCCAAACAAAAGTTTTAGATATTATTAGTATTAAATATATATTTTTGTAATCGTTTCTGCATTAATATCAATTACGACCGGTTTGAGGTTTCGTGTCATTTTTGGTCATTTTAAGCCTGATTGTAACCAGCGACATGCGACAGCTTTTGCAAAATTTTTGCACATATTATTGGTTCAATCGAGGATGGATTTTAAAATTATTTTCGTTCCATTCGCCGCTCGGCCTGTTTGTGAAATAACACGATCATGTGAGTGTAGGAAGTGGTCTTTTGGGGAGGACGGAACCGATATAAAAGAAATGATGTGCTTAATCAAGAAGCACCTTCTTGATTAAGCACATCATTTCTCATCAATTGCACCAATTGATCACTAAATTAAAAACGTTGCAGCGTTACACTATAATGGTGCATAATGTATGCAGAATTTACTGTTTCAAGTTTTGGAACGGCGTCCGTTCGAAGCCTGGATTTTAAAAAAAGTATAGGAAGAAACTAATCATCGAACACAGCGTCGTTAAACAGATTTCCATAATTCACGACAAAATCTGTTCTAAGCCAACGAGTCATTTCGACATTTGTTGCCATGAGCCGATGCCAATAAAGTGTACTTACTTAGCTACTTTCCGTGAGTGGAACTCATGAATATTAATGATAGGGGCAACATCATCTAAAAATAGTACATACAGCGACCTCTTCCGCTCTGACCACGCTTGCTTGAGCTAATTATATACATGCGTTTAGGCCAACGGTTTGGGCGCTGGTGGGAGGAGCCTGATATGCAAAGAAAGTACCTACGGAGCATCATACGTGACATGTTATTTGAATCATGATTTCAAAGTTTCTCGAATTTATTCACCGGGTATAAATAAGAAAAATCGATAGGTAAAGGTGGTAAAAGATCTAAATGGTTCGGGTAGGCAGACTGATAATTGAGAAAAAACAATTTAATCTGATGCGCGTGATTCAAGAAAGTTTATGATCTTGAATGATCTAATATAATATTCGTTTATTTGCCAATACAAGAATGATAGAAGAATTACTGTTTTCAAGCTTAGTTTGTGATAACATTTCCAATTTGAGTTTTTCTAACCTCGTTACAAAATATGCTTATTACAATGATGCGTTAAACAAACTAGATTTCAACCTCTAACCGAGTTTGACCATGACTGCGGCCAAGTGCCGGTGAAATTGAGTGAATAATTAAGCTTTAGCTACTTCCTCGCGTACGTTCTGCCACGGCCCAATCCAGGAGCATCGCCTACGTGGGTCCCACGATCCCCCACCAGCCTCGATCTCCTTCCAATTCGACGCAGTGCTCGTGAATAAACTGGTGCCCTGCGCTTAGCTTTAAAGTGGCGCTTTAGAAATTTGGAGATTGCGATAATTGCGAAGAAAATTGCACATTGAAATGTGTCACCCTTAGGACACCGTAGTAGACCTACATCTGGATTGGTAGCCCATAGATTACAAAGCGCTGGCAGAGCCGAGCTCATAGGCTACGGCCGAGTAGCTACGGCTTCTAGCCCAAAGAAGTCGCTGCTTAGCTGAATTATAGAAAGGAAGTGAATGCGAGAGTCATGCATAATAATTATTATGCGCGAAGATAGAGCCCCGTTTTGGAATTGCAGTTAATCAATTTCAATCACATTTCAGCTCTTAAATACAATTCACTCGTGAAATGTCGAGTATGGACTGGTGTTGTTTTATTACTCAACAGTAGACCCATTAGTTATTACTGATGGCATTAATTAGGATAGTACAGACATTAAGAATTATATATGTATATAAGAGTAGGCCTACTGATGATTAAAATATGATAATGATTGAACCCTCTGAGAGTTGCACGCGACTTTTAACGTCAGCCGTTTTTAGCATGCATGCTTTTTGTGGCTTTATATATCATAGCGCTATATTAAAGTCAAGCTTTTATGCATGTAGTATTGTAGTAACCTATGCTTATGATCGTTGCTATTTTTAGCCTATAGGCTACCTACAGGCTTCGCGTGTAATTACTATCGATACGTAGAGTATTTGAATAAATACTAGGTTCCCCAATAATTATGCACACGCGTTGGTGCTAAGGGTCAAACTCCTAGTTTGACCCTTTTCTAGGGACTGTCTCTATCTCTCTTTCTTTTCTCTCTCTCTCTCTCTCTCTCTCTCTCTCTCTCTCTCTCTCTCTCTCTCTCTCTCTCTCTCTCTGTCACTCTGTCACTCTGTCTCTGTCTGTCTGTCTGTCTGTCTCTCTCTGTCTCTCTGTCTCTCTGTCTCTCTGTCTCTCTGTCTGTCTCTGTCTGTCTCTGTCTGTCTCTGTCTGTCTGTCTGTCTCTGTCTGTCTGTCTGTCTCTGTCTGTCTCTGTCTGTCTCTGTCTGTCTCTGTCTGTCTCTGTCTGTCTCTGTCTGTCTCTGTCTGTCTCTGTCTGTCTGTCTGTCTGTCTGTCTGTCTGTCTGTCTCTCTCTCTCTCTCTCTCTCTCTCTCTCTCTTTCAGCCCATGAACGTTGCCAACCATCCCCTTCCCCAACTATCTCTCTCAATAAACCTGTCTGGGTCCGTCTCGCTCTCTCCATCCATCCACCTGCGCCTAAGCCTTCTCTACTTCTTCTTCTCCTCTCCTCTACCACCCCAAATCCCAACCAGGCCACGACGGTAGCCGAACACTCGTCCATCTAAGGCCTTTGCCGGGACTTATATGGGCGCGGCGTCCACGTTCTAGGGAGCGAGGTGGGTCGGCCGACAAGGCAGCCCAAGGCGTCGGCCGCGGCTCGGCCTCCTCTGGCCGGCCTGCTCCCTCCATGCAGCGCCCGGTTGTAAGCGCCGAATAAAAGCAAAGGCTGTGGAACTGTGGGTGTCAGTCGGTCTGTCGGTTGATTATACGGTTCTTGCGTTTGATTCGGAAGCAGAAGAAAAAAGCAGCCATCATGTGTGATGAAGAGGTCACCGCTCTTGTCGTCGACAACGGATCCGGAATGTGCAAGGCCGGATTCGCTGGGGACGACGCCCCAAGAGCCGTCTTCCCATCGATCGTCGGCAGACCACGTCATCAGGTTAGTAGATTATATAGCGATTTGTTAAGATTCGTTTTGCTTAGGTGCGTTATAAATGATAGGTTAACACTACTAATTATTTCTAATAATTCTTTTTCAATTAGACGGCTGTACTTTTAAATGTTTTCTGCACCACCAGAGTGCGGTATGCAGTTGGTTAAGTAAAGAATAATACTAACTTACCCCTAATCGTAATCTCCAAACTTCTACAGCACCACTCGAAAGGGCGTCAGCTTATTCACGTGCGTTGCGTCAAATCAACTGGATTGTCCAAATGGTAGCCCGAGGAAGGTTAGAGTTCGGTTTCCAGAGTCAGAGGAGGCTGAGTCGATCTGTTCCAGCACTGCTTTAGAGAGGGACTTAATTAATCGACTTTCCTTCTTCTTCTATAGTTCCACATTCGTGAAGCTATCAGTGCGCACTCTCCATCCTTCCATCAATTCATTAATTCATCCATTCCCACTCATCCAGCCATGTCCTTCTTAATAGTGTAATTAGCAACTTATATAGCGCCGGAGTATAATGCAACAACAGATGGCGCACCAACATCAAACCGAAATCAGGTAATCCAGTAATCCGTAAGATCAGTTTGCAACAATCACCCATTCTTTTTATATCCCCTATATGCGAGTCACACTCATAGTAGTTCCTTAGAAAATCCTGCGCTAAATAAATGTGGCGTCCATTGCTTTTGCCCTGCAGGGTGTGATGGTGGGCATGGGTCAGAAGGATAGCTACGTGGGCGATGAGGCTCAGAGCAAGAGAGGTATCCTCACCCTCAAGTACCCCATCGAGCACGGCATCGTCACAAACTGGGATGATATGGAGAAGATCTGGCACCACACCTTCTACAACGAGCTCAGGGTCGCCCCAGAGGAGCACCCCGTCCTGCTGACGGAGGCTCCACTCAACCCCAAGGCCAACAGGGAAAAGATGACCCAGATCATGTTCGAGACCTTCAACTCGCCGGCCATGTACGTTGCCATCCAGGCCGTGCTTTCCCTGTACGCCTCCGGTCGTACCACCGGCATCGTGCTCGACTCCGGTGATGGTGTCACCCACACCGTCCCCATCTATGAGGGTTACGCCCTGCCCCATGCCATCCTCCGTCTCGACTTGGCAGGCAGAGATCTCACCGATTACCTGATGAAGATCCTGACAGAGAGAGGCTACAGCTTCACCACCACGGCCGAGCGTGAAATCGTTCGCGACATCAAGGAGAAGCTGTGCTACGTCGCACTCGACTTCGACCAGGAGATGGGAACTGCCGCCTCATCATCCTCCCTCGAGAAGAGCTACGAGCTTCCCGACGGTCAGGTCATCACCATCGGTAACGAGCGCTTCCGTTGCCCAGAGTCGATGTTCCAGCCAGCCTTCCTGGGTATGGAGTCGGCCGGTATCCACGAGACGACCTTCAACAGCATCATGAAATGCGACGTCGATATCCGTAAGGATCTGTACGCCAACACCGTCATGTCCGGGGGCACGACCATGTTCCCAGGTATCGCCGATCGTATGCAGAAGGAGATCACGAGCATGGCTCCGAGCACGATGAAGATCAAGATTATCGCTCCACCCGAGCGCAAGTACTCCGTATGGATCGGTGGGTCCATCCTGGCCTCCCTCTCCACCTTCCAGCAGATGTGGATCAGCAAGCAGGAGTACGACGAGTCCGGCCCATCCATCGTTCACAGGAAGTGCTTCTAAAGCGCCACGCCCAGTGTTCGAATCACACACGCGCCCACCTCTACTCTCACCCGAGCGATTAATCGATCGATTAATCAACCAAATACTTTCGTTGCGCCCACCACTAGATCTCTTTAGTTGGCCTTTCGGTTATTTTGAAAATTATGTCAGTAGGTATCGACGAAGTGGACCTTATAAATCGACGACGTTACTAGTTTGGTTGAAATTTCGTCCTTAAATGAAAATGCGGGATTCTAGTCGAACTGTTAGGCGCTGTCTACTAAAGTCAAGGCTGTTGCAAGCTCAAGTAGCACAATGAAGCAATAAATTTTTAATTTATTACAAGTTTTGCGTCTCTGTGTTCAGCTTGGTAGATGGAGGTACGCTGGAACCTTGTTGTGATACGAATGATTAGAAAGACTAATGCCATTATAGCAAGGGCTTGTCATAACGTTCGCGTTATGAAAGGGTTAGAGCATATCCAGGAGAGAGAATGAGATAGATGCAGTAGCAACGACGTTAACACCAAAGATTTTAATAGAGAGGAAGATGAACTACTGACGTCAAAACTGGGAATCTAGGTCGCTGATGCATGTTGGTCTAGTGACGAGCAAGACAACGAAACTTTCCTATCTCTGCTTGGTTAAAATTGATAAGTTTAAAGTCATTTTATACGAAAATTGTCATGATCGTAACATTTTTTTATTGGTGGTACATTAGTCTAACAATAGATATATGGCCAGGAATTGGCATCAGATTAAGTCAAAAACTTCTAGCACGCCATTCGACGGATATATGTTATTGAAATTTCGCTTGCCGCGACAGCTATTTAGCGTTGACTTGCGACGCGTCATTTGACCTAGTTTTCTTCATTCATGCGTTAAGTCGATCGTGTGGGGCAAAACGCGAGACTGACACTCCTCATTTATTTACCATGATATTCTATATTATGAAATTAGTTCTTATTATATTACTTATATAGCAATATATGAGCAATGAAGCTAGAGATTTTTACGTAACTTTCTAGTGGGATAGAATTTTAAGATTATAATTACATGTAAATTAAAACGACTGTGATTTTAACCCAGCAGAGATAGGAAAATTTCGTTGTATTGCTCGTCAATAGACTAGCATGCATCAGCGACATAGATTCCTACTGCGCAAGCCAATATTCTTTAATATTCCTCTCTGTTTAAATCTTTGGTTAACACTACTCTCACGTAAATGGTGTGTTGGGCAAACTATTTGTAGGTCGGGTCATAGGGTCAAAATTGTTTGGGACAGAAGTCACAGAACAGCAGTCAGACAGAACGAAAGGAATTTTCTAAACGAATTTTCATCAAGAAATCTTTTTAAAACAGTATAATTTAACATGATATTGCATATCATACACAGACATCTCTTAAATACACTTGAGCAATTATTAAATTAAAGAATTTAGTAAACATTGTTCTATGCAATAACCCTAAGTTTACCCACACATCTTGTTCACCAAAAATCAAGATACTAAAAATCAATTTACATTTCCCTTAACTAAACCGCCAAATCCAAGACTAAAAAAACTACTGTGTTACAATTTTTTTCATTGATATTACTTACATCAGCAGCTTCAAAAGGTTCAGTACACTATGAAATTCTGAGCTTTTAAGAGTCTAAAGTTTCCTGGTAAAAATTACTCCTTTATGCACTGCCAAAATATGGTATGCTAAAATGTCAACACAATAGGTCAATTATTAACTACCTCTTTCTTTGAGTTATGGACCTGCTACAATTACAGTCTAAAGTTCCTGGCAAAATTATTGCCATATGCACGGTCAGATATGATACGAGGAGTAACAGTTCCATAAATAAATACCTCTTTCAACAATAGTTTCTCCAGGTAAGGTCTAGTTAAATGTGCTGTCAAAGTACCACAACAGGTCATTCATTAAAAACCTTTCAACAATAGTTTTTTTAAGGCATGTCCTACTACATTTACATCAAAACAGATTCCTGGTAAAGTTACCTATACATGCGCTGACAAAGTATGGCATGGTACAATGCACAATAATCGCTCAATAATTAACATTAGTTCTTCAAGGCATTGTCGTTCAACTGTTTACATCAATTAAGAGTCTAAAGTTTTTTGGTAAAATTACTGGCACATGCTCAGTCGATTTATGTTAGGGTACAACATAACACAATATGTCAGTTATTAAATATTTACCTTTTTCAACAATAGTCCCATTCGAAATATGGTTCTGCAGTTGTTCTTAACAAGTTCAACTGAAATACATCTTCACAAAAGCAACACAGTAGTCCAATGTTTGTTGTGCGTATTATATCGGCGAGAAAGACGTCAGATGCTGCACAATAATTTTGTAACTTCGAGACATGGAAGCTGATTGGTTATTTAAAGAGTTCACCAAAGGTTTTGAAAAGTGGGGGGGGGCCAAAATTTAAGAAATATTGTGCAAAGTGTAAAAAACTTTTTGCCCTCCCACTTTTTTAATTTTGCCCTTCAGAAAGTTAAAAAAATGGGGGGCACAAATTATCTTAACAAAAGTATTCTTAAAAATCCATTGAATAAACATAAAAAGGAACCGATTTGGGGGCACATGAGGGGCACTGAGCACTAAAACTGGGGGGCTTTGCCCCCTCCCCCCCCCGTTTAAAAACTGCTCCCCGCTTGTTACACCCCTGGATTTCACCTTATAACACAGAGCATGAGTTTGAGTATCTCTCAGAGCTGTACATGTGTAAGGATCTTATACAAGTCCCTGAAAATAGCAGCTACACTTATTACCTTACATGCGTAATATCCAGTATGTAACAGGAAACAATACAACATGGTAATATCGTTAAGGGTCATAGCATCAAGTTTGGCAAGGAAAAGCCCAAACCCCAAATGGGAATTAAGTCTGCGATGAAGGACAATCAGCCTCAAGGAATTTATATAGCACCATTCGCAAGTACAATTAACCAATCGATCGACAATGTAGTACCCTGTAACCGCACAAACAATCGAAGAGAGTTCTATTCAGAGGTTGCTAGAAGGTCACGAAAATTCACAGGTACATCACTCATGACAATGCAGTCAAAACGATGTTACACATGATGCGATATGTTTAGGGGATCAGACATTGACAATATCCCCCTTACTGGTTCATCCAATCCTATAGGAATGTAATGAAAGTGGGCACAAATGACACTTCCAGCCACAAATCGCACCAGATTGCATGACAAATACAATTTAAATCCTTATTAATAGTTCCAACAAAGAGAACATAAATTACATAACAGACTGCAACGACATTGAATAAAACTTTTACGACTGGCCGCGATACATAGACAAGAATATGGGAATTGATAAATTGGCATTAAATGATTTATGTGTATTAATATTCCTATCATCACAGGTGTGAGGAGGGTTTCTCGCTGCCTCTATCTAGTCAGAAACCTTTCTTTCCAAGGTTTTCGGCCAACTTGTCGAGGAATTCAAAGGTATTCAGGTAATCCTTCCTGGTCATGCTGCAAAAAAATGTGCATTAATCCAAATTATTCCAAGTTTATTTTCCTTCTTGTAAAACAAATACTCTTATTCCTGAATCAGAAATTATTACCGGGTGAAACAAAGATTCATAACAGCAAAACATAACCGAAATTAGAACTCATTTCTGTGATCCCATTAATTAAAGATCAGGATTCCAGTTTTCCCACAAGTTTTCCCAACTTTAACGACAAGAGTGTAGTAACAGAGACTGGGAGATCAATGCAATTTGTAGTTGCAGTGATAGACAGATCAACAAAAGTCCCTTGTGCTATATTTTCATCTATGCTGTGTTTGTAATACGATTTCCGACTTGACTAAAGAATATTGAACATATAAATTTAAACTTTAACGAAACTTACTCCTTGATGTTTTTAATGCAAAGGGCCAAATCCTTCGTCATGAAACCACCTTCGATTGTCTCGATGCAAACATCCTCCAGGGCTTGAGCAAACTTGGCCAGCGCATCGTTTTTGTCCAGCTTTGCACGATGTGACAATCCTCTTGTCCACGCAAAGATAGACGCTACATAAAGAACAGAACAGAAAATAAAAAAAGCAATGGTCATCATGTTAAAACATTCTGTATGATAAAATTTTATTATAATACTCTACTTTGAGTGCACTGGGTTGCCGCTCTCTCCGCTCTACTGAGCGAGGCCTGCTCATTGTCCCATTTGCCTGAACAGCTACTAAACAGAATTGTGCCTTCTCAGTGGTTGGCCTCTCGTTCTCAAACACACTCCCGTTGGCATTGCGGTTGTTGCCAAGGTTGTGGTGGTTGCAGTTTAACGACACTGTGATAACATAGATCATTAGTGTCGCCCTCTTCCTTTATCTAGGCTTGGGACTGGCACTGGCAGAGTACAACCAGTGGCGGTACTAGCGGAGTTAAAGGTCGCCAAAGGTTCGCTCAGACTCCTTTTATACTCGCCTTAAAACTGTTCTTTATGGCCGTGTTGAGGTCGGAAGCGTTCCTGAGTAGTAGCCTTGAAGGGGCGCTATGTACATTTTCGTACTGAATGAATGAATAGAAGAAACAAAATTTCTGCTGAATGCTTCGAGTCGAATGGAAACAGATCTTTCAGGCAGCAGTCTACAGTTCAAGTCCTTATCTACCATGACTAAGTTAGAAATTTACTTCCAATCATATCTTCTCAAATGTTATTTCCCTTCAGCAACTATTATGGCCAGCCATTATTTATAAACAAAACAATGAAATGACAGACAAAACATTAAAATCGGTAATTATTGTATAATTATTTTTAAATATTATTAACCCAATGACCCCATCTAAAACTAAAAGCTACCATGTCTTTCTAATGACTGTGTGCCCCTATGTCTGTATCATCTGATTGTCTTTGTCTGTCTGTCTGTTTTTGTATCTCTGTATCTAAGTTCGTCCTCTCCGTCTCTGTCGCTCTGCATATCTCTCTTTCAACTCTCACCCTGATTCACATAATCATCCACCTTCCAATTCTTGACCCAAGCAACACCTGCCTTAACAGCCTACTCTGAACACCGGACTCAGACCTCCTTCTCACTACCCCTACGACTTTACTCAGGGCTCGCGAACAATCTTGTGCCTCGCGCTTGGCTTTCATTTTGGAGATCAAGGGTTTGAAATTTTTAGATGAAGGTTGTTCGATATAACTGACCGATCGGATTGGTCGAGGTCTCCTTGCCCTGCTGGTGCATGCGGTAGTGGCGAGTGACCGTTCCGTGGGCGGCTTCCGCTTCCACGGTCTTCCCGTCAGGACATATGAGAACACTCGTCATCATGCCCAACGAACCGTAACCTAGAAGAGAAAAATCTCCGAGCGTAAAAAGTCGCGGTATCTCGTCCGAAGGAAGAGCTCTGCATAGGTAACAGGTTTCTGGCGTTTCAACAAAAATACTCGTATAATCATAACCATAGATTTTTGTTTCATCATCATTGTCCAAAATAAGGAAACGAAATTCTCTGTCAACAGTACACAGCAGTATTTATTTAGTCACATATTATTTGTTCAAATAAAAAAAACTTCTAGTCAAATTACTGTCTAGTGTTAACATAGAGTCTGAGGGGCAAAAATGGGTGGATATGTGCAGATACATATAGTTGCTTCAGACGACATATGCTTTGGCGACTCAAATGGCTATAACATATTACAAGCATTTGACTTTCTAAGACTCTCAAGGGTCTGATCAGATAGGTAAACCAAGTCATATAAAAAGCAATTGCGCAGACCTTGGGCTATAGAGTCAGACTGGACGTCTCCGTCGTAATTCTTGCACGCCCAGATGAATCCACCTTCGGACTTGAGAGCCTGTGCCACCATGTCATCGATGAGCCTGTGCTCGTAGAGGATTCCCTTTGCCTCAAACTTTGACTTGTACTCCCTGGAACGGGCGATAAACAGGGCAACAGAACATAGAGTTGTGTGGAGGTAGAGCACATGACAAGTACTCATTTATATAGCGCCTCTTTCAGAAGACTCAATATCAAACCATACAAGACAACACAATGGAGAAATTCTCCTTACAGACTGCCCTTTACACCAGCCACAAGAGGTAGTCCCATGTACAGATCGTGGCCTTGGGATGTGAGGGCACATGGTCACACTCTGTGTGACTGCACACTCGACCTCTTCCAAATTCCACCCCGAAAACAACACAGGATAGGCATGTTCAACAGCTAGGAGCAGTGGCAACCAGAAATCTCAGACCACTGTCCTCTCCTGTGATATCTAAACCTCCAATTGCTTGGGATTCCAATCACATTAACATTTATTCTACTTCAGATCCAAAGGCTTTATTGTTCACACTGGTAAAATAAAACAACAGCCATTAAAGATAGTTTCACATTACTATTCTTATCATTAATATTTTATTATCATCATTTTAAGATTTCAACAACAGTTTCTGAACAGCCTGTCCTCTTCGCCTAATGAATTATATCCAACTCAAGCACAAAAGCATTACAGACAACTGAGTGAAGACCAACTTGAATTTCAAAGTTATCAGATTTCTCAACCCAATTTTTCCAAATGTATAAATTTCTCTTGCAAAACAACTATTGTTATTCCTCTAAACCATCGCTACCGAGTCAAACAAAGAATGATAACAGTAAAATAATACCAAAACTAGAATAAATATCAGTAACCCCCTTTACAACTAAAGATAGTAGAAGCTGTGATAAAAGCGCAAATAGCAGAGACAACAAATTACGAAACAACACGTTGCTAATGGACAACAGTGACGAAACAACTAGGACAACGTAGAGCTTACTTGTCGTAGATTTCCTGGAAGATGTCCTTAAAACGACCATCGTACTTCTTGAGGATTGTATTCTTTGTGCTGAAATATATTTACGTGAGAAACATCACGTCACAAAAATTTTCAAAACACATTGACCAATCAAATTCACAACATAATATTTCTTCTTTTTGAGCTGTAAACGATAATCTGAGAACACTTATTCCAGATTAAGATTGAAGCAGAGAGAAGTCGTATATGGTCGGATGGGTAGTAGCGTCTGTTTAACCAAAGGAAGAAATATTGAAACTATTATCTTCTCATCTCAGATTTTGGGCAAAATTGCTATGATTATGTCAAGTTCACTATTATTTGCTTATTCAAGCAATCGTCCTGGTGAGCAATTGTTTTAGTGAGCAATTGTCATAGTGAGCAATTGTTATAGTGAGCATTGTCCTAGTGAGCAATTGTCCTTGTGATCCATTGTCTTAGTGAGCAATTGTGTCCTAGTGAGTAATAATCCTCCTTGTTACCCATTGTTCTTGTAAGCAATTGTATAATAATCGAAGTGAGCATCATCCTACTAAACAAATTGTGCCAGCGAGCAATAAATGTTCTGGCGAATAACTGTTTGCCGGCAATTTATCACAAACCTTTCCCTAAACTTTTCACACTACATGTTTGTCTGAAAAATATTCCAATAGAATGACAGAATAATCCCAGAGTGATGTAAAAATCGTACCTCATGTAGAGAGGGATTACTTTGGAAAGAGCCATCTGGAATGATGAATGAGCAAAATCCCGGATCGACTAAAATGCAGATCATCATAACATACAATAAAAACAAAATTCATAAAAAAACAAAGTCAAAGCAAGGAAGCCAAAAAATTTTTAAAATAATGTCAAAATGCAATCTAACATTACAGTGCAAAGCAATGTTGACAGCCCAAACTCTTCCTCTCTTTGCAAATACTCTTCTCTAACCCAATCATAATGTAATTAAACTCATAATATTGACTTCAATATCGACATATCGCTCTGTGGGCAAGGACTGCCATGACCCAATCTCATGCCATTGCTTCATTCGGCCTCATTCTATGGAACCAAAGACTATCACCCATGACTCACTCACTTCTTCAAGATGGGAGCCTCCCAGCGTCCTCTCACTGCCCAAAAGACAACCGTATTTTCAAAATCTCTTCTCCAATTACTCCTTCCTAACCGTACCTACCTTCCTCGATAACACTTGCAATAATTGCAGACCAAACTTGATAAATTTCTCCAAATACTCTTCCCTGAACTGAGTACAACATGCCGAGTCTTTCCAACTACTTCAGAAATATGCATCTAACATCATTCAGGATCGTGCAGAGAATGCCTCCGAGTAGATATATTGAAAGGGCGCTATATAAATTTCCAATTACGCTACAATATCTTGAAAAGGCGCTATATAAATGTATGATTACATTACGTTCTTGTTTACCTGGTCCGTGTTGTACATGGCCAGAGCCACTCCACCAGTTCCCTCAAAGTCAAACACGGTATATTTTAGCGGGGCGCCTCCATCCTTTGGCGTGAAACTGATCTCGAGTTTTCCATCACCGGGGACTACGAAATCCGTCGCCCTGTACTGTAAAGGAGAAAAAAGGGTTTTTGCATAAAAATCTGTACTAAAAGACCAAAATAAGATTTGCCATGAAAGGCAATTACTTCATTGTAAGTATTTTCTCATTAGTATCTTTATGTTAGAAACTTCTTCATTTTTATCTTTTTATTAGTACCCTTATAGCTAGAATCATTCTATTAGTATCTTCCATTACATAAGATAACGGTGATTTAGAGTGGTTGAGGAGAACTGCTTCTGTGTGAGAAGCACTTTTCCATCTTCATCCTTTGTCTAGTATCTACATTTGTTCAATTTCATCTTGAATGTTGCAACAGAGTTCACAGACACAGTCTCATCATCGAGTTCATTCCATGGATTCACCACTCAGCTGTAACGGTAGAACCTCTGCTTTATCAGCCCATCCAGTTTCTTGAATACCTTATATCTGTGGCCTCTTTAGTTTTATCATCCAAAAAGAATTTGAATAGTTTCTGTGCTGAAGCTGTATTCTTCATAAATTGTACCTGGTCCCCGTACGCATGACGGCCAATGATGATCGGCTTGATCCAGTTCGAGACGATCCGTGGAATGTTCTTACAGATGATGGCCTCGCGGAACACGGTTCCACCCAGAATATTCCGGATTGTTCCATTCGGCGACTTCCACATCTTCTTCAGCTTGAACTCTGGAATGGAAATGGAACAACGCACGATCGTGTTATTCCACAGACGTAAGACGATAGAGCGCGAAAATAATTTTCCATTAGAATGCTGTACCTTTAAATTTATTTTACTCCAAAGTGTGGATATCCAGTCGGTCAAATAAAAATATACTAACTCACCCTGAATCAAAGTATATTTGTCACTTATGATAACTTGGCCTCTAAGTTTCAAAATCTACACATGCAGAGCAATTGCTGCAATATAACAATGATGATAATAATGATGAAGACGATGATAATAATAGTAATACTAATAATAATAAAAGTAATAATAATAGTAACAATAATAAAATCAACGACAGAGATCGCCTGTAGTTCATCCATAGCTAATGTAACGCTAAAAAATCCTCGCCTCACTCACCCTCTACACGGTTTTCGTCGGGTGTTATGGTCGCACATTTTATGCCAACGTTGTATTTCTTGATCGCATTGGCACAGTCAATCGTAACTGGAAAACAGCGAAAAAACAACATTAAAAAACATCATTTACAACACATTCTAGCTAGTCTATTTAATCTAAAGGCCATGTTGAATTAAATTGGAAAAAATCTAGCCAAGTTTACTGTATGCAAACTTGCGAATAAATCTGACTGTAGAGTGTAGACTATCGTTGTGAAGAGTGGAGAACAAGGAAGAAGTCTGGTCTTCCGTCATCATATCATGCCACAGAAAAATGAAGTCGTTAACGCTTCAAATCTCTTTTGTTTGGTCACAGGGATAGGACAGGCATCGTTCTCCATAAATTCTCTTGTATTAAATGGGAGGTTTTTGAGAGACAGAGTTTTGACCGATTTTGGTGAAAAGTGAAAACAAAATCATGTTCTCAAATCATTTACCTTGATCGTCTGTTTTATCGCGATTCTCGATCCCGAGGTCGTATGAATGCAGATCAAGATCGACGTATGGGAAGATCAGCTTCTCTTTGATCAGCTCCCATATGATCCTGAAGAAAATTCAGAAGTTTTATTACTAAAACAAACTGTTAACTATTAACATAAAATTTATGCACTTTAAATAATAATATAATTATATATATGCCAAAACCCTCCCAGTACAACTTAACCAAAGGCATAACTCATTCATTCATTTAAAAAATTAATTTATATAGCATCCCTCAAGAAGCCAACTTAACCAAATACCGAATGTGTTATACATTCATTTTTTTATTCATATAGTGCCCTTAAGAAATCGATTGTTGTGGTCCCTACCTCCTATCTTTTAGTTCTATCTGGCCTTAAAGCTGAATGTAGTTCTGTCTTCTACTCAAATACATGGATGACACGCATTTGTTAGTTGGCTGGTCACATCTATGGAAAGTGCTGGTATAAAGTTACCTAAACACATATCTTTCTTGGGGTGTCTACGTCCCTCCCCTCTTCTTCCCTCCTGAAATCAACGAGACAACAAAGAGGACAAATGTGTTCGGTCAATATCCAACCCCCAAATATGGCTACATTGAGGATGCCGAGCTTACGTGGGCAAAGTGCCCTTCGCATCATGTATAGCATCCATTCCGGGATCTGGACCTTTAAATAGCAGGACAAAGGACGTTGGCCTTGGCTTGCTGTGAATTTAAACCGTACTCGATTACGTGATTTGGCATCAATGAGAAGGTCATGCCGTGATCGAAGTCCTAGTTTCAAGTCAGCCGTCTTTTCGTAAGCGTTCTACTATCTCACCTCGTCATTTCATCGCCTTGGACTTCAACAACCGATCCACCTGAAACGCAAAAAGCAGAATGTATAACCGACAACACATACTTGAAGTCAAAACGACACGTTACAGAATATCAGAGGCATTATTTACCCTTAATTTTGCCCATTTTCGTGTGCCGTTTACAAATCGAACCAACACGCCTTCACACAGCCCTACGTTGAGACAAGCCGCTCAAAGTCCGAGGATATCATACGCTGGTTCCTCACTCTTCTGCTAGCATTCAAGCCAACGTCAACTCAAAATTTCTAAAGCACTACTCTAAAGCCAGAGCGTCAGCCAATTCACAAGCCCTACGTCATACCCAAAAAGAGTTGCCAAGAGATCGATTTATAATGAGGTATAAGTCTGAGCGCCATAGAGAGCAGGAGATCATAATTTGCAGAACGATTTATAAGTCAATCATCATAATTTATTTACTAGTACCAAAGTTAGTAGAGTCTACGACCTACTATCTTTGCTAGTAGGCCTCTTTTGTCGTTGTCATTGTAATAGAATATTGATAAACCACCACTCAGAGTCAGAAGGGTAACCAAGTCAGATGTCATCATAAAAATAGAGGTTTCCAGAAACCTGTGGAACTGGTCGACATTGTGAATGTAAAGCATGGTAGGCCTAATATTATTACTAGGGCTGATTTTCAAGATAGTTAGTCCGTTTTAGTTTTTTAGGTAAGCATTTCTTTTGTTTTTTAGATTCAAATGTGATCACAGCCGTACACGGTACATCTGACAAAAATATCACTATGCGGAAGTACATAAAAAAACTCCATACGCCTTGTTTCGGTATCTCCTGCACAAATCAAGTGAGTTTAGAATTCACAATTCCAATAAATTCCAATAAATTAGAACTGATGACTTGAAAAAGTAAAATGACCGACAAATCCTAAATTTTTTACACTTAATGGATGTTCAAATCGAAACTGTAATACTTTCCGTGGCTATTCAGCTATTGTTTAAGGTGACTCTGCCACATATAACAAATTAGTAAATTATTAATTTATATTCTTATTGCTGTATTTTCTTAAATAAATTAAATAATAGCTATGAAGATGTTATAACTGATACCGAAGAAGGCCTACGCACCAAGGCAATGGGCAACATATTGAACATAGCGCAATACATTTGAGTTATACATTGTTTCAGAGGCAATCCAATCAGATGTCGGACCTCTATCACGTGGTTAATGGCGGACGGAGAGTAGGCAATATGGCCGCCGTCGAATGTAATGATTTTTTGTTTGTGACTATTGGTTTAAATCTTAGCAAACACTTTATAAATTCAACAGTCCCGCTAATGAAATGGTCAGTTAAATCTGCTTAGTTGTCTGCGTGTTGGATATCAATCATAAGACGATTATTTGTAGTTCGCTGATATCAGATCCCGAACTCTTGATAGTAGACCTTTATTACAGCACACGTAGCCCTGTCGCACTGTACATTTGTCGGTTCGAAGTGATCTACCACTTCATTTGGCACGAGCGACTACACTCTCACTGCGGATTTGCAGTATTATACTCGAAGTTCTTCACACTGTCAAAGGAAATCACATACATCTTCGCCAGGTCTACAGCTACAGGGTAGGTTTGGTTATCATCATGGGTCTATTGTGAAATTCTGCTTGGTGTTGCGTATCAGCATAAATCTTGGCCGACCGAAAATTCGATCGCAATACAAACTGAGATTTTAGTTCTGCGGGTGAAAAAGTATACAATTCCACTAGTGAAGACCTTTACGCATGCGCAATTGTTAAAAACACTTGAATTTTATTAATATGCGTCGTGAAAGTCGAATAGGGTTAGGCTAGACGGGATCAACCCGAATCATCGAAACCCGAATCCCTGAAAATACTGAAAAGGCCAAAAAGCCAGATTCTCCAAAAGCATCAATGTACTATTGAAAAACACTCAACTGTCTCAAAACAGCACAATTCATTCATCAACCCAGCTTCTGCATGAATTATTTTCTTCGATCCAGCTTCCATTTAAGCAGAATCCTTTTCATCTATCGGGTTTCGGCGATTCGCTGCGCACCTGACTAGACATTGTTGGGGTCAATTAAGGTCAGCGTTAGGGTGAGTGATGTTTTTAGATATATGAAGAAAGCCTGAGGCCACTGAATGGCCAAATATTCGGTCTCAGAAGCTGATCATACCAGAATGAAAGTGATCCTTGTTTGTGCTATAGGTGAATGTGTTTGTGTGCTGGGTGAATGTGTGAAAATAAAACTGGTTGTAACATTTTATTGCTAAATCAATCAACAGGTTGTGCAGTTTATGTGCTAAGAAAACGTAGCATAAAGTTTTATTTACTTTCCGTTAAATTTTAATCAATGTTAACATATGCTTATGGTGTTTTAAAAAAATTCAGGCACAAGTGAGGAGCAATTTATATTGCCACCTTAACTCCACCGGTCGCCTCTTACAAAATGCGTAATTGATATCATCCAAGGTATGACAATGCAGGTGAATACTGAAATGCTGCCTCTTAATTTAAAGATTTTAATTAGATTATTGAACCATGTGGTACTGTTGTTTGTTTTTATTATTAAATCATTGTTGCCTTATTCCTTATAAATTTCTTTAGTCTTCCTGAGGAACAGTTAGTGATATATTTTATGTATATTTTCCTTATTTCACTGAATTCCTTGTTTTATTCCAATGACGAACCTTTGCAGTTCTTGTTTCGAGCATATCAGAGCAATACGTTGCATGTATTATGCTCTTACCAAAGACATGTCACAAGCCATAGCCTGCTGTTGACTTGATTATGCCAACTCTAGGTCGACAGTCATAAAATATCGTCAGGTTAACAGGCTTCAACGCATTCAAATTTGCTAATTCATCTGACCTATAAAGCACTCAGAGAGGCAAATGTTGCTACCTACATTCAATCATTCCTCTCTTCATCTCATTCCACGGCCTGCAATCTTCTGTTATGAGTCTTTTGGTTGAGCCTCCTTGATTTAGCACACATGATCTCTATATTGCTGCCCCAAGGAATGGAATCAACCACTGGTGCTACTCAAAATCCTTTTTCTTTCAGGAAACACCTAGCGCTCTCTTTTTCTCACTGGTCTTCAGACAGCTGGATATCTAACTATTTTGCTAATTGTTGTGTCACTGTTTGTTAAAATGAAACCTAACATTATAATAGGCCAGTGCAGAGAGTTATTCTGTTAGAGGCGCAGTGCCAATCCCAAGTCTGGATAAAAGAGGAGGGCAACGCTAATGATCTCTGTTATCACACAGTGTCGTTAAACTGAAACTACTGTTGCTACTTCTATATGGAATTTTGTTCTGTCCTTCAAGTCTTTACATTCTTCTGCATGTAATTTTGGTCGCTATATAAATTTCGAGCAATATTGACTGATAGATGAGTGTTTTACTTTTGCTGCTTCCTTTTGCAGACTTCCGAAAAGTTTGCCCGCAACGCAAAGAGCAAAACGAAACCAGGTTGGAGCAAGAAAATGCAGGCGGTCAAGGAAGAAAATGCGAACGAAGTTCTTATAAAACTCGAGAGTCAGACGAACGCAGAACCAGACCAGACTAACGAGACGTCGCTCGACGGGAGGAAGTTCAACGGACATCTCGAGAATTCACATCCAGGTCGGGTCATTTGCTCTGGTCAAAACTGAACTGCGGGTATCCTAGCCAGATGTTAATGCAGACACAGGACTGTTCAAGACACATCTTGCAACTTGATTTGGGACTTTACATATTGTTACATGTTAATAATGTCAAACATTGCCAGTCCCAGACTTGGATAAAGGATAAGGGTGACACTGCTGTGATACAATGGTATCGAACATTTATATAACAAGATATCTACCAATGGGCGCTCTCTGTGCTGGTATAAATGACATTAGATGTCAGGGTGAACGAGCAAAATTCGTCTGTTAGCAAAACTATGCACAGTTAGCTGAAACGAGTTACCAGTGGTGGGCCCACGCACAAGCGTGGAACCAACACAGTTGAAAGGAGGTGCACAGTGTGAAGGGAGGTGCAAGGCTTCCATTTATGGTTGGTACCGAATTGTAACTGACTAGTCAAACCCAGCTGTCGCTAGACATTTAATGCCGTCTTGTATGTTTTTGTGAATGGACATAAGGCATGGTTGATCTGCAGAGGCATTATGGGTTCATTTGAGAGGGTTTCACAAGGATTCTCACCAGTGGGAGGTTCAGATTTTTTGGGAAATTATCTATGAAGGTCGGTAAGGCCAGTACCTTGCTTCAACATTCTAAAATCGGTTTGATATTGTTGCTGTGTTTATCACTAAGATAGCAGATTAAAGTCATGCTATAAATGCTAGTTTTCTCAGAAATGGCAAAAATGTTTCACCGGGCTGCATGGACATTGCATGTAGTTATTTTGACGAATTGGTTATCTTCAGCCAAGTATTTTGAATATGCAGTTGGGTTAATTGTGTGATGTTGACAGTTATGTGTTTGGTGTTTGATATACTGTAGCAAGACGTGTTTGGGCTGCGCATTTCCTCATGGCCTGGCAAGCCATATGGACAGCAGTCTGTGACTGTTACTTTTTTTAACTTGCAGTCCACAATCACGGACATATTGTACTGTGTCTAAGCATTTATATAGCGCCTCTAGTTGGGTGAACTGTTCAGAAGCACTGCCAGTGTGCAAGGCCCACAAGAAGAAGCATGTTTTGAGAATTGCGAAAGAGGATGAGAGACTGCCAGGTAGAATTTTAGAGCGAACAGAGAGAGAGAGAGGCGCCAATTGAAGTGAAGATGATGAGATTATAAGAATAAATGAACTAAATAAATAGCTGGTAAGATTTAAAAATGAATGGACTCCTAATAAGTTGTTAATGAGATTTAAGAACAAATTGCTGAAGAGATTTAAGAAAAATAGTTGATGAGATTTAAGAATAGATAGCCGATGAGATTTAAGAACAAGTCGCCGACTAGCTTTAAGAAGAACAGATGAATAGATTTGAGAATACATGACTGATGAAATATAATAACAATTTGCTGGTGAGATTCAAATTCCATCGAATTCCTCCCACATCACTGTCTGACTCAGTTTTCTACGTGATTAATTGTTTTCAGATCAGGATGTTCCGCTCCTGCCACCGTCCTCCCTGCGGCCTCCGACGCGAGACGTCACACCGACGGGCCATCAGATGCTTTTGGGGCCAAACGGTCAGCTGGGCGGCCCGCCTCCCAACTGCCGGACCCCAGTCGGTCCTCAGATGACCGCTGCCATGGGTCCCGGGGGCCAGATGCAACTGGCGGCCGGCGGTCACTTCCTTCAGAATCATAATCAGGTGTTTGTCTTCTCAACTGCAATGGCTAACCACGCCGCTCAGATGGTCAAGGCCGGTCAGTTCAAGAATATCATCGATTTCCACGTCAACCACCCTGACACTCAACAATTTCTGCAGGTAGGATTTGCCAGTGCTTGAACTCTTGGATTAAAAGCAGGAACCAGCGACAAATGAAACTTTTTCAGTCTGATCAAATCTTGAATGGAATCTTAACTGAAATCAGTGGATTCCAGTTTCATTCAGGGTCATTTCATCTCAAATCAACAAATGCTTTCCACTGTCTTGACCAGGGGTGCAACAAGCGGGGGGCAGGGGGGCACCTGCCCCCGTTTCAAAACTGGAGAGGCAAAGCCCCTCCCCCCCGTTTTAGTGCTCAGTGCCCTCATTTGCCCCCCAAATCGGTTCTTTTTATGTTTATCCAATGGCTTTTTAGGATTACCTTTGTTGAAATAATTTGTGCCCATCATTTTTCAAATTTCTGGGTGGCGGCAAAATTTAAAAAGTGGGTGGGGGCAAAAAAAATTGTTTGAGCTTCACGCAATATTTTATAAATTATGCCCCCCCCCCCACTTTTCAAAACCTTGTTACACCTCTGGTCTTGACCATCTCAGATTTTGATGATATTTGCAAAGAATCTGTGATGATGTGTGTTGTGCAAAAGTTAACAGCAATATTCTTATTTTTCTTTTTTGTCAGAATTTTAAAAACCTCAGACATGGTTTCTGGTTTTATTGAAAACCCTGAACTCTCAAATGATATACAAGTAGTTTCACTTTGAATTTGCATGACTGGTGCTGATGTAATGTATTTGTATGAATTGCAACTTTACATTTAGGTCTCGTGCAGAGAATGCCTCTGAGTAGGTATCTTGAAGGAGCTATGAATAGATGTCCTAATACACTACATTACATCCTAGTGACCCATTACATAATTAATCTATATCCCACATGATGCATTGCAGCTTTTCTCATTCTTTTCAGAAGTGTTCGATGAGTGTTCTACCAGGTATGACCATGAACATGCGTATGGACGGAAGCATGCGCCAGCCGGGCGTACCCGACGGCATCCCGGAATCGGGCAGCGCGCTGGCCGACGTTGCCCAGTGGGTTCAGCAGCAGAACGCCAACCTCCAGCAGCTATCGTCGCATTCGTCCAGCGCTGGCTTCGGCAGTCCCCCGGACGGGCAGGTCCTCCGTACCAACGGAAGGTATGGCCGGACGATGCAGCAGTGGGGTGGCTCGTCGCCGGGGCCGCAGCCCGCGCCCCAGGACATGATCAACCCGACTTGGGGACCTCAACAGGGGTTCGCGTCCGAGATGGGCATCGGAGGGCCGGGCGACGCGCTTCACGGTTCCGTGCCCAAGGAGAACCTCACTCCGCAACAGTTGCAGAAGCGGGAGGAGGGACTGGCGCATCTGCGAAAGATCGGACAGATGCTCAACATCGATTCTCTGGGTGGTGCCGGGCCCATGATGCACATGCACGGCAACCCCGACGGGGGGATGCCGGGCGAGGGCTGGCCGGGCCCCATGATGCACCCTAACGCGGGGATGCCGCGCCCGCGGATGGCGCCGTCGCCCACCGAGACGATGATGGGCATGAATTTCGCCGCCGCCGCGCAGAGGATGGGCCCATTCGTCGGGCCCGGGGGCCTCCCACCCAACTGGGACAACATGACTCCCGAGCAGAGGGAGTGGCACAAAATGCAGCATGAGTTCTACCTGGACAAATGTCGCAAACAGCAGATGCAGATGGGCATGAACGTTCCACCCGGGGCAGGTCCCAATCGCTCCCACGTCGGTTTCTTCCACCCCATGCAGCAGATGCACCGAATGCCAGGGCCGATGTCGCCCGGCCCGCCTGCGTTTCCGGGCGGCCAGGTCTCGTCACCCCTCTGTGGCCCGATGATCAACCCCAACGACCCACAGGCGATGATGTTCGCCAAGCAGTCGGAGTTCAGCGGAATGTGCCAGGGCATGGGGCCCGATCAGGGCTTCGACCACCCTGGGGGTGGCGTGCCTCGCGAGGGCATGTTCCCGTTCCCTGACGGGTCCGGTCGACTGGGCAGCATGAGTGGCGAGTCTTTCAGCCCGGCTGAGTTCGGACATCCTGCTGGGGGCCCGATGAAGATGACGCCCGCGTTCGGGCCGCAGAAGAGAAAACGGAGCGCCAACACGATGTCCGACCCAGAGGACGTCTACAAGCGCCTGCTGCCCGCTCCCTCTCCACAGCAGTTCAGCTACATGAACTCCCTTGACGGTCAGGAGCTGACGATCACCAAACAGCTGAATCACGCCTTCCAGGAACAGTCCCAAGGGGTGCAGGGGCCTCCACCCCCTTCGTCGTCCCCCGCCACATATCCTCCGCCACAGAAGTCACGCTCCTCTGGTGGCAAGAAGAAGAAGACTCAGCCGAAATCGGACGCGAAGTCCAAGTCGCAGCGGACGCCGCCCGCGGCCGACCCGTTCACGTGCCCCTCGCCTGCGGTTCCTGCCCCGTCGGGCGCCCTTGCCGCCACCAGTGCCTCTTTCCAGTCCGCTCCTGCCGCCAGCCCCATCTCTCAGACGTCCGTCTCGTCCATGTCGTCGCTCGCAAACGTTGTAGCGACCCCGAGCGCCAACCGTGCCTCGAGCGCTGACCCGAACTCGGCGACTTCCGTCATGAAGAGCTCGATGACAAACATCACGTCGGCGAGCCTCGCCAACCTGGCAAAGGGAGTGGAGAAGATCTCCTCACAGATCCAGCCAAACCCATTCCGGACCATTCAGATGCAGGAGAACGAGTCGGACGTTAGCGACGTCTCTCCACCCGACAACAGCTCCCTCCTGCCCTCCGTCGGCCCCGGGCAACAGGGGACCAACCCGCAGGGCAGCAGCGGCATTGCCGGTTCGCACTCTGGCCCAGTGCATCCCATGCAACAGATGACCCCAACCCATCTGATGGGGTCGCCGCCAGGGTCCGTGCGGTCAGCGTCCCACAAACCGGGCGGCGGTGGAATGATGGACCCGTCCGGGATCATGAACTGCGGGCGCCAGTCGTCGCCCATCTTTCCCGTCGACGAACAGGGACTCGACCCTGGATCCAGGTTCTGTTTCGCGGGCGGTGCTGGCCCGTCAGGCGGTCAGCAGATGTTCTCGCCGATGGGTCCGTCCCCGGGAGCGCCCGGTTGCCGGCCGACAAATGGCGGTAACATGGTGACGGGCAACGCGAAGATCCAGATTCAGGCGCAGACCCCCAACACCATCCAGTACCTGCCCTCAGGGGGACACCCGGGTGACGGAATGGGAGACGGGTTCGTCGAATTCCAAATGGACGGGAAGTCTTTCAACAAGGGCAGTATGGCATCCTACGGGGCCATGATGGACGGAATTCATGGATCGATGATGTCCGGGGAAATGATGCAGCGCCGGCAGATGGACCTTCAGATGATGCAGCAGGAGGCTGGTGGGGGTGGTAGCGCCATGCACCAGCAGATGAGGATGGAGGCGGCAGCTTTCGATCAGATGCACAGAGGATCGATGCATGGAGCGAGAGGATCGATGCCAGGTTCCATGCACATGGGGAACATGCACGGCCCCGGCAGTCCGATACTCTCGTCGGGCGGAATGATGCACGGGATGGGGAACGCGATGCACGGCCCGGGCAGTCCGGCGATGGGGCCGTCCGGGTCCATGCACGACCAGACCAGTCCCATGATGGGACCAGGGTCAATGATGGGCCCTGGCGGCCACATGATGGGCGAGCTGCTTCAGATGCAGGGCCACATGAAGCAGGGCATGGGCCTCAACGGGGACTATGGTGCGATGGTCATGGGCTCCGGCGGACGTGGCCCCGACATGCTGCAGGACATGGGTCCCATGGCGATGCAGCACCGATCGATGCACCCGGACATGATGATGTCTGGGGCCAGCCCTCCGGAGTTTTCCGGGCCACACCGTGGGGACCCGGCAATGATGGGCATCATCCCCGGCTGCGGGGGAATGATGGGCCCTGAGATGAACATGGCTGCGATGGGTGGCCGGGACGGCATAATGGGCATGCGAGGGGCGCCGGGCATGAGGCCCGAAATGGGGATCGAGAGATCCCGATCGAATAGATCGAGGCAGAAAGCAAGGGCTGCCGAAGCGGAAACGAGGATTCGGAACGAGGCGGCCGCGGCCGGAATGATGGTGGCCGAGGGAGGACGAATGGGAATGGACATGATGATGAGGTCGGAGATGGGCATGATGGGCATGCGTGCGGACATGATGGGCATGCCGGGTATGGGACCTGGAGACCGGATGGGAATGCGGCCCGAGTCGGGCATGATGGTCCAGAGGGGAAACGGAATGCCGCCCGAGATGGCAATGATGAATTCTCGGGGGACATCGGCCGGACGAATGGGGATGATGGAGGGCATGCCCCAGGATGGGATGTTCAGCTTCGGGCCGGGCCGTCGCGGGATGCCCCCAGAAGCGATGGATATGATGCCGCCTGGGATGAGTCCGTCGGGGATGTGCCCCCCGGGCATGAAGTCGATGGTGATGGGGGGCTCCGGTGCTGGCCAGCCGCCCGGCTCCGATCCAGCCGGCTATGGGGTCCCCTATCAGCAGTTTCAGCAGCAGCTCTACGCGCAGAGCCGATCTCCGACGATGAGCCCCGGAATGATGCGAGGGGGCATGCCAGGCGGCCCGGCCGACATGATGGGCCGGCCACAGTACGACGTGATGGGACCAGGGCCTGGAATGACCTCCGGCCCAGGAATGGGCTTCGGCCAGCCGCAGCCGGGCCTCGGTCCTATGTGATGAAGCTTGCTCGCCCAGATTGCCTTTTTCGGCCGGCCGACCCGCGCTGGCCTGTTTAATGAGATGCCTTTAGCCCGATCTTAACGCGTGCGTGTTCGTCACGCGACGATGGAAAAATGGTCGAGGAAAATTTTGCTCATGACAACCTGCCGACGGATTATACAGATTGCCTCGGTCGCGATCGTTTTATTTTTCACTGCTGAGGACTCCCTGGTGACCGAGAATGACCGCATATTCCGGATATTCTCTGAATTGGAAGAGTAACATTGCAATAGGACCAAGTTTTAAGGATCTTTATGCATGCTCGCCGAGCCACAGACAATTTTGCTGATGAACATTTGCCCGTATGAATTTCCTAAATCGTGTTGTATGCGGAATTGTTTGACCGATGGACGAGTTTTTAGAATTTTATGAAATTTTTCTTCGTTTTAGCGATCGGTTTTTCTCGCTGCCTTTGTTTTTAAATCGAATGGCTACGTAACAGACATTGGAAGAAGTTGCCTAAGTTAGTTGTGAATGAGAGTTTGCCACTGCAGTTTATTTATTTGAGCCCACTTTCTGTACAAACTGTCTTTGAGGAAATTGGAGATGCTGGCAGAACGAGTTTTATCATGACGTGGCGACTTTGATGGAGTTATATTAAACTGTGCCAAGTTTAATCTTGCAGATTTGCTTTGGTGGCGATATTGCCTCCAAGTAAATGAGTAATGGTTATTATAACGATGAACTGATTACAGTATAATTTTAATCAGATAGAGCCTTTGTTGTGCAATGCGATGGTTTCGAATCGAAAAAATCAGTGTTACTGATTTTTTTTTTTTGGCCTGTCTAATTAGCGATGCTGTTTTCGTTTTAATTGTTGGTACAATTGCTGTTTTTATTTTCCAAATTACCATGTACTGAAGAATTGCTCCTTACAACGACTGCCTGAACCGTTTTGTGAGTGCAAAATCGGTTGCCATATAACTAGACAAGTTTTTGTCTTTTCTTTTGTGCAGGAATTTGAAAGATATTTGCAGAAGTGTGGATTTATGTGTCTCAGTCACAAGCTAATGGTCCAGTGCGTGTGCATAGAATTATGCTGTACTGCAATACTGATATCTGCAGAGACTAGAGCATTCAGAATGAATTTATATTAAATACATGTCGCTGGCAAGCCCCTGCTTGGGAGATTGACTGGAAAATGTTCGAGAATGTTTTTTTAGAGATACAAAGCTGTTTGTTCTCTTTAGTTTTGGCAATTTATTATTTCAGGGAAGCGCCCTTTTGTGTAGGATTGCTCGGCTGTTGGCGGTTTGGCATTTCTTGTATTTTTCCAGTGGTCTGTCTGTCTGAAAATAGATAATGCACAAGCGAAGTAACGTTTGATGAAGTAGTTTTGATCGATGAAATTGTTTTGTGCTGCAGTTGTGCGTGTGTAGGAGTCACTGTTTTGTCGAATGTTTGGGTTCGTTGACAATTACCTTCGACCAGAAACTGTGAACGAAATCATCATATCAGTAGTATAATAGAAAGACTCTCAAATATATCATGTCATCAAATGTTGTTTGTTTTGTTTAAGTCTCGAATTATCTGGTGTATGCATGTTTATACATAATAATGGATATGAAAATATGAACATGTGTTATAGATATATATATATTTATATATGTGTTATATTATATATATATACACATTATATATATATATATATATTATATACGTGTGTTTGTCACACTTGTGTATTATTTACTGTGTACAGTACGTTAAATGTGCAAAACTTGAAATGGCTGACGTTTGCCGAAGATTTCATCAATTCTGCTTTGCTTTTGTTTTTTACTGGGTGCGACCCTCCTTGTTTTCGGTCGCGTTTTCATATCGCGTTCTGCTGCTGACTAGAAATGTTATCAGAAGCGGAGATGCGCGCGCGCGTGTAAATACGACGTCCCATCAGTTTGATTGGTAGGTTGTATGTGATATATATATATATGCGTTTGGTTACCTGTTTTGCGTAGGTACGTTATTCTATACTCACACACCGTATGCAGAAATTCAAAGATACACTTAAGCGTTATGATTTGTGTAGCTATATATATATATATATATATATATATATATATATATATATATATATATATATATATATGCATATGTGTGTAGATACATGCATACAGCCACACATTGTGTATATATTATATATGTATGGTAGACCTGTAAGTATACATATGAATGTTTATATATATATATATATATATACATGTATATATGTATGATATATAAGGACGTAGCAAGAGAAATTTTTTTGGGTGGTTTAGTTTTATTAGAGGGTGTCCAAATGAACATAGTCATATTTTTATACATTATTCGTTTTTAATAACAGCAGTGCATTTATTTCTGAACCTAATTATGCCTATATATATATATATATATATATTATGATGGTATCTGATATGATGGTATACTTTCTTATTTTCTATGCACTAATAATATGTGCTTGAAGCTAAATTTCTCTATTATGTGTATACATATCCAGCTCACATATATACACATAATATATATATATATATATATATATATATGGGTTTAATATTTCCATGGTTTATATATATTTATATATATTTATATATATATATACATGTAATGATAATTTGTTTCATTTTTTTCTAAATGAGAACTTTCATTGGTCGATTGTGTGACCAGAGTGAGTTTTGTTTTGCATATGCGTCACTCTCTCTCTCTCTCTGTCTCTTTCCATCTCTCTCTGTCTCTGTCTGTCTGTCTTAGACATCGCTTCTCTTCGTTTCCTGTGCCTCGCCGGACAAAAGAATTTATTTAGCAAATTAGTATTAGTTGAATTGGTGAAATAGACCTGTCTAACACACACGCCCTCTCGTGTTTTCATATCTTGACCTTTCTCTTGGATTTTTTTATCACGGTTATTGTTATTATTATTATTATTATTATTGCTGTTTTTGAGTTGCCTTCTTAAAAACACAGATGATTACCGCAAAATACACAAAGGTTAATATCAAAAGAGTCGCAAAGTCGTAAGATTTAGACGATTTGCTGCAAAATGGAGGATATGACCTGGTGTACGAAAAGGTTAGAGCAAGCAAGGAGAGTAGCCTGCTGGGTCGTACCGAGGGGAGGGCCAGCGGGGCCGTGGCCCAGGGCGCAAATATGGAAAGGGTGCAAATTTCAAGATGGAATAACTTATTATTCCATAAAATGCACTATTTTCAAAATGTGGGGGCGCCAGATTTATGCTAGGCACTGGGCTCAATTATAGCTAGGTTGGCCCGGATGGTAGGTTCCTATGGGTACCAAACGAAGTTAGGAACTGATAGAAGAAGTTTGATCGAGGAGCTGTGCAGAAGTGAAGACAGAATTGCATGATGATAAGAGAAGACAGGCTGGAGAGAGGATTCCATTGATTGGACCGAAGCAGGAGCATGTTAGAGAATATCATAAACGATATTAAAAAGCAGCAAATCGTAATGGGGTGATGACAGAATTGATGTATATGCCAAGATATATTACACACAACGGGGACATGAACATATCGGGTTAATCGAATCCGGGTATGGCACGAAGGTAGGCCAAATATCGCCCATCAAAATATAGCAAAATGGTGTTTCACTGGCATTCGCTAGAGGACACCTCCGTCCACCAATCTAACAAAAGTATTGTTTATGAAAATAGAGCATTAGGCTACAAGTATTTGTTTAATTTTCAAATGAAATTATAGCCTGTTCAATAGTTCACAATTTGGTATTACTATTCTGTAAAAATTTCCAAACTGGAGGTATTCAAAAGACCATTATCAGCCAAGAGTTCTGAAAACAATGATGCTTTATGTTATACTAACTCATATATAAGCTTAATATGGAGAGTATGGTTCTCTATAATAAGGCGAAATGGAGTATGCGTGAAAGGTAAGCAATTTAGAAAGTGACTTTAAATGAGTTTTTTTTATCTTTCACGTGCAGGATGCTGTAAATGCGACCAAAACGCGTTCCATTATACTTCTATAGTTCTCTGCCTCTTTGACAGGTTCAAATGTCCGACTTCGCCATTCTTCTCACTGTTGGGCCTCTTTTTTCAGCTTTCATAATCCATCTGTCATCTTCCAGTCAAGCATCATCTGACATGGTCTTCCTCTTGTCCGTCTCTCCTTCATTTTTCCTTTTATAACTGTTCTTAGTAGTAAGTCTCCTCTCAGTGCGTATCAGGCTTCTTTCTTCTCCAATCTTTTCCATTACTCCTTCATTTGTTTTGTGTTCTGTCCAGTGTCCAGCTAATTTTCTCCATTTTTCTCCATGTCTACATTTCAAAAGCCTCGAGTCTTCGTAGGACTATGTCTTCTTTTCTCATAGCGCCGGTAAATAAGCTGGTCTCCCTGACGTGGCTGTTGTGGTCGCAGAGAAATTTTCGAAGATATATAGGCCTACATCATTATTAAATAGGCTACATATCTAACATGCATCATTATTAAACGATTGTAATTTTTTCCTGAATTTTTTGCTAATAATGGCGGTATGAATAACTCCATACCCACAGTGTATAGAAGGCCTTCTTTACATTTCCTCCATACTTATTGGAAATTGTTGCGTTATGACAACAATTTATTTGAATGAACGAAAACACAATACAATACGCACCGTGTGTGCCGTTTCGATATGACGAATCCCATTTTTAAAGCGTATGCCTAATTTGCCCTATTTACACCACGCCTAATTTTCTCATTCATGGACTCGGCGCCAGTGATGTAGTTTTACAATGCGTAATAAACACGTCACTATATCACCACTCATTTCTAGCCAATGATATGACGACGTATATCTTTCCGAATTCTATTAGTAGGAGTTTAATAAAATAATAAGTAAGACATAAATAGACAAGAACTACCGATAATAATAACAATTATCAATTACAATAATCTCTACGCATACGTATTAGCTACACAGAATGTAGATGAAGTAGGTATCATATTGGAATAATGATATAATTAATCAGAGTGTGGCAAAATAGTATGTAATATACACCTGCCTGTTTCAAAAACCCCTTTTATTGGTTGTTCTCATAAACTCATATAGCTGGCCCCTATATACGGCCCGAAAGGATTCAGATCGGTCGATGCGGGCGTAAGGTTTATTTTAGAAAGGTTTTGCTAATGAATGTGGAAAGACTGGTGCTCAAATGTGTATTCATTGGTAGTGTGAGTATGCAGTTATTATATTTGTACTAAAGATGTCAAACAGATAGTTTGCTTTCAATAGATTATATCATAAAATGTCCTTCTCGTCTCGTCATTCAATAATAGATTAACTTTCTTTCAACTTCACTCATCCTCACATATACATAGTTTGGAGATGGCAATTCTAACTCTACATAGGTAGAATATTCATGCCATAATACAGTGAAGCAAGTAAGTATAGTCTCCAAAGATAAATTGATTGATGCCGCTGTTGAAGGGCGTATGTTGACCGCTATTCGAGTGATTCGGCAAATATTGACGTCAAGACAGTCTCAAGTACAGGAACGAAAAATGGTCGCCTCTCATTTCTAAGAATATTCGCTTTCGAAATATCCTGTTACGTGCAGTAAGATTGCTATAAATCTCCGCTATTTTGTGCATGCGCAGAGTCACTTATCTCACAACGGTCATTGCTCATCTTGCAATAATTGCAATCGGTAACTCGAACATTCTATAGCGCCACTTTAAAGTTAAGCGCACGGCTTCAGCTGATTCACGAACGCTCAGTCGCGTCAGAGGGGTTTTGCGGAGATGGCAAAAGAAGACCAGTCTAGTCGACATCTTGAAATATCTTAACATGTGTCCATAGTAGTTCCGGAGAGTGATGATAGCAGCAGCAATAACAATAATAATTAAAATAATAGTAAGCTCTTTATAATAATGGTAATAATTACAGTACAAATAATAATTTTGATAATATTGTCGAATGTCCAGCATTTCAATGCATTGTATTTTCAGGGTGCCAAGTCGAGACTGCTAGTAGCTGTTTATAAGCGGCGAACCCGGTTTGTCCAGAGTAGATCCGATGGGCGATGGCAATGCCAATTATCAGCAAATGAGACCGTTCTTTTCAGCCCGGGTTGGGTCGGCAGCTCTTCTCAGTAGTAAACTTCGAAAGGCGCTATATAAATTTTCGTAATGAATTAATGAAGTAATAATAATAATAATAATAATAATAATAATAATAATAATAATAATAATAATACGAATTATATAGCGTCGTAGTTCATTCGATACTTAAAAATGTTCGCTGCAGTCGAATTCTAGGAATCAATTATTAAATGTCGGTAGAGGTGGCGCATTCGCCACGTGATCAGTAATCACGTGTTCCAGCCTATATATAGAGAAAGAAACAGAAGCATTCGTTTACTAATTGAGATTGAAGTTCGGTCTAAATTTGGGTTAATAAAACACCAATCAATTGCGTATACTATCCAGTTCAGTCCAGTGCACATCCATAGAGCTTATAGGGAATACTGGGACTAATGTGGGCTCTGTTCCGGTACCAAGTGGAAATATGGGTTCCATCATCTATGTGGCGTCAATGTGGGCAAGCATTCAGGGCCAGCAAAGTGGAATGCATCGCTGAAGTAAGTAAGTTAGTGGGAAACAATGGGAGCGAGTTCCAAGCCATTTGCGAATCTGGTCATCCTATAACGAAATTGATTCGATAGGCCCAAAGCGTCACAATCTTGCGGAATAGACGCCTTGGACTGTAGAGAAACTATAGGCCTAAACAAAATGAAGCTAAACGTTTATGCTGTGAGTATGTTGAGTGTCCAGAGCACATTAGTGTTCAAACGATACGGTGCTGCGCAATAGACGAGTGATTATTTCTTAGTGCTCTTGACTTAGTTGACTATCAACCGATAGGTCGCGGGTTCAAAACCCCGCCAAGCCAGGAGATTACAGCTACGTCTGCGTCACGTGGCCAACTCAGTTATGACGAGTACTCTGGCCGTACATTGTCGGTGAGAAGATGAGACTATGGCGTGGGAGAGGACTGGTCACCAGCTGTCGTGTGCCAGGACTAAGAAAACGAAGTCGCTAACGCTCCATACCCATGGGTATCACACCATCACTATAGCTTAACTATGGGTTGAATCATCTCTTTTCTTTTCATCGCTTCTCCTCTTCTCTCCTCTGTTCTCCTCCTCTCCTCTTCTCCTCTCCTATCTCCTCTCCTCTCCTATCTTCTCTCCTCTAATATAAACAGCTTTCAACACAGACTGCACTTTTCTATGACCAAACCGTCGATAAGAATTGAGAACGCAACGAACAGCAGTGGCATTTAGAAACCGTTGTGTCTGTTCCAACGTTTCTGCAGCCACTCTGTTGACCATGGCGCTACCCACGAGTGCATTCACTCTCACATATATACAGGAATCTAGGCAATTGCCTATATTGGCAGTTGAGCCCACGCCATGTCCATCCGTGGACCAGTACCCTTCAGTTTACGCGCGATAACCGATCGTATACGTAAAGCCAACGTACCATCATCGCTAAACAGTGGCTAAATCAATGAAGCCGACGTTTGAATACTGTATCAATATTCGACATTAAAGGAGTTATCTGGTTTGTCGGTTTTGCGGCCGATTGAACAACTCGACTGGACCTCGTATCGAATGGCAATAGAACGCTTTAGTTGCTATCAGAATTGACCCATTTGCCGCAAAGGAACTGCGAGTTAATCTAACGGCATCCAACGTCGATATTACAAGACAGAAACTCGTACAGATGTGGAATGAACGAAATACGAAGCATTAGCGCAATATTTATACTGTGTAGGTTATGTTTATAATGTGCGCAGTTGTGTTGCTCTTTCGTCGACTTTTGCGTGATAAGTTACTGTGGAGTTCAATCGAGGGAAATCATCCAGTGGAGTTTTTACGACAGTTGATCACAGTCGAATTAATCTTCTCGACGCTGAGCCATTGTAGCGTGTCTTTAGATCAGATGCGACTTATATAAGAGCTGTGTATAAGACACGCATTGTTGTATTCGACCATAATAATTATACACGAAGCAAACGGTCTCGAAGTTCGGATTTTACTGGCTTGGAAATCAAGTGCGGGATATAGTAGTATATAGTTCATGTGTTTGGGAGCAGTTAGTCAGTCAGTAGTGGTTGCAGTTTAACTCGATTGCAGCTCTATACAAATTCTGTAGAGTTATACTCTACTATCTTCATCTGTGGATTTTTTAAGAAAACAGGGAAGATGTTGAAAAACCCGAAGCTAAGGAAGTATATGTCAACGGTCGGTGAATTGGCACTCATTACTACTGGGAAAAAGAAGGGTAAGTCACTAAGCACGATGGGTAGATAATTAGGAGAAGGAATAGGAAGAGGAGAATGAAGATGTGGATGGGACGGAAGAGGTGGTAGACGGAAGAGGAAGGAGACGGAAGAGATGAATATTATTATTTTTTTAAATTATCATAATCATGATTGTTGTGATTATAATGATAAAGATGCTGCTTATACTGATCGTGATGATGATGATGCTGATGATAATTATGCTGATGGTGATGACGACTATGATGACGACGATGCTACCCCAACGCGTCTTTTGGCAAGAGCTTCAAACACTGTAACCGACCTTGACAACAGCAGCCGAAGCCACACGATAAATTAGAGCAGACAGAATTCACGATGATGACGACGACGAAGATGAATATACAACGATTAACTGATTACTTTCTTGTAATCGCTGTCTTGAATACACTAACAGTGTTGTTCGTTGCATGGTGTTACAGACACACACACATTCCGCAGACTACTCTACAACTTCACTCAAAACACAACTTTCCATGGAGTTCGATACATCACCGCAGATACCCAATGGCTTTTCAGAAGGTAGGCTGCAATTATATATATATATATATATATATATAATCATATATATATATAATCATATATATGTATATATTTGTACCTATTCTCATTTGTATATAAATTATTTTTAATGAATATGCAATGTATTGTATACAAGAGGAACCGAGTCACATACCACAGCAACCTTTAAATCGTGTTCTTTCGACCTCTGGCTGCGTTTCGGCGCAACGCGCTCGTGAATAAACTGGTGCCCTGCGCTTTGCTTTGGAGTGACGCTTTAGAGGTTTGGGGATTTTACGATAGCGATTATGCAAATCGTCGCCTTACGTACAATACATTGTTATAAGACAATTCATTGATCGGATGTGTTGTGTCGCTGTATGATTATCTACAAGGCACAACTTACATGTATATCAAATGTACACGCGTTGCTGTATTACTCACGTGTTGTGATATTAGAGTTAGGCTATAGCCTGTCAGAAACTACTATGACGACTCAGAAAATGACTATGACCTGTCAAAAAACGAATATACAAAATGTCAGAAACTACTATGGTCAGTCAGAAAACGACTATGGCCAGTGGCTAGTCAGAAAACGACTACAAAATGTCAGAAACTACTATGGTCAGTCAGAAAACGACTATGGCCAGTGGCTAGTCAGAAAACGACTACAACGTGTCAGAAACTACTATGGCCAGTCAGAAAACGACTATTGCCATTTGCCAGTCAGAAACGACTACGTGTTACTATATACCCGTCAATAGTAATCGCAATCTACTCTCCAAACTTCTAAATCGCCACTCGAAAGCCAAGCGGAGGGCCCCGGCTTATTAACGAGCGCTGCGTAGAATCAGATGAGTTATCATCACTGCAATAGGCTTTACGATAACGGTTCTACAGAGGAAATTACTTTATATCAGATTAATCCTTAATGATACCGTTGTGGCTGTGTGCATATTTACTACTTAGCGGTAGCCATCATAAATTGCACGGAGTCCAATGCTGTCAGTTCTTGTCAGCCCGTATTGATCCAATTTCATATTGCCAACAATGATGCATTGCTGCGGAACTGAAGGACTGACTTCATACAATCATGTTATGCTCCTTCACAACTACGTGCATCTTTTCATCGCTAGATGGCGCACAAAATATCCTTACGACACGAGTTTGGGATTCTTATGGACACTCAGATGACGCATTTCTCCTGATTTATATAGCCCTTACCACCATTTAACTCTTTTCCTCTTTGGAATTACGAAGAAAGGCCTATCAACAATCCATTGACGAATGAAGCACGTTTGCACGCCTTCAATTAATCTTACTCTGTTTATTATGACTATTTTGTGATGGCAGGCGGTTCAATGAGATAACTTACTTACTTGCTTTGCTTATAGTTAAACAGCCATATCGCATGATTTGGCCACCTATCGCCCGCAGGAAAAGCTGAATCTCGCGGTATCCTTGATATTATATATATATATATATATATATATATATATACATATATATAATATTTCCGAAGTGACGTGTGACCTGTCATGTCCGCTGATGTGGGCCGCTTTTACTGGCGTCTAGACGAAATACCGCTTCAATTAAGAAAATCTTCGAAGATTGCATCATCGACCGGCGGAAATTGGCCAACAAAAGCAAACAGCGAATTCAGCGTCATTGATCGACGAGAAAACGCTGACCCCAAAGGTCGTATTGGTCAATAACGCGTGTCTTTTGGACGATTTGCACGAGCGTTCGATATTAATAGACTGGTGGTGGGTCGTCTGCGCTGAACTCGCGGTCGACTTGATATAGACTTTTGTTATGAAAGAGCGTTGGGAACATCGTCTGTGTTTCTTTGTATAATAAGTGCCCTCAAAAGTCTTGTTTTAGTCCAAATTTAAGTCTAAATATACTGCTTCACACGTTGTAACCCAGTCTAATAATCCTACGGTCACACGACTAGCGTCCAAAATTACTGTTTCACGTGTTGTAATCGGACCTATAAACCCTTATGGTCACATGACTAATGTTAATGTTTGTAAACATTTGATGAACTGTCCGCACTCTGACAGTGCCAGTCTCAAGCCTAATAAAGGATGAGGTCCACGCTAATGAGCCTTGTTATCACACAGTGTCGTTAGACTGCAACTACCAGTACTAGTACATAACACTTGATTTATCGATTGAGCCTTGAATAAAAAAAATGAAGCCACCGAAGGCAATTTCTAATAGGTCGCCCAAAAGATTGAATAGCCCCGCTGCGTCCAAATTCTTCTCTTTTGAAGGGTCTTTTCCCCAAGCGGTTCTGTGCGAGCTATTATAACGCCAATCGTTTCTGTTTTATCGACGTCAAGCCACTATTGGTGCTATGCAAAACATAACTGGCCCTTGGTATAAATCATAAAAACAGGCTAACCTGTTGGCAGGGCGTCAATTCCAACACCTACCGTCCTACCCCTCGATAAAATCACTGACAAACGATCACGGTCAGGGCTGTGGTTAGGTCTATACGGTCGATAAAGTCCATTATCACGATGAAACCGACACGATTCCCTTATTCCGATGTAGGCTAGCTGTGCAAAACTCTACAGCTTATTTTTAAACGAGTAGGGTGTGTTATTGTCAGAGAAGTCTGTTATTTTTGCATGGGCTTGGTAACAGAGTAAATGGTAGATGTAGCGCATTTTTACACGTCTGCGGAAAATCTGAAGCTTAAAAATTCCCGATGTTGATGGATCTTACCGCAAAAAATGACCATGCAAACGGAAAAGAAGAGAATTTGCAATATTAACTCCCATTAATTGTTGTTATTCTTTATTATTATTTAATGTATTATTGATCATGTTGCTTGCGTACTTACCTCTACCGACCAGTTTCACAGAACTGTCTTTTGTCATCCTAATGTTGCACTAAATCCGCCAACCACTCGGCATCTCACATCCGCAAAATGAAAACACAAAACAAATTAATTGTCGAAAATTTGAACCGTCGCAAGTGCCAAGAAAAACATCCGCTGTAGATTGGTCGTGTTGCGTTTCGATAGAATCCAAACAAAACTGTCCCCAAAAGGTATCTGGAACGTGCGTTGGAAGGCCGAAAATGACGGGTAGGGGTGTCTCCCCTTGGGTACCAGCATTCGATCACTCTGCTGGCTGGCTGCTCATCTCCAAGGGAGAATAATCGTTAGACAGTAGAGATCCGCGGATACCCCGTGGGTCCGGGTCATTCGCCAATCAGCAGGGCGCGTTTGATGTCATGACGCGTTGTGACGACACAACGCCGCGGACGGCTTTTGACAGGTCACAAAGGCTACTCGAAATGCGGGTTGTGCAGTCCGTTCTGTGGGAATTTTGCAATTTGCATGTTCCGCTTAGCACGATTGTTGGAAGGTTTGATCGGGCTGGTATTCTGCTCTAAACGATAATTAGTGTGGGAGTGGTGCTTGCGCTTTGTGGTCCGTTGTTCCGCCTGTTGTTTGGCGACCAGTCGCGACTCGCTGAGGACCTAAGAATCAGAGGACTCACGTGTCCGCAGAGCAAGATTATTTGAAGGCGGGGTTGTGCCGTCCATCCAATTTGGCAGAATATTAGTGAATAACTCTGTGTCACTGATATATTTAAACTGTTATTGCAAAGTTATATAGCACCATTTGAAGACAGACGAACTCTTACAGCATCAAGCCAGTTGGCACTGACTCGAAGATTTCTGCTGGCGCCATACTAATATCCAAGTACATTGCATCATTACATCTAAGTACATTACATTTGCCGGGCAGCAGTAAAGTGCATTCTCTGTGGTAGGCCCAATGGTTTTGAATGTCCTTCTCTGGAGTTGCACCTGTTCCCTATATAGTGTTGTGGTATTTTTGATGATCTTATAGACTTACCTTTAGGAATATATGTCCGGGCTGGAGTTGGGAACGCTTTTGAGTAGATACCTTTGGAGGGTGCTATATAAATTCTTGAATGAATGAATGAATGAATTACATTGCATTTGATATCAACAGTAAGGAAGGGTTGGAGAAGAGCATTTAATACCTTTAGGGAATTGGAAATGAACGGGAACTTCTCGAGCAAATAGACCGACGATTATTGCAAGTCAACAAGCCACGACAATAGTCGTATCCGTGAACATGTTGTCACTTATACAGCGCCTTTTCCCAGACTGGGCGTCATTAGGCGATGATTGATTTGTGTATCGAGTGAGCGCCAGATGGAGCAATTGACCGGAAATAGAGGACAAATTGGGCGGTCGTTTTTTTGCTGACCATGACGCCATGAGGTTGTCAACAACCCAATTCAATCTCCCAAGGGAGTACTGAGAAAAGCAGGTACATGTAGTTGATTGGATCATTAATTGCCTATGGGTGAATAGTATCTCTCCATGGGTGTATGTGTCTGGATGTGTGCCTGTAGGCTTGCTTGTCTCTTTGTCTCTATGCCTACATAGGCCTATCTGTCTCTCTGTTTGTCTGTGTGTTTGTATGTAAGTACATGTATGTCTGTACTCTGTCTATATATATATATATATATATAATATAGATATATTTATATATATATATACGTAGGCCTATGTACGCGTGATTACTAAATGTATGCTCATTTATTGACATTGCTTTTCAAGATGCAAGAATACGGTCTGGTAGATGACACATAAATTAATTAATTCATCATGAAAATTTATCTAGCGCCCCTTCAAGGTTGTATTGTATTGTATTGTAGTTGAGCATTTCTAGAGCGCATCTAGTAGGGTGAACCGTTCAGAAGCGCTGTCAGTGCGCCTGTCCCCGCGAGAATATATAAACGAGGCAAAAAGCGCACTGGTTGTGTAAACACGACAAACCAAATATACTAAGGATACTGCTCAGTTACTGAGCCCTCTTACTTACTTCCTGTCTGCATGTTAGTCTTTCTAATATTTTCCATCACAACGTCCTTCCTTCCTTTCTTCCTTCCTTCCTTCCATCCCTCCTTCCTTCTTTCATTATTTCTGTCGATCCTCCACGTATGCGGTTGTGTGCGTAGGTTGGTGTGGCTGCTGTTGGTGTTGGGTGCGCTGAGTTTCTTCATTTGGTTCATGACGGATCGTCTGCTCTTCCTTAGAGGTCATCCCAAGGCCGTTGATGTCGAGGTCATCTACACAGAGAGCATCGAATTCCCCGCAGTCACCATCTGCAACCAAAACCTATTCAGGCAAATAAAACGACTTTTTAAAAAACAATTAATCGAATTTACAACGAAATGGTTAAATTAGTTAATACAATAGGAAAGTCAATTGGTCAACAATTACCAATTCAATAAGTAAATAAATCAGTCGGTCAGTCAGTTTATCAGTCAGTTTAACAGTCAGTCTATCAGTCAGTCAATCAATCAGTCAGTCAATCAGTCATTAAGTCGGCCAGTGGGTACTAAGAGTCTATGACATGAAAGTGGTCGTAATATCATTGTAATCACAGAGTTCCATGGTTCTGTTGTTCTTTGGTGGTTCTGTCTTTTCATAGGACGAGCGCCACTTTGAAGCTCGGCCTACACGATGTCGTCGAAGAGAGTTTTAAGATGCTGCAAAACGGTCTCGACAAAAGACAAGAAGGTCTGTCTTCAACAACGACAAAGACGATGATGACGATGAGTCTGATGATCTTGATGATGATAATGACCACGATAATGCTGGTGATGATTATAATCACGAAAGGTTCACGCTGATACGTTCTAGCCTTAAGACTCTCCTTTCTTCTATCTTTTGGACAACCCTTTCGATTTGACGCAGCGCTCATGAATAAGGTGGTGCCCTGCGCTTAGCTTTCAAGTGGCGCTTTAGAAATTTGGAGATTATGATTACGATTACGATTTATTGCGCATATATATATATATATATATATATATACCTGGGGTGGGGAGAACTTCTGCATTCCTAGTATAGCATTAAGGGCCTGCGATATACTTGCATATATGTATACATCTCAGTCATAAACGAGTGAATGAATTTAACGAATGTATGTATAATAACAATAAGAACGATATTTTCCTTCGTGTATATATATATATATATTTCAGAGATCAAGGCCGGTGCATGTGCACTCCTTGGGTCTAAAGTGTCTTCTGCAACCCTGATCCCTGTAGACCTATACATGTATATCCAGAGTTTGTTTGTCTTGTCTGTGCATTGGATTTCTTTAGTCTTGTTTCTTTATGACCGACCTATCTGCATTCTTCATCCATTCGACCGACCCTCCTCTTGTTTCCAGGCTGGGGACTGGCTCTGCTGCTGTGAAGTATCAGAAGCGAGGTAGCCGTTAGACATAAGAGTTTTCCTTCACCTATCCCGGCTCCTCTTCCGAGCAACCCACTGGACGATATCATATTTATGTTCATATATTCACACATCTACAGGTGAGGAGACGTTTGACGTCTACCCAGATACTCACCTGAAGGGCATGGGACCCCCTCACGCCATCTACGTCAACATAACTTCCATCGTCTGTCGCGACCTCTGCGTTAAACTGCACAGCGAATCCTGCTGTTCGGTCATATTCGATCGTCCTTCAAGACGGTGTTTCATCACGGCCTTGGATTTCCAATCTGAGGGAACATCGCTTGAGACGAGGGTTAACACAGTCTACTACAAGAGACGCAAATGCTCAGGTGGGGCGACGGTTACTACACCACCTCCCTTCCTCGGGTAGCGCCAGACTGAAGCCTCTGTTAAGGAGGAAGGCGATGATTGTCATTTTTCTGATGACGGCGTTGATTTTATTGTTATTGTTATTATTGGTCAATGTCAAGATAGGATGAAATAATAATAATAATAATAATAATAATAATAATAATAATAATAATAATAATAATAATGATAATGATGATAATGATGATAATGATGATGATGACGACGACGACGACGACGATGATGATAATAATAGTAATAATAACTATAATGACAATAATAATGATGATGATAATAATGATGCTAATGATGATAACGATAATAATAATTAGAAGAAATAAATAATAAAATTAATTAAACGGGCAAATTCTGCGCCGTAACGCAGCCATGCCGCTACCAGGGCTACCAATAATAATACTAATGATAATAACATGGACAAGACTAATACTGATATAGTCAGGTATACAGAAGGGGTAAGATGAGGTAAAACATACTACAGTAATGTAATAACTTTAACTGTGTTGTGAGCCTCCCTTAACAATACGTCACGGGGTTCTTGACCTCCGAATGGAACAAGGTCATGTTTATTCAATTAACCGAGCATTTGACGTAAGTAGCTCCTGAACAACAACAACAACAGCAACGATCTGACAACAACCAGACAATGGTTGTCTGTCTTTCAGTGCAACACGAGGCCAGTTGTACTTTCGAGGACGATCTGTGCTCCTTCGTGCAGGACTTCAGTCGTTCGATCAGTTGGAAGAGAAACATCGAGGATGGGAAGCCAGTGGATGCGCTCTACCTCCCTCCGTTCGACCACACGACGATGACAGGTTGGCGGTAGTAGCAGTGGTAGTTTAGGTTCAACGACACTGTGTGATAACAGGGATCATTAATGCCGCCCTCCTTCTTTATCCAAGCTTGGTACTGGCACTGCCGAAGTTCAACGAGTGGCGGAGTAATTAGAGCAGATTTACAAAGTTCTTTTAGTAGTGTAAGAACGCTAAAGGGTTCTACTTAAAACTAGATCTACTATTATATTAGATACTTAATAAGTTAGATTATGTTAGGGCAACTAGCTACACGTGAAGAGACAGTTCAGATACAAACTATCTTTATTAAACAAGGAACAGATAAAGTATAACATAAATATGGTTGTCTAAATACAGAATGATATAAATACTCGCTAGGTGATTATGATGTGAGATGCTAGAGGTTGAACGTGAAGCTAAGTCATTAATAAATTATATATATTATAATAGACAGATCTGACGTACTAAGTTACCTGATAATTTCGGAAGTCAGACTGCAAAGTTCCTAACAGTGCTGTAGCTTATAAGAGACTTTCCTCAGCCAAAGAGGAAACTGGCCTATCCTAGATCAGACTACTTTGATTGGCTAGTTACTGACCACTCAAGGATCAACTATTGACCACTCTAGCAATGAGGGCTGACTGCAACTGCTAGAGCCTACACGAGTGACTGACAGAACCTATACTGTCAGAATTAGTGAATGTTCAGCTAAACCTAATGTATAATAATGATCTATATATATATAAATTGTTCGAGACTATCTATTGTAATGTAATGTACAGAACTATCACGGTTACAGTAGTCTAGTAATAATTTCTTCAGCTTAACGACATTGCCTTCCTCCTTTATCCAGGCTTGGGACTGACACTTTTTTTATGGGACACGGCATGGTACTGTAGCAATACGCGTTGCTTTATAGAGATCATTCGGTCACAGGGTATTGTGGAACCTCTTCAAGTAAGAGACATCTTAGCGATGAAGATATAGAATCCCACTAAACAGGCCCCCGCCGAGAGGGAGCAGGGAAGGCCAATTCCTAGGAACCCGGCGACTTTTAGGGGTCAGTGGAGCCGGGCCCACAATTAACTTATGAAAAAGTTTACGGGGATGCGCTATAGTCGAACTCTGTAACTCTGCTGTGTACGCCCGTGGTTTAGAGGCGCCATATCAATTCCAGGTTGAGATACCGTTATCTGTCCAGGTAGAGTTACCGTGTTATTTCCAGGTCGAGGCAGGTACCTGATCGCGGCCACGAAGTTCCACCAGCCGAACACGGAGGCCCATCTCACTTCCCCCTTTATCCTCTCCGGTCACGACACCTGCATCCACTTCTACTACCAACTCCATGGGGGTCTCCTCAGCATCCGCATCAAGCGACAGACGAACCAACTGGAGACGGTCTGGACACGCAGTCGCAGCAGCCAAGGGGAAGGGCAGTGGGAGAAAGCGTACGAACGACTCACCCCTGGTTATTACAGGGTCGTCATCGAAGCCAAGGCCGGACTGGGAACGGATGGCATCAACGCAGCCATCGATGACCTCAGTATTGGACCGTGCCTTGCGGAAGACGGTCAGTGTGTGATTACGTAAACATAAGCCGTAAACATGACGTATGTAAGTATACATGCATAGCTACATTCATACATAGATACATTCATGCAAAACTACAATCCTCCTTAACAGCTAATCCGCCTCTGCTGACCTTCTTGAAACCGGACTGTGACCTCCCACGGACTATCCGTTGGACAACCCCTCTGATTTGATGCAGCGCTCGTGAATGAGCTGGTGCCCTGCAGTGGCGCTTTCTGTGGTCGGATATGAAATTAATAAAACGACATACGAGTGCTCGGCAGGACAACATCACACGTATAATCGCCGAAAGTTCATTAAATTTATGCGACTCCAGTCAAAAATCTTCATTAATTTTGGACACATCTTATTTGTATTGCAAATTCTATTTAATGTTAGCGTTAACGAAAACAAATGTTTTATGCTGCAAAAAGTCCCGGATGTAACCACAAGCATTATCTAGGTCAATGACCCAGTTTCGTCGGCTTAATATTTCTTTCATATTAGTCCCAGATACAAACTACTCTTCGCTATCAGATTTCGTTTTCTCATATATCTACCTCGTTTTCTATAGCGCATTTTCTCACTGCATGTAGCGCTGACCTGTAAGGAGACTGCCTCTGGAAGCGGCTACTCCGGACATCTTGCGCTGAGCTGGAGCGGAGGGACGTGCTATCCGTGGAGTGACATGGATTCGATCGTTGCCAATCGCCTCTGGAAGTCCTATAACTTGACGGTGGAGGATGATGCTCTGGCCAGATTGAACAACTTCTGTCGAAATCCAGACGACGATCAGCGAGGTCCTTGGTGCTTCACGGATAAGGACACGGAGAAGATGGAGTACTGCAACATCTCCCTATGTGGTACGAGGAAGGGAATGGAGGAGGAATGGAGTGGGTGAGCGATGAATGCTGGGGTTGATTGGTCTGATGGTAATGAGTGATGGATTGGGCGAATGGATGGAAGAGGGCGAATTTGGGAATTGATGAATATTGGAATTGGTGAATATGGGAATAAGTTAATTCGGGAATAAGACAGATTGCGAAGCGGGAGTAAGTGAATAAGTGAATTAGCGAATGCGCGAAAAGTGAATAAAAGTCAATAGGGTCATTTGCGAATTCGAGAACAGGCATATATAGGAACGAATGAATTAACGAATTTACTAAAATATTTAAATCTTACAAATTAACGGATGAATATCATGAACCCGTAATAATTAGCATAAAATTCTGATGTTAATAAGTATGTAAAGATGCGATAGACGGAGAATGTTGTCCACTGTTGTCTGTAGGTTGTCTGTTGTCTGTAGGTTGTCGTGACGTTGAGTTCCGTTGTGACAACGGGCGTTGCATCTCTCACGACCTGACGTGCAACCAAAAGGACGACTGTCTCGACAACAGTGATGAGATGGAAGCATGCAGTATGATCATCATCACCACCCGCGGCTGACGACAATGACGGCGATGATGATGATGATGACTGGACGATAACGACTGCGACGAGACGATGATGACGACGATGGATTGACGATGATGTTACGTTACGATGATAATGACTGCAACAACGAGGATGAGGAGGATGGTGATGATGATGAGGAGGAGGTCGTACAAGAGGAGGAGGAGGAGGAGGAGGATAAAGATAATGATGCTGATAGTGATGATGATGATGACGATGATGATATTATGATGGTGATGATACTTGCAGATCTGACGTTGAGCTTGACATGTGACTTCGGAGGAGGATCGAGATGTGGATATGAAACGGAAGAGGATTCAAAGCTCAGGTGGACCCTACGAAACAACGGTACGAGACCAATTATCCAATCATACCAATGTCTGTCTATGTGTCCGTCTGTCTATCTGTCTGTCTGCCTGCCTAGCTGCCAGTCTCTCTGTCTAGCCGCCTGCTTATCTAACTGTCCGTGTCTGCATGCCTATCTGTCTGCCTAGCTGCCTGTATGTCTGTCCGTCTGTCTATACTGATCGAAAGTTTGTCTAATATGTAATAAAATCCATAACGAATTTAATCTGATAATTTTTCTCTGATCATTATTTTGATAAAAAAACATATTAAGCTGACTTTCATCCAGTGACATTTATTTCTATTTTAAGTATTAATTCTTAAAAACCAGATCTTCGAAGTTTCCTGGCGGTCGAGACAAGCGGAGGTCGAGCGGGTGACATCGCCAGCCTTCGTTACCCCTTCGTCCACCTCTCCAATCCAGCCTGCCTCCACATCGAATACCTCATCGAGGGTGATGTTCTACTGGATGTCCTCCTCAAGGTCAACCCCCACTCGGAGGCGAAGGAGCGTCTCTGTACCCTGGAAACGACTGACGGATGGGAAACCAGTGACGTCGATCTACCAGCTGGACTCTACCAGCTTCACCTGGATGCCATCTTCATGTCGCTTGAGGGAGCTAGGGTCTACATCGACCAGATTCAACTGCTCGATGAAAATTGCACTCGATTTGAAGTCTATGGTATGCTATCTATGAAATTAGCATCATAAATAAACAATTAGTAAAATTCATCATCAGTTTTAAAACGCGTCTAATTTCGATGAATATTACAATTTTTAAATTCGCAAACTGTGAATTGTCTGACTATAATGATTGTCATCATCACTCAGATGAGGGCATTGTCACGGCTGACTTCCATAATCTTCTTCTTTCCATCTATATTCTTTTCCTCATTCTCCTCCTCCTCTTTCCCTCCTTCTCCCCTCCTCCATCCTTCTCTTCCTCACTCTACTCATTCTCCTCCTTATTTTCCTCCTTCTTCTTTTTCTCCTCCTCCTCCTCCTCCTCCTTATCGTCCTTCTCCTCCTCTTCTTCCCTTCTTTGTCTCCCCTTCCCTTCCCATACTCCTCAACCCCTACTCCTCTTCTATTTCATGTCCATAACTGTCGTCTTGCATCTTCAGAGCCTCTCTTGACGGACGCTATACGCCACTCCTACGCCTTCCTCTTTAACATCACAGAGAACTCGACGTCCAACGCCAGCGCCCTGGCCGACATCGAATCGGGGCTCGACCCCTCAACGCTGCTCAACCTGACGGCAATCTTATACGAACAGGCCCCCGTCTACTCCATCCTACACGAACCCTATGCACACGCGGTCTGTGTGGCCAACGACTCCATCAGTTCCAGCTGCAGGACCTGCCAGAGGGATCTACACCCTGAAGGTGTCCTCCTCCTTTTCACGACGACTGTCTAGAATTGACGAACATGCCCAACCATTAACATAACCAAGTGTTTGTATTGATCCCAATTTGCAGCTAGGATACAAATGTTGACAATTTGCTGGAAGTAATTAGGGACAGAATGATATGAACCCTCAAAGGACAAGAGTCCTGTAAGTAGGGTCGCCCTTCCAGTTGAAGAGTAGTTCGTGCAGCTGGTATAGATATCTCAGGATGTAGTTAGAACTTAATTAGTTACATTCAAAACTACAGATGCACACATTAGACAACTGGTCAAACAATCTCTCAACTTTATTTCAAATAAACAGAGGTTGGGTAGAGAAAGCAATGCATCCGGAATAGCATTCCATGCTTTCTGGCCAGCATGCATCCATGCATCCATGCATCCATGCATCCATGCATCCATGCATCCATGCATCCATCCATATATCCATCCATCCATCCATCCATCCATCCATCCATCCATCCATATATCCATCCATCCATCCATCTATCTATCCATCCATCCATCCATAAATACATAATACATATACACATACTTGCATACATGTGAACACACAGAAAGCAATACAACGCAATATCTTGTATTAAAATTATGTTATATTTTAATTGTATCATATTTCAATTCTGCTGTAGTTTCGCTGCACTTTATTAAATTGCATTATACTGCATATCGATGAACATGATTCCTTTTCATCCTCTACATGTAAACAGATTGTCTCCCTACGATGACTCTTGTGTCAAACTCTTCGAGCAACATGTCGAGTCGTTGTCCTCACATCACCCACGAACGCCAGTTCACTCTCGAGGAGTGTAAGACGGAGGCGCTCGCCTGGAGGGCCAACGTCCTCAACTACAGGGACGGACATTGCGCTGTTAAACACTGCAAGAACAATAGACTACATCTCACAGACCAACACGGAGGATATGACGTCTACTTCATCAGTGGTGACTCTATCTCTAATACGTACTTCCTCCAATCAGTGGTGGCTCTGTCTGTTATATATATATATACTTGATTTTCAATCTCTTATAACTTGCTTCACTGAATTGTGTTGCTTTTTCATTTCTTGGTATGTAGTAGATCCAAGGATTTTGAATTCGCTCCTTAGTTATCTTTCACAATATCCTACTTTCACTTACGTTCCTTAGTTATTATTTTCTTCTATTTTCAATTTTCTTCTTGATCTAACACTACGTTGCCTAACTTTCTGTATAATTTGTCGTATACCTTGGACCCATACCTTTCATAACCTAATCTTACCCTAATTTATGACCACGGTTGACCGTCTGTCGCTGTTTCTGGTTGTGCGTTCGTGCGTAGCTGCGAAGGAGGAGCGAGGGATGTCCTGTCTTTTCATGGATGGTTGCGTCTGTGGCTACCAGTTTGTCTCCTCCAACGTTCATCTGATATGGGAAAGACGCAACGACGACAAGATGATGGGAACAACCATGTACGACAACTCAGGGAACGACGAAGACAGCGACTACGACGACTTCTCTCGCGAAGGTAAATGACTGACGACGGCAAAAAAATTGCACGACGGTAAACGATTCACACGAAATCTATGGACAGAAGAAAATAGAGAAAGATAGAGAAAAACACGGAGAGAAATGCTGACAGAGAAAAAGAGACAGAGAGAAAACTGACAGACAAAATAGACAAGACAAAAATAGACAAGACAAAAATAGACAAGACAAAAATAGACAAGACAAAAATAGACAGACAAAAATAGACAGACAAAAATAGACAGACAAAAATAGACAGACAAAAATAGAATGCGAAAACAGACAGAGGAAAAACTTTCCAAAGAACCAAGAGGAAAATGGACAGGAAAAAACTGACAGAAAACGACAGAAAAATAAACAATTTAGATAACGAGACAAGCTACCGGTGGCGAACACCCGCATCCGCACCCACAGCCTAACAGATTCGCGTCGTTCGTTACATATGACAACATTAAATAACATTCCAGACCTTACATTACAGAATGGTACCTCTTTGTGGTCAACAACGCCACGTCGAAACCTTCAAGTCGAGAGTGGACGCGCCTCGTCAGTCCGTTCCAGGTGATTCAGGCGACGAGCTGCCTCCGCTTTCGGTACTACACCCGCTACATGAACCTCGAGGTCTTTCGCGTCGACGAGGCTGGACGTCACCCGGTCCTTCGAATCGACCACGACGGGCAGCACAACGAGTGGCACCCGGCGGCAGCTACCATTCCAGCTGGAAACTACTCGCTCGTCTTCGAGGTCTCGTTTGGGCCTCAGCTGTCTCCCGACAACATCGGAGTTGACAATGTGAACGTCTCGCAGGGATCTTGCGAGCGGGGTGAGTTAGGGAGAGGGGTTGGATGCGTGTTGGGGTTGTTGGGGAGATAAGAGATGAAAAGGCTGAATGGGTGCAGGGGTTGCTAGAGAAAAGGGACAGGTTATTGTCAGCGAGAACGTAGTTGATGAGGGCAGGGTTTAAGGCTGAGAGTGTAGAACGAGGACAGGGTTCATTGAGGGATGGATCGGTGGGATGAGGTGATTGCGAGAATGTTGTAATTAGGACAGCGCTTAATTAAGAAATGCTTTTAACGAGGGCATGGTCACGTGGCCAATGAAGGTAATGTCACTGAGGGGAGGGTTGCTAGGGTAAGTTGTAAAGGAACCACCAAGACAGCAAAGTTCTGAGTCTGTCATCATCAAATGTTCCGTCACAATGTTCCGTCGGTATGTTCCGTCAGTATGTTCCGTCATTATGTTCCATCAGAATGTTCCGTCGATATCTTCCGTCGGAATGTTCTGCCATGATGTTCCATGTTCGTGCCGTCGATGACCCTGCAGTCCTCACCTCCCTTGTCCTAAGCACCCTTCTATGATGTTCTGGTCATTGCCATTGCCATTGTAGAGTCGAATGGTCTTCTCGATTGTTCTTTCGATGAGGATGATTTCTGTGGTTATCAGGATGTCTCAGCCTCTCCCGTCAAATGGGTCCGAAGCAAAACAGACGACATCCTCGGAGAACCAGGTAAGAAAAGCAATCGGACCCTTCTTCCCAGGTTCAGCCAGCGAATGGTGGATGGGTGAGTGACGCATTCCCTCGTACATACATACATGTATCAATCACTCAATAAATCAATCAATCGATCTTGTTAATTTGTAGCCACAGCAACAGTTAGTTCAAGGCAAACATCGCCATCCTCACACACAGGGGCGGCGATTCCGGAGGTCGACGGGGACAAGTCCTCCCACCTTTTACAGAGAGGGGACATTCTGTACATGTGTGTACCCCCAAATTTCCTACCTCTGTCATTGGGTGTCCCCCTACCTGTCAAACGATATCGCCACTTCTGCTCATACATCAATACATCATTTCATACATACGTACATACGTACATACGTGCGTACATACATGTACATGCATACATCCGTCCACCCGTGCATACGTACATGCATGCATACATTGATCCATTAATACATGGATATACATACATTCTTTCTATCATAAACTGCATCTATATCCTATCTGACGGTTTCTCTCTCCCGTCTTTAATCCGTTTCCTCCGCCAGGTGGCTACTACCTCCGAACGAGCGCCGTTCTGGACGGCAAGAGCACGGTCACCCTTCTCTCACCCTACTCCGAATACGAGAACATCTCCTGCGTCCGGTTCTACTTCTTCATGCTGTCGCCACGTACCGTCGACACGTGGAACACGCTCACCGTTTCCCGCCAGGATGTCGGCCGAACGGACGCAGACGTCATCTGGCGCATGCGCAGTCTGGCCGACGGCATCTGGCACTTTGCCATGCAGACGGTCGTCAACGGTCATTTTCGGATCATCTTCGAGCTGAACGGGGACCGCGTCCGCGCCGGCATCGATGAAGTTAAGATAGTCGACGGCGAATGTGACTCAGATTCCGTCAGTAAGTTAATGATTAATTGTTGACTGGCGTTTGTTTCATTAATTACGGCTAGTGTTTGTAATTAATAATAATAATTGTGAGTCAGATTGGGATCGTCTTCTGCCGTCAGACGGCCGGTAGATGTCGGTGAAAACTTAATAATGCACTTGTTGTACAAACACCCGTTTTACGCTTTCGATAGACCACATAAAACATCAATACTCAAATTTAGTAATCTAAGCTTTTAGTGTCATGCATGGTTCTACGTAGGCTACATTCAACAAGTAACCTTACTTGCACTCTGACGATGGTGGTAATGATAATGATTATAACGACGATGATGACGACGAATTTGAAGATAGTAATGATGACGACGACGACGACGACGATAATGATAATTTATGTTTAATTTCAAACAGACAACCATGCTGTATGCTTACAAGCACAGTATGAACAGGATGATGACAAGTTATTACAGGAGTCGAATTTAACCGTCGGCAGCCACGCAGGGCGTCTATTACATTAGACATCTTATTTTTGACAAACGCCGCCGCCTATCGAAAGAATAATTCGTCAACCTTATTGGAATACGGGTCTCAAGCTCAGTTCCTCAGATCTGTGCCTCAGTGTGTTCAGTGTTCACCATTACTCTACAGTCCCAAGATGATGATTATATTGTCGGTTTTGTTGATAGACTGTAGCATGGGTGAGTATAGATGCGAGAGTCACTTCGCCTGCATTCCGATGATCTACGTCTGTGACGAAATGCCCAACTGCGACCTCGCCGAAGATGAAGGATGCTCAGGTTGTGTATACACCAGCGCCTTACGACGGCAAAATAATTAAACAATAAGTAAAACGAAATCAGTTAAATTAGTAAATAAATTAATTGAGGATGAATTGATGAGTTAATAAACAGCGTCGTCGCTCGTCAAGCAGAAACATCTTATTGTTACAGAGGCGCATTCCAGTTCACTCTGCATATAAGTGGTCATTGACTTTAAAGTAAATACGAATAAACAAAACATCTGAATGAATGAGCTGCTTAATTAAGGATTAGATAAGCTCAATTAATCTGTTATAACATTATTATTATTATTATGGCCGAAGAGAATAAATTAGACGTCTTCAAGTCAGAGATGAAAGGTGGTGCTGATTATTTCAATATGTTGATGACCAAACAAGTCTTATAGTTTGATTGGAACCGGTTTTAAATTTTCAGTTTTCGCCAACGATACGGACTTCTCTGAATACACAAATGGGAACCGACCGATTTCTCCCGACTCCTCTTCCACTCTCATCCACAAAAGTCAGGATCCTCTGGGAGAAGAAGATTTTGGTTGGTTCTTATGTTGCTCAGAAGTCTTTGGCTGTCAATACTAATGTTTCATTCGTATTCACGAACAATGCGTACGTGTGTGTTTTTCTATGTTCGTACGTTTGTTTGTGTGTTTGTACTCTTCTGTTTCCGTGTGTTTGTTTATGTGTGTCTGTACAAGTGGTTTCGTGTGTGTGTTTGTTTTTGGTCAGTGGGTGTTTGTTGGCCAGTGGGTGTTTGTTGGCCAGTGGGTGTTTGTTGGTCAGTGGGTGTTTGTTGGTCAGTGGGTGTTTGTTGGTCAGTGGGTGTTTGTTGGTCAGTGGGTGTTTGTTGGTCAGTGGGTGTTTGTTGATCAGTGGGTGTTTGTTGATCAGTGGGTGTTTGTTGGTCAGTGGGTGTTTGTTGGTCAGTGGGTGTTTGTTGGTCAGTGGGTGTTTGTCTGAGCGTGCGCGTGATGTTCGATGTGAATTTTTTTCAGTGGCTCTTGCGTTGAGTTTGTGTCGTGCATAAAATTGTCCTATTACATTACATTACATTATATCGTGTGCCTGTGTGTCTGTGTTGTAGTGAATCAATTGAGTAATCTGACGGAGATCTATCGCCAGGCGGGACATCAGGGAGAGGATTTCATCTACTCGTAAGTTACACGAAGAGGAAAATAAGGATCAGGACAGACCGGCAGATAGATAGACAGAGATACAGACGGACCGAAGGACAGTCATACAGACAGATGGACAATGGCAGAGGCAGGCACAAAGACATATCGACAAGGACTGAAGAAAAGTCACCCAAACGATGTTTAGTTAGTCCCATTATCTTAATCAATGAGCCAATCTATTCTTAGCCATACCCGACTTAACTTAACGCGTGACGTACGTCCAGACGGTAATGCGGATCAAGGTCAGTTCAACCATCATCCATCGGACCTGCTCTGACCTAATATTCGTGACACGTGGTGTGTCCTGCGCAGGTGCAAGTGGGAGGGCGTTCCGTGTTCTCACGTCAACTTCACGAAACACGTGACCGACTACGGTCTGTGCTACACTTTCAACTCCGACGAACAATCCAAACCCCTCAGCACTTCGAAAACAGGTCCACTAACGATATAATTATCATCGTCTGCTATGTGAAATGATCAGTTTTTATGATAAAATATGACAATAATTATATCATATATGTTCTGATATACAAATCGAATATAACCAATAACACAGTTGACGAGAAATGTCTGCGTTGTCTGTCGTGAAAGCAACATTCCCTGTTACGCTCAAAGGTGGCGCTGCCAAAGCCGGTCCTGCGCTATGAACCATAATGCATTTGATTTCGGTAGAGTATGGGAAAGACTGGGAAGGGCGTAGAGGGAGGGGCGTAGAGGGAGGGAAGAGAAACGAGAGGGAGCTGGAGAGGTAGGGGAATAGGGAGGGGCGCTTCAGTTGATGTTTCCAGTTTTTCTTTAATTCAAATACATGTGGCTTTCTGCCGCCCGAGCGCCTGCCTAGCGCTAACGGACGTTGTGCGGAAACACCCGCAATTATTGAGGTCTTCGGCACCGGTCAAGACCGTTTCTTGTAATCGTCGAACGCACCAATGGGCTCGCCTTCCCAGTATTTATCGATCTTAATCAACTGCGGTTCTAATTTTCTGCTAATATAAATGCGTTGTTATCTATTAATAGATTATGTAAATAGCTATTGCTTTTAGGTTCTCGATATGGTCTCAGCTTGACCCTGAACATAGAGCAGTATGAGTATATGAGAGGACCACAAAACGACGCAGGAATCAAGGTCAGGTCGTTTTTCACTTTCAAAATTAGGTCAGATCAATTGGCTGTTGACAAATTTACCAACACGAACTAACAGCATTGTCATCAGTTTTACTGCTACTACTACTTCCACTACTTCCCCCACTACCATTACATCCACTTCGACTTCTTCCACTACTACTACCACTACTTCCACTTCACCCACTACGACTACTAATATATTACTACTGCTTCTGCAACGTCGCCCAGAGACTCTGGACGTTCATTTCATCTGACAGCTGTTGCCGGGAATCCGTTGGTTGGTTCCACGCTTGTGCGTGGGCCCACCACTGGCGACTCTTTCAACTAACTGTGCACTGTTTTGCTAACTGATGTATAATATTGGTTAGTACTGGCATTTAACATAATTTAGGCTAGCGTCGATAGTGCCTCTCAGTAGATATCTTGAAGACGCGCTGTATATATATATATATATATATATATATATACGTGTATAATGTTCCACAACAGTACATTACATTACTCGTACTACTACTAGTGCTACTACCTCGTGTATTAAACTGTAATTCAGTTACAGACTGAGCATCGTTTTTTTATCGACAGGTGTTTCTTCACGCTTTGGAGGAGTTGCCTCAAGTGCGTGATCTCGGTTTTGCCATTCAGCCGGGAATTCACTCTCTCGTCTCAATCAGGCTCAACCTGGTAATAGCCGAGGCGTAGTCGTCGACGTATAGTAATCGTAATATTGATTGTCATAGTTATCGTAATGGTATTTGTAATAATAATAGTAATCGTAATTGTAATCGTAAATGTATTCGTAAACTTGCGAGGTCCTAGACCTAAAAGCTAAGCGCAGGGCGACAGCGTCAACGTAAGCACTGCGTCAGGTCTGAGGGGTTGTCCAGAATCAGAGACGGACAAAGACGAGATGGACAGAGAGAGAAATAGAGGGACAGGCAAACGGACACAAACAGACGGACAAAGAGAGACAGGATTAGCCAGAGACAGCGGAATTTATAGATAGGGTTATTCTACGCTATTCAGCCATTCGTCCATCTATCGACCCGCCAATCTATCCACCCATCCTTCCATCCACTCTTCCGCTCAAGTTTCGATGTAATGACAGTCACTATTTCAGTCTCTACGTGCACTCAGGTAGTGCCAGTCCAAAGCCTCGATATAGGAGTATGGCGACGCCAATGATCTTCGTTATGACACAGTATCCTTAGACAGAAACATCTACTCATTCAATTTTGTAGTCCGGTCCATTGTGAATTTTAAACGCAGGCGCTATATAAATAATCACGGTCACGTATACATGCAGTAATACAACTCCGCCGCAACTGTTTACACTATGACAAATGCCAGTCCCATGCGTGTATAAAGGAGGAGGGCGACACTAATGATCTGTACAATGGTACAACAGGCGGAGAACCTTCCAGCTCCATGGGGCGACTGCGCCGAGATGGAACTGGAGTTCTACGACAGATACGTTCACTCGAGATGTCTGAGAGAGTGCGAGAGTAAGAAGACGGTGGAGAGCTGTGGGTGCCGCGATGCATACATGCCAGGAAAAGCAATCGGTGAATGCTCTCTCTCATTATGTCTGTCAATGAGTTTGTGTGTGTGGGGGTATATGTGTGTGTGTGTGTGTGTGTCTGTCTGTCTGACTCTGCCTATATATGCCGCGGTAGCATCACTCTCTAGCTGTTTCATTTGACTGTCTCTCTCTCTCTCTCTCTCTCTCTCTCTCTCTCTCTCTCTCTATATATATATATATATATATATATATATATATATATATTTGTCTGTCTCTCTGTTTGCCTCTTATGCCTCATTCGATCTATCTGTCTTACTCTGGTTGTCTGTTTGCTTCTGTTTGTTCTTTTGCTTGCTTGTCTGTCTCTACTTATCTGTCTGTCTGTCTATTTTGTGTCCACATATGTCTGCATGTTTGCCTGCATCATTAACCCCTCCCTGTCTCTGTCTCTCTGTCTGTCTGTCTCTGTCTGTGTGTCTGTGTGTCTGTCTGTCTGTCTGTCTCTCTCTCTATCCATGCAGTTGTTTGATGATTCGATGAAATTCTGTTGGACTCTGACTAAGGATTTATTTTTTTCGTTTTAGATAATCCACCCGTTTGTAATCTCACAATGTATTTCTCATGCGCCGTTCCAACAATCGGTAAGCGCTCTCTGTCTGTCTCTCTCTCTCTTTCTCTCTGTCTGTCTCTGTCTCTGTCTGGCTCTCTCTTTCTCTCTTTCTCTGTCTGTCTTTCTCTCTGTTTGTGTCTCCCTCTCTCTGTGTTTGTCTCTCTCTCCTGCAGAGGATTAAATAACTCAATTAATGAAGACGACCGTGAAACTACTTTTCTCTTCCAACGCTTATCTGTCGCCATCCAACGCTTCATCGCAATCGCACCGCAGAGGGCAGGCTATAGCTTAGCATTCTGGGCTACAAACATAATTCTGATTAACTTAAAAATATAATTAGTCCAATTGAAGTAGTAAATAACTTTCAAATCCTCAAATTCCACTTAGGTTTGTTCCATGTTTCTTTAATAAAAATACCTATATTTTTAAAATCAATTTTTAAAACCTTTTCATTGGATAGTTTTGGGGGATTTTGAGATTCCGATAAGACAGGACAGACATGATTTGAATAGAATCGCCTGAATAGATTTGATTGATTTTCAGATTCAATCCAGTCGTCGGATAAGAAATGCGAATGTCCTAAACCATGTAACCAGACGATCTACGAACCGAGTCTCTCACAGGCCGCTCTCTCCGTCCTCAGCGTCGACAACATCCTCAGCGAGAACATGGAGGAACTGCGAAACAAGTACCACACGTCTATCGAAGCCCACCAGAGGGTTAGCGAGAAGGTCTTCGTCGAGGACCTACGCCGAATGCACGACATCTCCCGCGGATACGCCAGTCTCCGCCAGTTCTCCAAGACATACCTCGGCGACTACGAGAAGTCAATCTTCGCCAAGATCCGGACAGCTTCGGGAACCCTCGTCCACATCTTCGACAACGACATCGCGTCCCTAATGGAGGACCTTCCGAGCCAGATGGCTGCCTATAACCGCTTCTACAAGAAGAGCGTTCAGCTGCTTCTGATGTACATCTCTGAGCTGGACAAGGACCTGCAGGAGCTCAGTCAGATGGTACTCATGACCCAGCAGGGAGCGGAAGTTGGGAGGTTCCTCAAGACGGCCTGTGTTACCCTTAGGATGAAGAGCGCCCTGGCTCAGAACAACCTCGACAGGTTCCGACTCCGTATACAGAACAAGACGTTGTTGGTACTGGACGCTGGGAGCCTTGGCAGCGATGGACTGAGACATGCGCCCGTCAACTTCGTCGGCAGGAGACAGGAGTGTAGCGCCGTCATGGCCAGTCTGTCGGAGGACCTCAGGGAGATCGGGCGCATCATGGAGGCCTCGGAAAACTGGATTGATCACTCTGAAGGTCAGCCTATAAGTAAATACGTCTAATGGCGCATAGGCTAGTCGATAAATACGTTTTGTGTGACATTACATTACGGGTTATTGACTGAGAACGTATTACGTTACATTCTTATTTTTATCGTCAAGTGTTTGTGATCTACATGTTACCCTTTCTTGTTCACTTACTTTTGGTAACACCCTTGCCCTTGATAGTTCTTCACTTACTTTTGTCGAACACATCTCGGATCTATCTCGCTCGCTACTCCTATTTTCACTTGAGGGTCATTCGTCGTTCTGTCTCCTCCTCCACCTTCAATACTTTATAGTATGTGTTTCTATATAGTTCTCGAATTGATCACTGCAATTAACTTCTCTTCTCTTATATTGATTGATTCATTTCAAGTTATTTTGATTGCTTGATATAAAGTTAAATTGATTGATTGATTGATAGATTTACTCACTCACTGATTGATTGACTGGCGGGTTGAATGACTGTTTGATTGATCGACTGACTGATTAATTGATTGATTGATTGATACATCGATCGATTGATCTATCGATTGATTGGTAACTTTCTCAGGTGAGAATCAGACGGACCGTGTGAAACAGGTTGCAGACATCCGTCCTGTCGACGCCTACATCCGCCACTTCCTTCGTCGCTCTGACATCGTCACCAAATGCCTCGTCGAATTCCGCGACAGTCTCGAGCGCGTCACTGAGTGGCGCGAGTCAGCTCGTCTCGTCACGAAGAAATACCAGGACCAGACAGCGGCCATATCCGGCGACGCCTTCGACTTCGAGCGGGAGGTGAGGGACATTGCCGGGGATGAACGGCAGATTGAGGACCTCCTGGTGCAGTATGCGTCTGCCAGGATCACCAAGATGGAACTGTTGAACCGCTTTGATCCTGATCCTCAGACATCAGCCGACGAGAGCGTCGCCAACATCAACCACTTCATCGGACGCATCCACACGCATCTCACGGACCCACTCAGGACTCGGATCCTCAACATCCGCAGAGACCTCCAGACTTACTACGAGGCGGCCATGGAGCAGGCCAACACACTCGAGGTGTTCTTCGATACGAGCGGGTTCTACTACCGCACTGGAAGAATGAGGATATGGAGAATACCGATGCCAAACTTTGAGAAGCCCCGAGAGATTCAGGACAAGGCGAGGGAGTTCTGGAAGGTCTGGAACAGAGATGTTTCCATGCGGGACTTCGTGTCCACCAGCGCGGATAAGTTCATAGCGGAGGGTCTGCTCGCCTTCTGCACCCCGCTGCTCCACGAGCTGGAAAAGTTTGAGCAACAGCTGGAGGTCAACAAACAGAAATTGCTCATGTCGATTCAGAAACTGCAAACAGCGAGGAGCGAGTATCTCAAGAAAAGAGTCATCAATCACAACTTTGTCCTGTACGATTATTGTATTGTATTTTCGTTTGTATTTCGTTCATTGGATGACTTTGTTGAGAGAACGGAGCATTTTACATTTGAGAGTATACTTGATCTCGTTTCTTGCGCTCTGTTGATCGTCTTCATCTTTCTTTCTGTTCCTATAGGACTCGTACTGCCTTTGCCCAACACACCGGACGGTTGCTGTTGTGGGTCCATGTATACTTGGAATGACCTTCCTCCATCATTGAGGACCAAACTATTGACTTGGTAACTGGGTTATCTCTCCATCGGCTTCTCGCTCTTCATAAGCAATTCTTTTTTCACAGGGTTTCCGTACTGAGAGCGCCTCTGAATAGTTATTCTGCGAGATGCGCTATATAAATATAACGATACGATACGCTTGGTATATTATGGCATGCAACAGCAATGGTCAGTAGTACCCAGTATCAGGCAAGAGAACTGGATGGTATCCTTCTACCATAAACCACCCATAATCTAATCCTGTTGTCCGACTTCCAGCGGTTCAGAGAGTTAGACCACCCTGTTTCAGCTACAAGGGCTTTGACATAGTGCGTATTTCTCATCACCCGACGGGACCCTACTTGTTCTTTAACAAATCGCACTCTCTAATCCGATGGCATTCGTTCTAGTCCAACCAAATCCAATTAATCCAGTAGACTTACACGATAGTGTCAAAGATCACATTTTGTCTAGCACCAGAATGACATATCTATCTACCCTTCTCGTTTTTCAACAGGCTTAAGGGTGATATCCTTAACCACACTTTACAATAAATCACATCTTACACTAAATTGCATCTTACAATAAATTACATCTTACACTCAATTACATCTTACAATAAAATACATCTTACACTAAATTACATCTTACACTAAATTGCATCTTACACTAAATTACATCTTACATGATATTAAAGGCATATATTGCATGATTTTACACTGTATCACACGTTTGTGATTTGTTTCTAGGGAGAATTTCTTGGCTATGGATGTTTATTTTGCCCAGTTGAAGAGACAGAGCGTGAAACAACAGGAGGCCTACCAGACGACACAGTTTCTAGGTAGGCCTAGGAAACAAAGAATGCCAATGACACTCTCTCACAGTGTCACTTAGGGACCGCTCTTTCTCGTAATCGTAACCTCCAAACTTCTAAAGCGCCACATGAAAGCCCAGCGCAGGGGCACCAGCTTACTGACGAGCGCTTCAGTGTAGAGCCGCATATCACATTGTAGTCTATCTTTGGACACTGCATTGTAGCAATCTGTCAGACAGTTATTATGTATGCATACAGTGAGGGGAGGGGTTTCGGCGATTCTGCTCATGTATTGTAATACTTATGTAGCGCCACTCTAATCAGCTGCTAGAGGCGCTCACGACTCAACGCAGTTAAAAAAGTCTTCAGGCGCTTCCGTAAGGCAGTAGGGGAAGGAGAGATAGACAGAGACAGACAGACAGAGGCCGAGAGAGAGACAGAGAGAGAGACAGAGATAGCACAGCTCCTCCCGAAGGTGACGAGGAGGGCCTCTAAAAATGTGTACGTACGCAAATCTAACTGTCTGATTATGACGCCAACATTAGCCTTATTTATAACTCAAAATGGCATTTTGATTGGTCACGTACTTACTAAATTATTGGATGAGAACTCAATGACGTAATAATTATCAAAAACTCAATATTAAAATTTGTAAAGGTATTAGAGTCTCAGATGTAGGCCTACACTGTACGCATGCATGGGAAGGTCCACAAATGTAGGCTACTCGGTGCAAAAGAGGGGCTCGAAAATGTTTTCGTACGTAATATATAGGCCTATGGATAGGCCTTAATCACATCTTATTGCAAAAGTATATTTCTGTTGTAAATGTATCGTACCGTATAATTATGTCCTGTCAGGCGATGTCGGTGGCTTCATGGGTCTACTGCTCGGCGGAAGTGTACTTACCGTCTTCGAACTCATCGACTTCATCTTCTTCCATTACTTGAACAAGTTCTTCGGAAAACCAGACAACGAAACTCCTAAGGTCGAAGAGGTGAGGGACGTTGCCACCGACAACCTCGGAGGGACACCGAAGGTCAAGGACATCGCTCGAAAGCCGACCATCACTAAGGTCTCGTTCGCGCCAAACTGTGTCTGACCACGACGAATACTTACTTACTTACCCACCGACGATCATCATCAGGGCTAAACTGAGTACTGTATATAATTTATTATTATTATTGTGCCATTTATATGGAACGTTCTCATACTTGCAACAATGTACAATTGCGATGCAATTTGTAATGTAGGTCTATTCACGCAATGTACCATATTATCTGCAACACAATATTACGCACATGATTTCCTATGTTGTCGCACTTATATTGTATAAATTGTCAAATTGATGTACGAAGCAAATGATTTGTAATGTTTTCACACTAGAATCATTGTACACTGCAATACCATAATGCGGAGCCCCTAAGGGGACGTGAAATAAAAATATTTTAAGTCTTGCATGCGCACGAGATACAAACTCGTTTGCACGACTTATATCGCTTTCTTTCATGTCCCTTTACGGGGCTTCGTACATGAGGCGAACAATGTCATGTTCTCGCAATAAAAACACTATGAGTCAGTATAGGACGCATTACGATCTGGAATGCTTGCAAATAAATCGCTGTACAAACCACTCCAATAGGGGAACAATTTGCAACTTTCTTAAATATTGTTATATTACTCGAGTGCATAACGTTCTGGTATATACGTGTTCTTTTTATTTGATTGTTTCATCTGTTTGTACTGTGTTATCAATCGCGGACATGTACCAATGCTTGTAGGCATGCAGGCATAATGGAAACGCCTCTTTAATTTGGAAGAGTGCTCATTGATGCATGTCGTATAGAAAAAAACCCAGCCTATGATCTTATGAAATTGGTTGAAGGGTAAGGTACTGAAGGTAAGCGAGGAAGAAAAGGACTTGGGAGTGATTATGCACAAGAGAAGACATTCTTCAGTGCAAGAATTGTCGACTTTGTGGAATCATTTGCATGATAGTGCTGTAGGCTAGGAAAATTATATAGTTAGGAGTTTCAGGTCAACTTGCAAAGGTCTAACACAGAAAAAATTACTTTCAGACCACTTTTGTTAGGTTACACACGTGTTGACCGTGGCTGTTCCACATACTTTTAAATGCATGTTTATAGCAACTCTACATCAATTCTTTTTCTCATTCACAGCTGATTCGAAAATACTTTGTGTAGAAAGTACAACTTGTCCAGGCAAACAATTGATCCATGTGTTCAACGTTTTTAACCTGTGTATATATCTCTTGGTATAAATACGCTCAATCACTCAACCTCGTTCTTAAGAGCACTGTAGAAATATTGGAATTTCAACATCGAGTGAAACCATGTCTTCAGTAGAGGAAGATAGAACAACCAGATTAGCAACATAGGTTACTAATTTTGGCCAAATTAATTGCTGTTAAGATCATCGTTTCACATTGCTGTCTTTATAGAAATAAAAAAATCCAACATTTCCATGTTAAAATTTTAAGACGATCAACGATAAAGGATTTGTTCAACACACATCGAGTGATTCTTCAGACCTAATAAGATAGTCATCCAAAGTGCACAAAGATAGTGCCATGCTGACCGCTAGCAGTGGTTTCCAAATGTTTCAGAAACTTGGACTAGAGCAAATCCAGTCAGTTCCCCCAGCATCATATCAGATTAGAGTCAACCTCATAAATTGCACAGTTTCATTTCGCTAAATTCGTGGATATCGTAAAGATGTTGGCTTTGAAAGTCGGAAACATTCAAAACGTTCTGACTCAAGCACCGACTCGGAATGTCCAAACTACGAAACAGTATCGCCGTCCAGATTGATCTCATGGACAGAATCCAGCCAAAGCCTCGAATCAGTGCGACAGCAAGGGCTCAAGACGTGTGAGAATAGTTGCACAAACTCATTGCATTAAAACTTCAACATCTGAAGACTGTAAAAAAATTGTAGGTGGAACACATTCACTGGGCTCTGCGTGCATGCCACAACAGAATTACTGCGAGCTGCTCTGGTCCAGAACAGAATTTCCGAGCAGAGAACATTCGACAGTAAAGCTCGGAGATTTGCTGAAATGAAATCCTATTCTTCGAAGAGGAGTTGTCCGGTTGGTGCCTCCTTTGCTTTTAGATGATGATTCCTCCTTGGAGGAAAATGTCAGAACAAAACAGCAAAACATTTTGGGAATTCGCTGAACCGTTGACTGATACCGAAGACTTGGAACGACCGAGCTATTTGTCCTTTTTCTTGGCGTGGTACTTGCGAGTCGCCTGAACTTTGCGGATATACGCCTCGACGTAAATCGTGATGCGAGTCTTAGAGAAATCCTGTTTCTTGCTGTGACAAATCTGGAAGATGAAGGGACAGTAAAACCAATTTTATGAATTCAACTTAATGAGTAACTTAATGAATAACTTACTGAATAACTTAATGCCCAAGGTTAAAGTTAAAACAGAAAGGTTAAGGTTAAAACATTAACTTAATGACCCAGGTTAGGGATTTAACAGATTAACTTAATGACCAAGATTAGGACTTTAACAGATTAACTTAATGACTAAGATTAGAGATTTCGGACTTCAACAGATTAACTAAATTACCCAGGTTAGGGCTTAAACATATTAACTGGTACAATATTAGAACAGACAAAAGAGAATTAGAATTAACACAACAGAGTTGTGGTGCTTTGACAAAGCCTCGTAAAAGCCAGGCATGACCAAGTTACAACGGGCAGAGCTGAGGTGTGGAGGAATTTCATAAATCAGATTCATACATCAATAATTAATAATGTGACACCACAAATGAGGTTAGAAAGTTCAGCCAAGAGTTAGTTAATCCAAAGTAAAGCTGGAACCCACCAAAGTCAAGTTGAGTGAGAGGTTAGAGGGGGCAAATACCCCGGGGGAAGGGGCCCAGCGACTTTTTATGGACCCAGGCGGAGCCCTCACTCAATTCCCTCATAGAACCTAAAGATAGCGAATAATTGAGAGGATGACTTACACTTGGAACTGTCTTCCTCATGATCTCCTTATATTCGTCTTTGTTGATTCGTCCTTTTGAGTAGAACGGTCGAATGATGGCCTTCACCTCCTCAACAACCAGTTTCTGGATGTCGGATTTCGACTGCAAGCACAAGACATGGTGGATCACACATGCGTTTTGATTCGTTCAATATTTCTCGATGCAAATTCTGACCTCTGCTGCTTTAAACGAGGAATTGCTTGTATGCTTAACCAAAAGCTGCCTTTTAGTTCTATGGGGAAAGATGGAAGGGTCAACCTTCTAACTCTTCTTCTGACTACCTCATCAGCAATGAACCGAAACTCGGCTCGGCTGAGTTAGGTAGAACTCAGCACAAGCTTGGACTCAGACAAACATCCGGTCTGAGTTCTAATTAAAAACGGCTTTACTATTATCTGTTTTGAAAACAAAACTCTGATACTATTTCTTAAAAAAAAATGACAAACGACCTAAATAAAAACAATTACTGTTGTTATTAGTACTTACCAGTTACAACTTCCTAGTAGTAAACTGAGGCATAAACAACAACTTCACAAAATGGGGTAAACTGCCCAAAAAAATAAATATTCTAAACTCAAACTCATTACAAGGACTCGTCTCTCAACACTTGGCTCATCACTACACGTCAGCAAAGTAACTGAAAAGATTTTTGTGAAACTAAACAAACTCACAAAGTCATCATCAGTTATTTCATGTCCAACCTAATAGTATTTGTTCAATTTTAAACTGACAAGCCTCAGCACGATTACAAGCACAGTACGACGTCTTGCCTAAATATAATCTCGAGAAACTCTTCAAATATCAACAATTCCATAACGCCAAAAAACTAAAAGATAAACATCAAACCTTCTTGTCCTTGAGAACGTCTTCCGTTTTCAACTTGCCCGACTTCCCGTCTTTGCCCTTCGTCTTCTGAGTCGAGGCTTTTGACTCCGGAGTCGGCTTTGTCTGTTTCGTCCTCTCCGTCTTCCTCGCCGTCGGGCTGCCCACATCCGGGATCGACGGCGGGGAGAACGACATGATCTCCCCAGAAAGGGGTGAAGCGGCGTCGACATTGAACGGCGATGTCGGACTCGGGGAGTTCTCTTCCGACGGCGAAGCGGGAACCTCTGACGAGCGGGGACACAGATCTGAGGACGACTTCGCAGAGGATGCTGGAACCAGGACGGCCTTGAAGATGTCCTGCACCAGCCTCTGCGAGATAGGGGTCGCCGGTTGGGGAGCAGTGGCGGACATGCGCGTCAGCTCGAGAAGCTTCTTCTGCATGTTGAAGATGTTTGTCAGTCGATCGTCGGATTTTGACTCTACTGACAGCTGCGGTGAGCCGACAGGAACCGCCGACGCGCCCCTGACGATGTCGTCGATGAGCTTCTGCGACTGCGAGCTGGTGGACGACGCTGTTCCGAGGGTCGCAAGCATTGGGTTGAAAGCCGCGAGGAATTTGGAGATGGGGTTGTCGTCATTGGTTGCGACCGTGGTTACGGAGACGGGCGGCTGGACCAGGGATGATGAGGACGAAGGGAAGGAAGCCAGAAGGTCAACGATCGCATTCTGGTTCAGCATCAATGAATTTGCCAATGGTGTGTTCTTTGGAATACCGACCTTGCTCGACTGACGATCCAGAGAGGGTTCCGTGTCGACCGGAATGGGACCCTCGCCCGCCCTTATGGAGGAGAAAGACCCGGATTTGGACAGATCAGACAAGGTGGAGGGCATCTGATGGGAGGCCACCCCCATCGACTCCAGACTAGGGCTCTTCAGAGGAGATGAATACAGCGTGGCCTTAGCAGGGTCCTCCTTTTGAAGGATTGCCTTACGAGGCGAAGCGAGCTGAGGGCCGTGGGACTTTGGTGTCGCGGGATCACTGTTCAAATCGAGCTTGAGAGAGACCTGTTCGAGGTGGGTCTTCTTCCGGATGTGGTAGAATGAAGACAGGTTCCTTGCGCTCACTGGGGTAGGATCGAATTCCAGCTCTTTAACTGGGTTCGGGGATGTGTCTCCGAGCCCTGGGATCACCTCCATCTTGGGACTGGTGCACGGAGAATCGTCCACCTTTGCCACAAAGTCAAAACCGTCTCTCGACTTCGCATTAGCGGCAATGCAAGAGGCACCGGACATACCCGGTCGCTCTCCATTGTTCATCTTCTGAGACACGCTCCTCGTAAAGTCTTCAGCTGTGGGGCGTTCCATCGGCGGTCTGCTCTGAGCATCGCGGTCCGAGTCGAGTCGATCGCGCTTTTCCACATTCCGAGGGGAATTCCCGGTGCATATGACAAGCTCTCCAGCCAATTCTTTCTCGTCTGAGTCTTGCTCGTCCGCACATGTCTCGTCCTCCGGACCTGCAGCATCTGTCCTCTGATCGCTTCTCAGAGGAAAGAGTGCTGTGCCGACCGCGTCATCGGTCGTGGTCACAAAGCCTGTCACATTCTCGTCACAGTCCGTCGTCTCGTCGGCCTTTCCAGTCCGGCTGTCGCCATGACTTGTGATGACATGGATCTGGATCGGGACCTTGTCCCCCGGCCGTCGAGTCGACTCATCCTGACTCACGAGGCTAACTGTCCGCCTCGTTGGCTCGCCGTCCTCGATCAGATCGACGTCGCACAGGTCAAGCGACGACCCGTCGTCGATCTCGCCCGGCTCAAGACTCGATCTGGAGACTCGCTTCGTGATCCTGAGCCGTTCGAGCCGCTTAGAGTTCTCCTTCCGCTTCAGATTGATCGCGATGATTGCAGATGGCGACAGGCTCGATTCTTTCTGAGGCCGGATCTTCGGAGGCAGCTTCGGCGGGGAGCGTGACGGAAGTCGATTCTCGATGTACTGAAGCCCGCGACCGCCATATAAATCCTCGTATTTCTGCTTTTTGGGTGGCTCGCTCCTCACTGGAAGGCAGGAGTAGTTTCCATACCCCCCTTCGTCATTGTCCGACCATACAATTCCCTCGTCCGAGTCGCTCAGGGTGATGTAATCGACGCTGCCGGGTTTTCCCGAGTTCCTAGGAAACCCAAGGTCGCGTTTTCCCTTGTGTCGGTGTCGCCGAGAGTGTCGCCGATCGTCTTCCGAGCCCTGGTTCTCGTACCGTGTCTTCATGCATGCCTCGAGCAGGCTTGTGCTCCTCTCATGGAGCTCTCTGAACGACGGCTGTTTCGACTTGTTCCGGTCGCTCCTTGGGGGACCGCATTCATCGTACTCCCACTGCTCGTCGTAGTAGCTCGACTCCTTTGGATCCGGGTGTCTCAGTCGAGTGGATTTCTTCGGTTCTGGTTCCCTGACCGGGGTTTTCGACCGCGACCTATGGTGTCGATGGTCCTTCTTGGGTCGGGTCGGCGTGACGTGTCGGTCGTCCTTCTTCGGTTTCGTTTCCTGCCTTTTCTCCTGTCTTCGTTCCAGTTCTCTCGACCGCGAACGGCCGTCTTTCGTTCGTTGCCGTTCGCCAGACTTGGACCGGTCATGCTTCCGCTTCGGTGACCTCGACTTGCTCTTGCGCAATTTCTTCTTGTGCTCGTTCGAGACTGAACGGCTGTTCCGGCGCTTCCTCCGCGACCCGTGATCCGCGTCGCTTTCGGGCATTCGCTCTCTGTCCCTGCTCTTGTTCGTGCTGCTCGACAGCTCCCTGTTCTCGCTCTTTCCCGCCCTTGGTCGCTCCTCGCTTTGGCGCCTTGAGTCACGCTCGTCCCTGGCGTGCTTGCTCGAGTTCGAGCGCTTGGATTCCTTATCTCTCGGCTCCTTCTCTTTTTCTCTGACACTCGATCTTCCGTCCCTGCGTTCCGCTTGATCGATATCCGGCTCAGCCTCGTGCCTTCGGCGCTTGGACCTCTTAGGCTCGTAGTCGATCTTTTTCCGGTTTGTAGACTCTGCGTTGTCACGGTCGTTGTCGTGCGGTCTAGACTTCCGTGACGAAGGTGTCTCGTCTGACCTACCCGTGAGATTCTCTTCGACTCTTCCGTCCATATGTTTCATCTTAACAACCCTAGGCACCGCCAACAGCGCCTGATGCTCCGCCTCCCGTTTCCGCAGCAACGTACGCAGGTCCTTGTCAGAATCGTCGCCTGATTCTGCCAAGCGTTCACTGTGCCCCGATTTCCTCTGTCGCGAGACTTCGCCGGATGACTCCTCTGGAACATTAGACTTAACTGGCGTCTTGCTCAGCGACTTCAAGTCGACCTTGCTCGCGCTCGAAGTCGCTCCGCTCTTTGCATCGCTCTTCGACCTACCGCGACGCTCGGGACTCAGTCGTTCAAACATGTCGTCATGACGTTTCTTTGCAATCGACTCCACACTCAGTTTTCTGTTTTTGTTCATTGTCAGGTCCACTCGAAAGCCGACTGACGGACCGAGGTATATTTCCAAAGGAACATCCTTTGCAGCTTTTGACTCGAGTTCTTTTGTCTGCCGGACAGCGGTCAGCTTTTTTAGCTCGTCTCGGTATCTCGCATCGTCTTCGATCGCGTCGTCACCATCCACATCTTCAACCTTGTTGAAAGAATTTTCTTTGACTGTGCAGGAGTTTGATTTATTTGGGTAGTCTGTGCTGTCTGCGATCTTGGTACAGTCTCTTGGGTAGTCTGTGCTGTTTGCAGTCTTGGCGCAGTCTTTTGCACTTGCACGTTCTTTGTTAGGGGAGCTGCATGTCTCAGCATTTTTGGAGAATAATTCCAGATTGTATGGTTCTGGTGGTAACTCGATGGAACTGAGTTGGAGCTGGGAACATTCGTCAGGCGTTGTGTTTGAGATGTTAACATCAGTATCCTGATTAACAGCTGCATCCGGCAAATCGGGGTCGCAGGGAAACTCCGGATCATACAGATCCATATCAGACATGACAAGAAACGCTGTAGGACTAGTTAAGTGATTCTATCAATGCTATTTTAAAGTCTCGGGTCTCAACAGGAAGCACTGCAGGGCACAATATTTCATGAATTATCTGCAACAAAAATAGAACTGCTATGAGCATCGTGACGGATACTAATCTAGTCTGTAAAACAGGAGACAGCTTCAAGAATAATCATTTAAAATTCAATCTGAAGCGGTCATCATGTCTTCTCACACAGATCCTCTAGAATACTCGTCAAAAAACGGAATTTCGTTTGCGCAAACACTACATACATTTATATGCGAAACTGATCTGTTAAAAATTACTGAATAATTCGCACATAAGTCTTAAAATAGCACCGATTTTTCAGTTTTTTGCCCTAAACCATGAGATACCTTTCTTTTTAGATAACTTTATAAGTGTTCCAACGACCCGGATGACGATAATCTGCTTCACTATTCGCAGTTGGTTGCAGATATGTTATGTAGCGCGAAGTTTGCTATAGTATATGTCAAGGTTTAGCTTGTGTTGAGGCTTTGCTCGTAACGAGCTTTAGCTTATGTCAAGTTTACGCTCAGATCTTTCACGCCTAAGGTTGTCCAGAGACTCCAGACTATCCGCCATATCCCCGAAAACGAAGTTGGATTGATGGATCCAGAGTTTAACGACAGCTTATGACAACAGAGACCGTTGTCGAAAAAATGTGTTTGGCGTAATATAATATTATTACAGCACTTAAAGTTGAATTTATGAAAAGGATTCTGCCTAAATGGAAGCTGGATCGATGACAAGAATTTATGCAGAAGCTGGATTATTGAATAAATAACGCTGTTTTGAGACAGTTTAACGATTTTTATAGTACATTGCCATTTTCGGAGAATCTACCTGATTGGCCTGTTCAACGTTTTTGGGAATTCGGGTTTCGATGATTCGGGTTGATCCCTTCCAGACACTAACGATGGCGAGCCGAAGCACTGCGGGACACGACCATTGATTGCAGCTAAAGACTCAGTAGGGGTCCAGAGAGTTTGTCTGTCAGATTACCACGATAATTAGCTCTTCTCAGCAGCCACGCGTTATAATCGTACGCTCCCCAAATATCTCAGCTAAAACCAAACCAAATATTATGAAATATAAGCTGTGTTTCTCTGGAGAGTTAAAAGTTGTTAGAATCTTAATATATTCCTTTATATATATATATATATATATATATATATGTATATATATATCCATTAATAAATATATCCTATTAACAAATATAAAATAAATATAGCGCATGATGAAGCGCCAGAGTACAAAGATTCGTTGAGTTTATTACCACCTATAGTTTCTAATATTCGCTAATCACGATAGACCAGGGTTGTGCAATTCGATTTCAAAGTCTCATGTAGGCTATTTCGTGTTCCTTATTTTGGTGTGCTATATGCGACCGTGCATACGTCAAAACCAAGAATCATGAGAAAAACTTTAAAACTTTAAAACCTAAGAACTTTCTTGAAAAACCCTTTACCAGAGCTGCTTGAAACTCCATGCAGGTCCTGTATTTTGTTTCAGACAACCTGAATGATCATTTTCTGGGCATGCTATCTTGATATTTGCTGATGTTTCAATAATTTCGTGTTTCATCCTGTCGCTAGATGACTCTACGTGGCCGGCATTTTAAACTAAAATTCAAGGTCTCCGATAAGTTGGGTAAAGTAGGATTGAAATTAGTTTAACATTTTTTTATTCATCACGACTGAGTGATTTGGAAGCCTGTGTAATTTAACTAAAACGTTCGAACAGCTTTTGAGTTGAAATGGCTGCATCTAATAGATCGCAAGTTATTCAGCTGTACAGAAATGTAAGTGGTTTTTTTGTTTTGTCCTATCGCCAAAAAATAATTACGCATCATTGGAATGTGAACTCTACAATCGTTGTATAAAATGTAATAATAGTAATGTTTGTTTATTATTTCAAACTTATGTGGCAGTAAGATTACACGACAGCAGCAACAGAGGATAACATTTTAACAGGAGTCGAATTTAGCCTGCAAAGCGCTCACCTATCGTGCTGCTCATTTTGTAGTCACCTCCCACGAGTTGAAGGCCGAGTCAATCTTATGTGGCTAGCGGATATCCAACCCGCATCCTTCTGATCTTCGTGCCAGTGTGTTATCATCTGCCAGCCCCTGCGTTGAGCTATACTGCGATGGATTTTCACAGCCACAGTTCACTTTAATTGAAAATTTAGAAGAGAATGTTCCTTAGTTGGCGTTTTGTTAGTGCTTGTGGTACTTTTTTGTAGGTATCTTAAATGAAGAGGCATGATATAATGTATTATAATTTCATTTCAATATTCTGGTTTAAATATCAATTGCAGGGCCACATAAAATTATTACGCCTTTATGATGCATCTTTGGTTTCATTATTTTTGTTATAGATCCTAACATAACCATTTATTGTGTCTGCTGTTGTATTTATCATAATTACGGTAGTCTGTTTAGTTTTACCGCAAATCTTGTGTATGTGTGTTTAGCTGCTCTACATGGGAAAGGATTATCCGAAAGGCTACGAGTACTTTCGTGGAAGAACGAAAGCCGCATTTGTCAAGAACCGCGACGTCACAGACCCAGAAACCATACAGATGCTGATCGCACGAGGCGAATTCGTCCTCAAAGAACTTGAGGCACTGTACATGCTTCGCAAATACAGGACACTTAAACAGAGGTACTATGCACAAGATGATGACGATTTGAAAAACAAGGACGATGTATCAAAAGACAGATGATCCTCTGCCGTCCAATTCTGACCTAAACGACATCAACCTTAACAGCTACTCTCCCTCTTCGATCTTCTGGCAACTAGACTCAGACCTCTTTTGGACAACCCCTCTGCGCTCGACTGTTGAGTGGTGCTGTCGAATTTCAACTAGACTATTATGATTGTTGGCCTACCGGTGTATCTGTGATACAGCAGAACTTGCTACTGTGAGGGTTCTGAGCCCTGAAAATGTAATGAAAGCCTGCTCAGACAATGCAGTGGTTAGAACGTTCATCTGAATGACTTTCTGTTGAATGACTTTGTGTAGGGCAGTGTGTGAAGTTCACAGCATCCACTTAAAAATTTTAATGTCTAGTCTCTGTGGGAGTTTTTGTGATTGGTATTTGCTGAGGATGGCTTGATCAGCTGAGTTGGTTGAATTTCTTTGGAGAATTTCAACGATTGGCAGATGTTTTGGTATATTGGATTTGTTTTGCTCGTTTTTTTGATCTCAGAGCTTGGGATCCTTGCATTTCGGACCCCTTTGGAGTCTGACCTAGAACCGATTTCCCTGCTTACCACCTATCGATTATGTTTTGACTAAGTGCCTGGGAGTGACTACTATTCTTAAGAGGTGTAGAAATTTCTGGAGTTATGATTACGTGTGATGAGGTTGGTGGATTCTATTGGTTATTATAATTAGGTTTAATCTTTTTGGGTGTTTGCAAGGTTTGAATCGGCTATTTGATTCATTAATTAATTCGTGATAATACTGTAGCTGATTATATTTGTTAGAACATGGCTTCGCAACCTGTGGTATGCAAACCGATGTCGCGAACCTTCGAGTTGCCGGTCTGTAAAGTGAATTAAGAAACAGAAACTTTGAAAAGTCATAGCAATATACACAAGGCTGTCATTTTAGATGGCAATATTGTCAAAGAATTGTATGCATTTAAATCATTCTGCTGCCATCTTTTCTTCCAGGACGGCATAAAATTTTATTTTGAAATCTTGATATGTACACGGATGAAGCTATATAATAAAGTTAAAGAGAGATAGCTGTCTTCTTATTACTGATGGGGTAGTTTTGCAGCATGTGTTTCTGGGGTTGCTCAAATTCTATCGTTTATAATTATCCCCTATCTGACTCGGTCTTTGTGTGGTGCTTCTGTTTTTGCCATGTTCTTAAGACTTTTCTTTTCACACTGGGGAGGAGCACCTCTGCTTAGGTTGTACTGGGGAAGCACTACATTGTATATAAATCTGTAAATACAATACATTGATATTGAAACACTATGAATACTAATGGTTAATCTTAAAATATACTTAAAACAGCTAGACATAGTGGAATAAATTAAAGGGATAAATGTAACAAGCAAATAGGACCATTGCTGTCAGCTGACTTATTTTTGGCGAGTGTTCTGAATTCCGGTACATTGTGTGAGCACTTCTGTGAAGATCTTCAATAAAGGGAAATTTGCATTCATTCGGTAGGTGGGGGTATGCGTAAAATTGTGAATTAACTGCGTTGGGCTAGGTTGTTATTTAAGATGTGATATAGCGAAGATGATGAGGGTCGTTCTCATTTGTCCGGGCTTCTGATTGGGATGTAATTAGAGGCAGTGGCGTGGTTTCAATGCGGCAAGTAGACAGTGACGGCTGACGAAATATCAAATTGTTTGAGCTGGGACTATAATTGGTCCCAGGTTTGAGGCAGAAGACTTGCTGCAGATATATATATATATATATATATATATATATATATATATATATATATATATTGTAGAGGAATGTGGTATAGGGTTTCGGTTGACTGACGAAAACCAGACAGGTGCGGATTGAGTAAAGTTGGAAGTCAAATAGTCATTGACCCGAATGAGGAATGACGGAAAGTTTTCTGGTTTAGTTGCTTATTTTGCGACAAATCATATCATCCAGAATGATTTTGTTTACATAGGTGAAATCCCCTGGACCTTTAAGCGTATTGAAACACGGTCTCATTCATAAAACACGTTTTTGCATAATATTTGTGCAAAACTGAACCCAGATATAATGGCGACCGAAGGGCAACAACGCGGAAAGGCGTTGCAGTAAAAGTTATAACCGTGGCCACCTGGCATTCGACAGATAAAACTGAGTCATAACAGTTATTTACTGTTTATCGTCCGATTCGCTGAAGCCTCCTGGCGATTGGAGGATGCTGTCTGCCTAAATTATATATATATATATATATATATATATATATATATATATATATATATATATATATTCAGGAGGATGCGCTGATAAGCGCATTGGACGCAGAAGTTGAGACGCAGAATCTTGCGGCGCAGTAGTGAATCTGATTTGGTTCTCCACACATCGTCTGTTACAAAGAACTCTGCGTTTTCTTTCTTCGTCGTAGCCTTCAAGATGTCCGTTGACAGTCGCCAGAAACAGAAGCGGATCGTTGCTATGTCATCGTCGTTGTCGTCATTGTCTTCGTCGGCGTCGTCTTCACCCATTTACGGGTCGACCCCGGGGGCAATCACCCCGTACTCTATGACACCGAGAGGTAAGACAATGGCTATTACGTAATCAGTGGCAATTTACAGTCACAATAATAATAATGATAACTGTCTTTTACTGCGACACTGACAATCACGCAATATGATGACAGGTACAGTACGAACACATGATGGCATGTTATTAGAGGCGGCGATCCCGGGGGTTCCGAGGGGGACAAGTCCCCCCACCTTTTACTGAGAGATGACACGTTATACGTTTGTTCCCCGAATTTCTTACCCCTCTCATTGGATGTCCTCCCCACCTCTCAACCGAGATCGCCGCTTCTGACAGGAGTCTAATTTGACTGTCGGCAGCCATGCAAGTCGCCTATTACATTTTACATGATGCCAAATACTTCAGAGGCCTAGGCTATTATATTTGCGCATCTACGCTGAGAAGACAAGCAGTCACCTGACAATAGGAGCAATTGGTATGAAGTGTCAGCGTCTTCGTTTTCTTGGCCTCTGCAAATGAAAAGTGATAAAAAATAATTTTCGATTGATTTTGAACTGACAAGTCGCAGTATGATTACCAGCATATAGTGACCGACTGATGGCAAATTACTACAGAAGTCGAATTTATCTGTCAACTGCCATGCAGGGCGCCAAGTACATCTAAGTTAACCAACGCCGCCTAGCGAAAGAAGGACTATTCAACCTTACGGGGATGTATACCGGTTTCGAACTGGGCTCCTTAGGTCTGCCTCTCCGTGTGTTATCCATTACTCTACGGACCCCAGGTGGCGGTGGTGGTCGGAGTACCGAATAACCCTCTCCCTTGCCATCTCTTCTTCATACCGATGGTGCATGCGCATTGAAACCTAGTTTACAAGGAAGAGCAGTTGGAGCAGAAATATCGATGCAAATGCCCAATGGCAGGGATTTTGTTCCACGACCCTTTTGTTGACCATCCAACACCCTACCACTGTAAAGGTCCTACTCTTGCACCCCGTGTAAGCATTGTGTAATGGCATGGCTAGGGCCAGTGTCATGGTTGTCAAAACATACCTTGGGCAGAGGTGGAGAAGGGGACGGTCCCCTCCGAAATTTCCGGTAGAGGGGATGAAACTGCTTATCTCCCCTGCAATATTTCATTGAAATTTTGTCCGTCCTGTCCCCCATGACCAGGACCACATCTTCGCCTATGACCAAAACATATTACATATATTACCAAAGTAATTTAATGTTAATGTAGTAAATCTTCAAAAATTTATCAGCATCAACAATATTAGTCACTGTCCAGCTTAAACGACGGTGCTACATTAGAGCATATACGCAACAACCAGGGTGCCTCTGTTCGTTCCGATCAAAATCCGGGGAGGTCAAAGTGGAGGTCAAAATCTGGTGTTGTTTATATGTTGCTCACGGGACAACTGACAAAAACATGACATGAGTTAGTTGCCTGGACCCGCCACCCCCACCGACCGCAGCACCCTTTCAATTACTCAGCTGAGGGGTTGTAGGCAAACTCCCCCGCACCACAATCGAAACACGTACAGAGGTCATGGTAAAGTTAATCTGCTCAAAGTTTGCAGGCTAAATTTGGAGAGAAGAAAAACACTGACCCCAAAATTAAAACGTTCGAAATGCAAGCAAACAGTGTAAGTCTGTTCGTCTGTTTGCGTGCTGCTCCCTCAGTTTGCACCCCTCGCCGTGAGCTGCCCAGGGGACTCTTGTCTTGACTACCCTCTCGGCTCACTCCACCTCTGTTCGTGTTTGACCTAAAGCTAAAAAGACTGTTTAGTCTTAATGTTTTACTATGACACCGTATACCTACGGTTCTATGTCCTTCGTGAATTGCTATTCTATAGCTGCAAGTTGTTATTGTAAATTGTTATTGTAAATTGTTATTGTAAATTGTTATTGTAAATTATTATTGTAAATTGTGATTAATTGCAGATGTAAATTGTACTTGCAAGTATATTTTGGTTTTAGATTATAGCCTACCTGTAAGTTATGGTTGTTAGTTGAAACTGTACAGTGTAATTGTAAATTATTATAACTGTTAACTGTTGCCCTACATTCAACAAAATTTTAAATTGTAACTGTAAATCATCGATGTAACTTGCAGCCCTAAATTTTTGTTGTATCTTGTAGTTAGAAATTGTTATCAGCAGCCTATAATATAGCGCCGCTACAAAATGCAGTCCATTGTATAAACTGAAGGCGCACCAAAATCAGGCCTTGTTTCGGGTAGATGCACCGAGAATCTAGTCCAACCAGATTCCTTGAGACCAACATGAAGGTGTTTACCAGATAGCTGATCTCTGATTGGACGCACCTTAAGGGTCAAGGCCTGGCAATAAATTATCGCGTTGTTTACCAAATCCCGCTCCCATAAGAAGTGCTTTTGTCCTCCTCTTTGTTAGTCAGGTCTGTCTGACTCTGCTTGTCTGTCTCTCTTTATCATCTATGTCTGGTTGAACGGATGGCTTCCGTTGTCTGTCTGTCTGTCTGTCTATGTCTGCCTATTTTCTAGTGGGCTGAACTGTGTGAAACGAAAAATCTGCCTGTAAGCAGAGATGACGTATAGAACGAAGGCTTTGAGTTACTTGGAAGTATTTATCACAGGTTGATATGCGTTTGTTCCAGTTAAGAGATTCTATCAAGGCCAGAGGAGTGGAGGACGAGAGAGAGACAGAGACAAAGAGAGAGAGAGAGAGAGAGAGAGAGAGAGAGAGAGAGAGAGAGAGAGAGAGAGAGACGGAGGAAGGGCATTGGTATCGCATATTCTATATGCATGTTGAAAAAGGTCAGAGTACAATTAGGCCAATACACACGCAGTCAGATAGACAGACAGACAGACAGGCAGGCACACACACACACCACAATTGATATGATTACACTGATGGGCTTAAACAAGAGCACCCGGGCTTGTTGGCGGAAAGAGCTTGTTGGCGGAAAAAGACCATAGGCTTTTATTGTTCTTTGGAAAACACAAAATTTCTGGCCCCGTCGATTAACAACCACACTCAATGCAATAATCCAAATGATCTATAAGGACTCAAAGGAGAACTGGAAAACGCACTTCGACCGAGAAAGACGTCAAACTGACATCATCAACATTGAACATTGAGTGTAAATCACATGACTGTAGGGTAATGATTTCCTGTGCATTCCCAATATTCACCATTCGCTCACTCTACAAAATTAAGGTAGACGTCATGCTGATACTGGTTTTAACTGTTCCACATGTTAGTTTGGGCTTTAGTCTCGCGATAGCAAGATTTCTTACTAATTTGCTTTCGTATGTGGCTTCAAAGTCATGAGTGTCCCAGATATATCGCAGCTGATTGGTCATTAGAGCGTCATCCTAGAACTGCAGCCGCTTGTGGGAAATGTTTGATCATATAATGGACCTACTAGAGGCGCTTTATAAATGTTTGAATACAATGCAATACGTCGCCCTCCTTCTATATTCAGGCGTTGGCCGGCACTGCCACAGTCTGCAGGGTGCAAGATGTTACGTGTAGTTTTACATAGATATGTTGAATGTTGGCGTTTTTAGCTAGTCATCAATGACTCACTGCGGTGTCTACGTAAAGGAGGGGGTGCTGTGGCCTTTTCTTTCAACCGTTTGATTACTTATTATGCGTGTACAAAAACATGACAAGGATATCTAACCTCAGTTGCCTTTCTTTGCCTGATTGCCAACCTAAGAATAGGCTTTTTGCTAACCCAACAGCTGGCCGACTCACTTCCACCCCTTGCTCCCTCCCTCCCAGCGAAGCGAAAGGTCGTTAACTTTGCCCTCCACTCGCGCTGATGACGCATTCTATTCGATTTTTTACGCTGACTTATCCTTCGGTCATGGCTTCTCTGCGGTTCTAGTCATTTACGTAGCCTGCTCATTTGGTTTATTAATATTCATGAGCCTGGGTGTCAGTCGACAGTCGTTACTCCGTGCAACGTCCGACCATCATCGTTTTTAAACGATCTTTCCTTTATTTTTTCAAGCTGGCAAGAATGCAACGAGATTAAAAATCGTAGCATCACAATAAATTATTTATTACAGAAGTCAAATTTAACAGTATGGGAAGCCACGAACGGCTGCTGCTCATTTTACCAAGGCCATCTGGCGAATGAAGGGCTGAGGCGACCTTTGAGAGACTAGCAGAATCGATACGTCGTAGCTGGTGTTCTGTCATGCCGGCTGTAGTGTCACCATCATCCTAAATCCCCTCCGCGTTGACGAGGCCAGGGCGCTCAAGGCCAAGAGCCTAAGGATCAATAACCAGGCCAGCTATTGTCTGAGTCCACAAGGTCGAGTTAAATAGCTATAATTATAATCGACGATGCTAAACGAGTTTTCTGTGAAAACATTAAAAGATTGTTAACCTCAACTGGCCATGTACACGTGTCATATTTTATGCGAAACTATCAAAAATCGAAGAAGGCAATTTGATATGCATTAATATGCAAATTCTAGAGGGAACGAATAATTCCTAAGACGAGCCAAACGCGTAGGTTACCTAATGTAATGTAAATTTTCGGAAATTTCTCAGCGCCCACAAAAGCCACGTCACTGAGGTCAACTTATTCACCGGCGCTGTCCAAGATCAAATCCTTGATTATCCTTCCAACAGTCTCTGAACTTGCCAACATAGCAGATGTCAAACTCCTTTTCTTCGTATTCTCCCACTCAAAGACAACTTGCAATTTTATTTATCCCCAGTTCATAATACAATAAATTGAGTAATATTGTTTTATTTCGATTACAACGAATTCACTAGGCCTAGGCCTACTACTAAAAATTTGAACCAACAATTGAAAATATTTTAAGTGAAAAAAACTTCTTAGTTATTTTAATTTAAAATGGCAGATATTTAGTAATGATTATTACTTTCGATGAAAACAGCTGTTTCTTTTGTCAATATCAGGAACTCGTATTATGTACGATCGTCAGTTTCTGCTCGAATGTCGCAACTCGCCGTTGGCCAGAAGTCCTCTTCAGAACCTGCCCAACATCCCAGGGGTCACGTGTGACCTAGATGCTCCGAAAGCCAGCAAATCAGCGTCGAAGAAGCGAAGTAAAAGAAGTCGCAAGGGGAGCAAGGAAAAGAGAGCAAGTCCCGAAGGTGATGAAACATTTTAAACAAATAATTATTGTCTCTGCAATAATCTAAATCGCCAATATAAATATAGGTAGGGCCTTACTGAAACTGTTATGGATGCGTTGTAAAATAGATCTATATCGTCAGCTTAAATTTATTGTAGTTACGAAATTAGATGGTCATTAAAACACTGATTTTGATAGCGCATAGCTGTTGGCTAGTTGAAATGCTAGCGAAGCTCGGTGCCCATCAACACTTAGCCAATACTACTAACAGATGACTAGGGGCCATCCATATGTTACGAACGCCAAAAAATCGGATTTTCAGACCCCTTTATTTTTTTAAGCATCATATCTAACACCTTAAATTTGTTAACTGTTATGAAGAAATAACAATACTTGCATTTTAAAGTAATAATGCTACATAAAATTCATTAAGCAGGATTATAGTCTGTGATTGGGTTTACAGTTCTGATTTTAATATACCGTATTGTGGACGTCTTAATCAGACATTTATATTTGTGTACGTACATATTTTCGGGACCCCATCCCCCACCGTACGCACAATTGCCGAAATTCGAAACTCCTCTCCTCCCTTGCTGCATACGTAATATGTGGACGGACCCTAGCCTTACTACCCAGCTTCGCCTGGGATTGAATATTGAAATCAGACGCTGGGCCAATTTGCCACTGAAATACTTAAATTGCTTTCGTGTATTTGTACCATATACATCGATTTGACGTTGACATTTTTGATGGTGTTTTTTCCTTTCAGATGTCGTTGAAGAACATCAGTTCCAACTGGATTTGTAAACTGTAAGATTCTATGAAGCATCTTGCCAGTAGATGACGACAAACCATGGCCTTTGAAAGCGACGTTTATTTCGAATCGTTAAAATGCATTTAAAGAACCGTTTTGCACGAAACCGATATAATCTGGTGCAATTTCTAGTAATCTGTGATTGGACAGTTTCAATTTCTCAAAAAGACTGCGAATGGCCGATATGTATAGGGCTTCAGGCATTAACTTCGAATCTGAATTCAAGTCTATTGACAAGGAATTATAGTAATCGTTGGTAGTATTATCTCGTTGTTTTAGGCCATAAAATGCCTTGTGATATGCAATAAATTGTATCCACAAATTGAGCAAGTGGAGTTTGCTCGGTTTTGTAAATACATGAACACACTAGAAATTAATGTAATGTTTCTGATTAATTTCCATTTAAACATCTTGTTTACCCAGAAGTTAATGTAGTCAGTCATTTATATAGAACCTTTGAGTTTTGCAAAAGCATGGAGGGTGGAGTTTGTCTACAGATATTTATTACCAATAAAGCAACGCTCAAAATCAAATGGAATGTTTTAAAATTGCTATCGAAACATGCAAAGCTCAGTTGTCAACGTAAAAATCAAATCAAATAGACTTCTAGAATGCTGGTAATTAACAATGTTTATGCTTTAAATAACTAATTACATGACATCATGAATGCCTAATCATAAAAATATATTTTCCCATTCAGAGGAATGTTGAAAGAAGCACACAACAGATTAATTAATTATTCAAGTCAACGAATTTCTACACGATTGGCAAGAGCTTTTTCAAGGCAAAACATCGTATTTTTTAGATGCTGTCATACCAGAAATTACTAACAAGTAATAACATTTTAAGATACATACAAGTACGTGTATTTGCTATTATCCGTCAAGCATCATTTTACAACTTCGGTTGGTCCGGCTTCATGGCATCTGTGTTTCAGCTGCTGGAAATTATTGCATCAATTTGTAGACAATAAAATCTTGCAGAATCCCATCACATCTGAGGAAGTACAGTTTAAGAATTTTTTGGCAAATGAGATCACATTTATACAACTGAGTAGCTCCTTTCGTAATGTACGAAATCTTTCACCGAATTCAAAATAATGCTAGAACACTTTCACACCTCGTCAAACGTTAGCTATTTACCGGAGTGGAACTGCTCTCCAGCATATAAGCTAAATGCACACCACATTCCAAACCCAAATTCATTAATAAGGCCACATATAAAGCACTTGTAAAGGATCATCAAAAGGAAAAATATTAAGCATCTTAAAATAATTGAGTAAATTATCTCCTGAGAAAAACTTCAAGTCCAGCAATAACAAGAAGTCTAATCTTCAGAATCGCCTTCTAAAGCTCAAGACAACAAAGATAAATGAACATGATTTGACCTACATGACAAGCAACATATGGTTTTAGATGTTAGCTCCTACACCTGAAACAATTGTTCTGTCTACATAAAATGTTCACACAACAGAATCACCAAGAAAACGGGTAACACTTCACAAAGCGAAATAACATGATAAGGCTACAAAACTGTTACAAACATTACAGAAAACAAGGAAAATATTTTGAGAGTCAAACTCCAAGCAGATTACGTAATAACGGCACACAAATCTATACGGGAAAAAATTTAATGCAGCCGAACGAGCTTTGCAAGACGAAGAAAACAACTGACGTAAAATCTAAACAAAGATCTCTTTTCTAGTAGTTAATGAATTCCCACGACTGCATCCGCTCCTCTGCCTCCCCGCACGGCTTCAGCTTCGGGTAGTGAAACAGGTCGAGCGTCTGCTCGTCACGCTCGGTGACCTGCGTCAGACACTGGTGCGCCGCCGTCAGTGGCGAGAACAGCGACCCGTCGAGCCGCCAGACCTGCTGCTGGTTGCCATCCTCGCACGCCTGCAGCTCCACCCTTTCGTCGATGTCGACAGCAGTAAGACACTCGTCGCCCTTGAAGATCCAGCCCTGGTTGTTCCATTCGAACGTCATTCGACGCTCGTACATGTGCTGGCGACACAGGCTCATGTCCAGGTCCGATCCACCTTCCGACATCTGGCGCAGGCAGTAGTTGGTCTTTGCCCTCAACTTCCCAAACTTCTTCATCTCTCCAGACGGCGGAAACACGTCGGTCGCCACGCCGCTCAGATACCAGTTGATGTCCTTGCAGCCGGCCGTATGTTTTCGGAGGTACCCTCGCCGCAACTCTAGGCCCCGCGACTCATCCTCTCCCAGCGCCGACGACATCCCGCCCTGCTGGTAGATGACATCCTTGTACTCGTCGAACCACAGCTCGGTGATGCGTCGGAAGTTGAACGGGTCGGTGACGTGCTGCGGTCGGAGGGAGCTGTGAACGGCAACCCTTGAGCATGTCGCCACCTCGATCGTCCCTCCGCACATCCACGCCCTCAGCGAAAGCTCCAGGTGATGACCTCCACCGCCCTTCTTGAAGTGCTCGTCGAAGTTCCCGATCGCGACGAGAAACGATTTCTTGATGGCAAACGCATCACCCCGCATAACGCTTGTTGGCAACATCTCGAGCCCCTTCTGTTGACTTTCAACGTAGACGGTAGACAGCGACCAAGTCAACACATTGACCAGGAAATCGTCCGTGCGGTAGAAACGGTTGTCCGAGAGCAGGTTGTCCGAGTGAGGGACTGCGATGAGCTTTTCATTGTCTGAGATCTTAGCGATGAGCGGCTGGATCCAGCCATGGTTGACGACCGCGTCGCTGCTGATGAAGATGAGGATGCTGCCCTTTGCAAGGAGCGCCGACTTGAACCGAGATGCCGATTCACCCTCTGAGGTTTCTGACCTGAAGAGACAGAATGATTGAAATGGTGCAACGAGCAGCCCTGTCAGGACAACTTGTCACATCCGAAGATGACATCTACCGATTATAGGGCAACACTTAACAGTCACTTAAAACTAAGCAACAGGAAAAACTATAATCCATTGGACATTTAAAATCTAATCTCGAACGACTTCTATATCCCCTCTTTCAAAAAGCGTTGTTCGAGTACTGATTCTAGTGAAACATGATTTTACCCACATCACAATCAACATATGGTTTTAGATGTTAGCTCCAATTCCTGCAATAGTTCGTGAGTCTAGATCAAAGTTTCTTGCTCCTGCAACAGAAGAGCTATAAAATGCCCAAAAGTAGCCAAAAAATGCCCATAGTAGCCAAAAACACACACGAGAGACACATTTACCTGTAAACCTTAACCTTTGCAAATTTCGGATCGCGTAGATACACAGCGACGTGTTGTCGCAGTTTGAGGTTCTCCGTCCCGTCATCGAGAATCACGATCTCCTCGTACAGATCGAATGGTGTGTGCTCAACGATCGAGTTCAGCGTCAGTTTCAGGTTGTAAAAGTTGTCTCCACTGAATTCCGTGAGAATGCTGACACGCTCGTCGACATCGAGGCGCGTGAAGTCATACGCCTGGTCGCGACATCTGACCGGTCGAGTGTCCTGGAGGGCGTCAAGGGTCTGCTTCATTTCCTCGTCCGACATTCGATGAACAGTGTCTTCTACCTGAAGAACAAAGAAGAGCGGGTCCTGTAATTATGAGGAGACGTATTCTCCAAAGCTCGGCAATGCCGAAATGTACACCTCTGCAGTTTGTTCATTGTGGAGGTTTTCATTTCAATTTTACATTTAACAACTAGCCCAATGTCCCAGTTTTCGTTGGCTTCATATAGCCTACCTCTCGTATATGATATTAGTCCCAAGTTGTGGCTTCTGAAAGATCCATAAAGAGCTCTGTAGAAATGTCTAAATCAAAGCACCCAGTCACCTTGTAACGCACGATAGCGGAATGCTTCTTCCGACCAAACCACGACGGTCCAAAGATGAGGTAGAGCAGAATCACTATGAGACAGAAGACGATCAGTTTTGACTTCCGAACGTTGTTCATGTAGTATATCCTTAGTCTGCGCAAAGACGAACCCATCGCCACTGGCATTCGCAAGAGATCAAAGTTTTGTCCCACCCTGTACCTGAAAATGTACCACCAAAATTCACCCTGTACCTGAAAATGTACCACCAGAATTGAGAAATCTACCCTGTACCTGCAAATGTACCACCAAAATTCACCCTATACCTGAAAATGTACCACCAAAATCCACCATGTACCTGAAAATGTACCTCAAGAATTGAAAAATCTACCCTGTACCTTCAAACGTAAATCTGCAGATGTCCTAGCTTCCGATCAATATTGTGCACAGAGAGAAGATGACTTACTGCAATGACCGAGGCTTTCTTAAATATTACTCTTTAGGTCCTTTATTAATATTGATTATGGCTTGGTCTTCGAGAGCTATCAGTCGATGCCTTGTGCAATTAACACCTGTGTAATAGAAGTTACTAATTACAATTAGACAGACGTTCCCTTGACAATGGTGATCCAGTCATGTTCAGTGCAATTGGAAGATGTTTGAAAGGTCCTACCTAAAGGCAAGTGTGACTTAACATGACATTACTGTTACCATACAACTGTTGCTGTCCCACTTGTGTCCAGCTATTGACCCGGTGGAGGGTCTAACAAAAGTTGTGCGTTAGGTAGAGAACTACAGGGTATGGTTAAGAAACTCGCCCCATTTAACATATACGTTGCAAAGAAACGAAAATATTTTCTTAAAATTTTCAATGAAGTAAGTTATATCAAATCAAAAAATCTTTTAAAATATAGTTTTAAGATTATCATTCCGATTTGAAACCTCGCAAATTCGTTCATCTGATCGCAGAGTAGTCCATCTTCAATTCTAGTTTGTAACATATTAACCGCCGTTCTATCCATGCCCCTCCTCGATCTCTTCAAACTCTGCTCCCGGCCTTCCCACGTCGACATCTCATCACTCAGCTCCTCCTCCTCCTCCCTTCCTTGCAAAATATAAAACTACCCGTTACCAAATATCCACAAAGTTCTGGAAAGCCAGCACAATGGCTGCGCGTTACAAGTTGCGCATGCCACACACAAACTAGTTTCTCAGTCATGCGTGACAAGAGGAGTGGATAGACACGACTCAATAATTAACATCGAAGAAACACGCTAGGTAACAAATAATCACGATCGAAGCCGTAGATCGTTAATTTGTAATCGATTTAAATCAGACCTTGTTCAAAAGTCAACCATCAGAGTTGATAATTGGCAAAATAAAAACTTTTAAGCACTCGACCGTAAAAGTTGTTCTACTGCTACGAATGTCAGAAATGTATGATCGTTTTGTAGCGCATACCGTTGCTCACCCAGATGCCGTACTACTTAAACTTATCGATATCATACCGCGTCGGAAAATCATGCAGATAGCAGACAAGTAATTGTTATTGCCAATTTGCTTATGCATAAAGCAGCCTTTAGTAATGCTCTAAATATTAAATGAGAGTTGCCTTTTGGGAGAATAATAATTGTGGTCGTTGCCTTCAGGTTTTAACAAACATCTTTTATCTGAATTAATTCGTGGATGTAGATCTAGGAAGGGAGTGAATTAATGAGTTGATGCTTGGAGTTGTGTAATATACGGAGAAGAGGGCACGTGATGCAGATAATGTTAGGCTAATTAATGCTAACAGACCGATAAAGATGATAACTATTAAATAACGATGTTGGCAGATCCGCTAAGGCAACGTGCCACACAGCGGATAATTTTCGGTAAATCTCGAATTTGAGACTTTTAGTCAACCGTTGGAAACTAACACTTCTTCAGATAAGGCGCTTAATAAAAGTCCTAAGCAGTAACTTGATCGGTTCTTGTTACCCCAACAGCGTCATTGCACGTCCGTGACATTAAGGCCAGGCAGTGCTAGTCCAAATCCTAGGTGAAAGAGGAGAGCGACGCAGATGATCTTTGCTATCCGGCAGTTTTCATTAAACTACTGTTAAGTCGCTAACCCCATTATCGCCAGAAGTTTGCGGCGCCATCGAATAAGGATTACCACTCATCTTAACCCGTGTTCTTGGTTGCTGTGCCATATTGGTTTAGAATTCAAACCAGTTATTTTCGTATCATTATTTATAATGTTAGAATTCATTCACAACATTGGATCAAAAGTTTTAAACTTTTTCTCTGCTAAGCTTGGAAGCGAGGGAGCAAAACGTCAGCGAGACGGGTATAAATTATTTTGTCGTATTCATTTTTTGAGCGATAATTGAATGATTTATAAGGCTCGCAACGCCAATTTTTAAATGCGTGGATCTTCTGCGGCCGAAACTTGGGCCTCTCAACGCACGGAATAGTAACTTCTGCGTACGAAATTTCTTCGCATGTGTGTAAAAATGACACTAACCCTGACCCTAAGCGACCAGTACGACTATTGTTGCTTTTTTTGGAGATAGTATGCACAAGAAATTTTGCGTGTGCAGCATCGTACGAATGATTCACACCTTTGAGCGCAGGTCCGACCTGAATGCGATAATAGTTAATTTGAGATCCTATATAAAGGTATGTGATGATAGGTTGTGATAACCTAAGAAAAGTCCCGTGTCTAAAGATCAATAATGGGACATATAAGCCAAGGCACCAATGCCTTACCTGACCCTAACCGACCCTCACGGCACGTATTACATTTTAAAGGTGTTTTTAGCAGTACACAATGCTGGCCCATCTTTAGGTTCAAATAGTTTGTTGAATGGCATTTTTTGAAGTGCAATATGACTAATTTTTCGGTTTCATTTGATGGATGCACTATTGTGAACATGGTTCATTAAAAATCTTTCTGTAAGATGAACATTGGTATGATAAACTCATGGTTGTAACTGTCGTATTGTCTACGATGTTGTACCCATAACAAAGGGCAGACTGGCGAATTGGACCAGTTTGTGAACTAAAGAGAAAATGCACAAAGAAATTTCTTTTGATGATTACTTTGTTTAAAATATTTAATTGATGATTTTGTAGCTTATATGACGAATTGCCAACGGACTACTCTCCCATCAAACGCTTCAGGCTTGACATGGAGCCTGGTAAGAATCTCTTCATCATGCTTCATTTGGGACACACTTCATTGGCTCCCTATTCGACTGCGCATACAGTTTAAAACCATTTCCATTATGCTCAACTGCGTACTTTGGGGTGGCCCTGACCTACCTAAGATTTTTTTCCATTTTGGTGTCCTCTTTACCTGCAAGGGCTTCCTTGCGATTTTCCACTCGCGGCCTTCTTGTTGTTCTGCGTATGTGCCTTGCTCAGTGTAACATCTTTGCGTATGTTGGCCCTTCAGCTTGGAACTGTCTTCTGCAGTCCCTGCGCCTGGAATAACTGACACTTTCACCTTACCAATTTCGGAGACGCCTTAAGACTTTTCTGTTCCCTTGCCCACGCACAGACGCCCGTTGAGAGCGCTGATGATTTGAGCGGAAGTCGTACGCATAGAATGTTTCACTATAGACTCTGGAATGAGAGGTCTCCTAAGTAACCAAGGATTAGCTGTCTGACCATAGAGTCTCATAAACAGGTCATAGATACAATATAACATTACTCAGACCATGGACTATAAATGTTTAGAAGTCAGAGGTGCAATAAACTAAATAGGTAATTAGATTGGACTGTTAGCTTGGTAGGGCTTAATGATAAAAGAACATTAGCATTGCCCTCCTCCTTTATCCATGTTTGGGACTGGCACTGTCAGAGTGCAAGCAGTGAAGGAGTCGTAGCAGTAGTAGTTTCGGTTTAACAACGCTGTGATAACATATCATTGGTGTCGCCCTCCTTTTTTATCAAGGCTTGGGCCTGGCAGTGCCAGAGGGCGAACAGTGGCGGAGTAATTAGATTATTTTAAAATCTGATTTGATCTGTTAGACACGAATATTGGACTGAGGATCCCAGCGTCGAGCTTTAGCGACCTGTATTACTATAGAGAGGACACCACTGCAAACAGCAATCGTATTGCACATCCTCTGAGAGGAAGAAAAACGTCTGATTCGTTTGTAGATAATGCACCAAGAGATTCACGACTGTTGTCGACAAATCCTATGGTTTGTTCTACTATTATGTTCTTATTATTATCTTTATTTTTATCAATATTGTTATCGTTATTAAATATTATTCTTGTGATTGTTATGATATATTTGCATTTTATCTGTTGTACCTGAGGCCGAAATGATTCTGTCAAGACTCGAGAGATATTTTCTGCAGAGTGAAAGATTGTTTTTGATAATATTGAAATAAACAATTTATATATAGAATATGGAGAAATAAGTCTTAATTCATCAGGCTGAATAATATGATGATTGATATTAAAAATCATTTATCGGTATTCTGATCTATTGAATATTTAAAGAAATGTTGTTAGACGAAATCTTGGAAGCTAGCAGACTTTTCTCGTTAAGGTGAAGCGGGCCAAAGGTATTGCATGTTTTCTTTTATTATGAAAACGACGAGACCTCATTTCTGGGTTCTGCTATATTAATCCCAGGTATACTGCTTTGGTTTGATCTGATTTCTTTTGAGACCTATTGTAGGAAATTGTGTTTGATTGTTAATTTAATTGTTTTCTGTTTTGTTCGGCTTAGGCTGTCAATTCTCGAAATCTGAACAGCACACCTTTAGGCCAACAATCAACAAGTCAGTGAATATTTCTGTTTCTTTGCTAATTTGTATTAATGAATCAGGATAACTTGGAAGTGAGTTAAAAACCGCAGTCATTAGCCATTGAGGTTTCTTTAAATTTGATTCCATAATGCTGCATTCCTTGGTGCCTTGACTAGAAACTGAGTCTCTAATTTCTCTAACTCCAAGGCTCAACATTCAACTGTGAGGTCAGGGTTGGAATTTGTTTTGCGGTTTCTGCTCCTCTAGCGCCACCTAGCCATATTGGCTACAACGAGTACACCTACCGTACACTGTCAGTGGGAAGATGAGAGGGAGAGGACGGATGGCCCGCCCTCTGGAGCCAAGGATGGGAAAATAGTCTGCATCGGGGCTTGTTCAACTTCTCTTCTGCTCGACCTGGGTTGGGAGCACCACTGAGCCCTGTGAGCAGAGATGTAGAATAGGTGCTATATAAATTGACTGATTGTTTGGCAATTAACCCACATAAATTGACTGATTGTTTGACAAAATGACCTATGTAATTTGACTGATTGATTTGTAAAATAACCTGTGATATGTAAATCAGTTTTAAAATATATTTTCAGCAGGCATCACAGTGAGAGACTCGGATGTGAGAGGAGGGTTCAACTTTGCTGATGCGCATGTCCAAGTTTCTAGTGGCTTCCAGTTCTCTTCAAATCCAGGTGATACTTGGAATTTCTGACCATTTAAAACCATCCTTCTTGTTGTCACTCAACGATAGTAACCTGAGACATGTGGGATTGTCTTGGTAACCAGGTTGGGGTTGTCAGGGTGACCAGTGATTGGTCTTGAGTGATGTAATGTGGTTGGTTTTGTGTATTTTAAGCCAATTGGTTGACTGTGGTGCCACCTTTGTCATGGACACGATTGGACACATGATCAATGATTGTATTACGATGAGATCAGAACAAAATAATTGGTCTGGGATTTTTTTAATGAAATTTTAAAAATATTTATTATTTGTTCTTTTTTATTAATATTATTGTTGTTATTATTATTTTTGTTGTTGATATTATTATTGTTATTATTATTATTATTGCATATTTATTAAGCACCATTACATGCAAACTAATTAATATTCATGTTGAAACAGGTCAAGTTCAGAAGGTCAAGACACTAGTGTGCAGAGTGACCCTTTGAAGTTGCCTGGTTCACTCGCTAAACAGCGGCAGTGGTTAGATTAGATGTATAAAGTGATGCGTGCCTTGGATGGCTGCCGACAGTTAAATTCCACTCTGTGTAATTAATAACTCATTGTCTATTTATACTGTTCTAGTAACTATACTGCGCTCTGCCATTTTGAGACTTGATGACAACATTTTTATTGTAATTGCAAATCTGCTGATTGTACTCAGTCATTGGGAAATAAGACAGCGAGGAAGAGGGCTTGCCACAAAAGCAGGATACCAGTGGATAAAACTTCTGACGGATTTCTGTTTGCAGATTCCGTGAAATTCCAGGGATCTTCGTGCGATGCCGTCAATAACTGGGCAGCCTCTAATCGATCGATACCCTATGACCAGCCGACAGCAAAGGGTGCACGCTGTGACACTCTTAGGTAGCTCACAGATTGGCTTTTCGTTTGGAGACTGTATCAGTGTTCCAGCAATTATAGTAGTAGTGGTTACAGTTTAACGACACTGTTATAACTAATATCACGAGTGTTGCCCTTCTCCTTTTCCACGCTTGGGGTTGCGGAATTTATGATTTTTATGTCCCTCATTGCTATTATTATTGTTATAATTATTGTTATTACTGATGTTAATGTTGTTATTAAGGTTCAATGGTGCAAAGGAATCAAAACAGAAGAGATCCATTTTCAGTCGTGTTCTTGGCGGACCAGACAACGCACCCAGAGGAGGAATCAAGTGCGTAGATACACGCAGGAGGAACAAGATGGCCGTCAAACAGGTAAAGATCCTCCATTCATCCTCTTTCTATTCCTCCTTATTTCCTATATATATATATATATATATATATATATATATTATATTCCTCCTTATTACCGAGATTTTATTCCTTCATATTACCTGGGTTTTATTCCTCCTTATTACCGAGATTTTATTCTACTTATTACCAGGATTCTATTCCTTCATATTACCGGAGTCCAATTACTCTTTATTTCACCTGGGTTCTATTCCTGTTTACCTGGATTCAATTATTTTATTCCTTCATATTACCTGTATTCTATCCCTTCTTATGACCTAGATTTTGACCTGGTATAGCTGTGCGTTTAAATAATAAACTTGCCATTGACGCTATCGACCCGCACAGAGCATGCTCCTGTTGTTGGGTCGATTGTTTTTATTTAATATCTTACTTTGTATTCTGATTCTTTCGCCAGTGCATCCGTTTGAACGAGAAGAGTATGTACCAGGATCTACTGAATCGTCACATGACCCATCACGTCGCCACTCCCATTCTGCCACCCTACTCGGTCGAAAGACACAATGGGTGAGTATATAAGGGTCACAGTTGCTTGCAATATCTTAAGACTGGAGCTTTTGTTTACTATTATTATTGTTGTTGTTATTGTTACTAATTTTTAATATTCTCATTTCTACTTTTATTATTATTATTATTCTATCTAATTTTATTATTACTTTATGATTACCAACTTTATTACAAGTTTATTTTTATCATTTATTTTTTTACTAGTTTATTATCATTGATATTATTATTGCTAATTTTATTATTATTTGTTTGTTATCATTTATTGTAAACATTATTATTACTATTACTGGTTTTATCATTATTATTATTAGTTGTAATTTTTTTTATTGTTGTTTTTATTATTATTTGTTATTTTAATATTTTTAGGCAATTGTCATCCTCCTCTCTAATATCCGACTCCCTCTACTTTTTGCCCTCTTTTATTTAACTTGGCTTGCATTAAGTTTTCATGGATGGAGCGTTAGTTTGTCATGGACGGATCATCAGAGTTCTTTCAACTCTATTTTTGGTATATTCCTGTCGACCTACAGAGCTGACATTTTGCGCACATTTCACGCTTGCATGACAATGCAATGTATAAAAATTTTATGGACATAACTTAAAAATTGAGAGAGAAAAAATGACACAAATGCAAAAAATTAAATATCGTTAACCACTCGAGCGAGTCGTCCTTGACGAGCTCCGCTCTGGCAAGTTTACATCATAAATGATCCCTTAAGGAAATGGATCGATTGCGCCATCTACCAGATTGCCAAAAGTCAATAGAAGTGGATCCCGAAATTTTACTTTTACTTGTAAACCTTTGGTGTCATCCACTCCTCTGTTTGAGCCTGATGTTGTGAATAAGCGATGATGATTGATAGATTGATTCTTATGCAATCCTTACAGGCCGACCGCTCAGAAGGTGGCAGAGACCAGTCACGCCCTCTTTGCAGGCACTCCTTTCTTCGACCGATCCAGTCTCTTCTCCAGCACTCGTCTCAATGATATGCCAACCACGGACAGCATAAAACATCGTCTCGACGCCAGCACGTCACTTCTGGCGTCAGCGACAGCGCCAGGACGCGACCAGACGTTGGTGGCGCCACTGCCGGTGTGGCGGCAGACGATGGCGGAACGGAAGAAACAGTTTCAGACCGGAATCCCAGAAAGGTCTGAATACCTGCTTCCTGTTCTATAGATGAATAATGTGACGGTCACCTTGCATGCCTGCCAACAGTATAGTGCTCGACATTGCTCGAATTTGGACACGAGTGGGTCTGAGTATTAATAAAAACAACACACATATAGTTACCAGTAGTTCTTACTAGTTACTACCTCGTAGTGTAAACTGAGGCGCATCCACAAATTCATGAAAATTGTGCAAACTTCCAAACTAAAACTCAAGAGAATAAGAATTTTTCAATATTCAGACCCTGTACTACTCGCTTGTAATGTTCGAAAATCGGCTGAAAATTGTCACTCAGTTCATCGCTTAAACTTGCTTAGTTGTCTCAATTTTCCAGAACTCTTCAAATCCTTCAGCAGTTGCGCCATGAGCCGATGAGAGCGCCTCCTAGGAACGAGTTCACGAACCATTCTGTTGTTCAAAACAACAAAACCGTTGACAATCCATCGTTCTTCGGGAGGTCCTCCGAGAAGTCCGACCGGCGCAGGTCCACCTCCGAGTCGCCGATCACAATAGGATCGGTAGATTACGAAGGAGGGAGACAATCGTCGAAAGATTCAGAGGTTGAAGTGCTGGCGGAGTCACCTGGAGGTAGGGGGATAGCGGGAAAACTGGAATCCGTTTGATCATGATATCTGGATGATTTGCATTTCATCATCGTTAATTTGGGGAATTCTTACATTTATTTGGGTGTTATTTATTAATTAGTTGAATTCTTATGCTTGATTAGTTGTTATCTATTTATAATTTTAATTATTAAACGTTGTTATTGTTTATTTATTGGTTAAATTCTTTAACATCTATTAGTTCTATTTATTTATTGGTGATATTCTGAAACTATTTTTATTATTATTTATTAATTAGATAAACTCTTAAGCTTACTTAGTTCTTATTTATTAATAAAGGAAATTCTTCAGCTGAAATTTTATTAATCATTAATTCATGTTACCGATTAATTCCATGATGTTTTTCGTTGCAGTTAATAATTCAAGGCACAATGAAAATCTTTTTGATAAAAGGTAGGAATTCAGAAATCAATGGTGTTTATTCGATCCATGAGAATTATTTGATCGACAGAAATTATCTATAAGAATTTCACTGTGATTATAGACCGTTGGAAATTATTCGATCAATGACAGCTGCTTGACTATAAGAAATTAATCCATGAATCATGAGAATTATTTAATCATCTTTTATCGATTTTTTGAGTTAAACAAATTCTTCTCTCCAGAAAATGATTCCTATTCTTAAGTGTTCATTATTTGCAGGAATCATCAACTTTCTTCTCTCAAATTTGGTTGTTGATGTCTTGATTTTGATGAGATTTCAGAATTTGCCATGATGTGCATTCCTAATATTGCATTTGCTCTTTTCCTGTTCAGCGCTAGGTCTCCACTGCCAGATATATTTGAGAGGACGCTGAAAGAATCGCGATATGCCAAGAAAGACTTCATGCTTCAAATGTATGTTTGTTTCTGTGAAAAATCCTATTACTGTAAATCAACATAAAATGTTAAATGTTGTTGTAATATTTTTTACGCTTTGCCGTTCAAATCACGTTTGTAAATTGAAATAGTTTTTTTAAAGTTTTGATTAGATATTGTTTACGTCTTGACATGTTGACTCAGTTTGGCAGTTTGTTTCAAGTCGTTCTCTTTGACTCCGTAGTCCTCTTTAAGGGGTACTTTATCAACAGCACTATATATTGATTGATTGATAAATGTTTTTGATTGATCATTTGATTGATAAGTGTAGCAGGATATTTTGATCGATTGATTGTTAATGTTACCTGTGTATTTCTTAAACTCTGTGGTCGAAGTTGTATCTACGATTAAATTGCAAACTATTTGTTACGATTAACCCTACACGCTCGAAGTTGAATATTGCCTGGTTAGACATTTTGTCTTTCAGTCTTGAGTCTAACACTGATACCCAGTTGTGAAGTTTGCAACTCTGACATTGTCTGTGAACTTTATCGTTGCAGCAATTCCAAGACGCAGTCGGAATTCGCGAAGCAGGACATTCTGGAGAAGGAGACGGCCGTGAAATACTACAGGGATCAGGTCGGCAGCAAAGCTTCTCGTCAATGTTCGATTACCTTACATTACTGTTGCAACTGAATGGGTATTTGGCATTGGGGTGCGTGGTGGTGTAGCGGTTAGCATGCTGGACTGTTGTCCGAAAGGCAAATCCCTGCCAGGGTGGCGATTTTTTTCGCGATTTGAGTTCCCCTATCCAACTCGGCTGCTGCGAGTATGTTGATTGTGGGAGGACGAGGCAGAGAGGGAGAGGATTGGCCATCCCAACACGTATGCCAAGGCTAAGAAAATGAAGTCGTTATTACTTAATTCTCATGGTTGTTGCCTCTTGGCGCCGAGATTTAGACGAACTACTCTTTGGTGTGTTTAATTCAGAGTTTGATTATGTACATGCGTATATCTAGAGACTTAATGGACCTCTTGAAAGAGTTGCATTTTTTCATCCCTCTAATATTCATAATTTTTCACTTTTCTTCTTAAGTGATAATTTCTTTCGGTTTGCTTTTAAGTAATTACTTAAAAGCAATTTGAGGACGTTGTCAGATAAGTCTCTACAACAGAGAAAAATACAGAAGGTGAACTGAAAAGGGAATTGATTTTCTTCCACACTGTTTTGCTGTTGGGCAAGATGACATATTAGGAAACTGAAATTTGAATGATTATTGCATGTCTCTCTGATATGGTGAGCTGCTAGCAGTTCGTGTTTTGGGAGTCGGTTCCGATTGTCGTTAGCAAGCAATCCGGTTGTCTTATTTTTAATTGTGTTGTTTTAATTTTAGCGTGCAAAGAATGAAAGTCAACTGATTAATCAGGTTTGTTGTCTCAGTCGTGTAGTTTACGTAGTTGACTGTTGTCTGTCTGTCTGTGTCTGTCCCTCTATGTCTATGTTCCTCTTTGTCTGTCTGTCTGTGTCTGTCCCTCTATGTCTATGTTCCTCTTTGTCTGTCTGTCTGTGTCTGTCCCTCTATGTCTATGTTCCTCTTTGTCTGTCTGTCTGTGTCTGTCCCTCTATGTCTATGTTCCTCTTTGTCTGTCTGTCTCTGTCTGTCCCTCTATGTCTATGTTCCTCTTTGTCTGTCTGTCTCTGTCTGTCCCTCTATGTCTATGTTCCTCTTTGTCTGTCTGTCTCTGTCTGTCCCTCTATGTCTATGTTCCTCTTTGTCTGTCTGTCTGTGTCTGTCCCTCTATGTCTATGTTCCTCTTTGTCTGTCTGTCTGTGTCTGTCCCTCTATGTCTATGTTCCTCTTTGTCTGTCTGTCTCTGTCTGTCCCTCTATGTCTATGTTCCTCTTTGTCTGTCTGTCTCTGTCTGTCCCTCTATGTCTATGTTCCTCTTTGTCTGTCTGTCTCTGTCTGTCCCTTTGTGTTTGTGTCTTTATCTGTCTGTGTCTGTCTGTATCTTTCTGTTCCTCTGTCTACCTGTCTCTTTGTCTGTCTGTCTTTTCGCAACAAGAAATAGACTGTCACTAAAGCTCTGCTAATCTATTTGACCTGGCACTTTGCTCCGTTTGCCTTTCATTTTATTTGATTTTAATTTAATCTTTAATTGAATATAATCGTCATCTGCTCTCAGGTGCAGAACCTGCTGCGCATATCGGAGCGGTTGCCGGTTCCCCTGGAGGAGACTTTCGTAGAGGATGAACCTGAAGAGGAAGAGGATGTCTGCGAAACAGTCGACAATGAAGAAGTGGAGGATGGCTCAACTGAATTTCCAGGTTTTTTCCCCAGATTTGAGTTTTTCCGGGATTGAAATTTATGGTTTAGTATTTATTTAATAGTTGCTTTCTTAATTTATCCACACTGCTTCTTGTCATGAGACGACCTCATTGGTTACAGTAATCATAACACTGACACTAGTAATAATAGTTATAATAACAACAATAATATTAATCATACAACAATAATATTAATCATAATAGTAAAAATTTTATTATAGTAATTATAGTAGCCGTAGCAATTGTAATTATAATAATGATTATAATAAGAAAATTTATATAGCACTGTGGTAAAGAGTGGATATAGAAAGTAGAATAAAATCTCGGTAATAAGGAGGACATTTAATGGGTAAAAGAATTTAATGGCAATCACTTGACAGTTTAGATGTGTCTTGACGTGTGATTTGAATTATCATTTATTCATTATTCTGTGAGAGGCGCTATATAAATCTAAGCACCTCTTCAAGGAAGGGGACTGCTCAGAGGCACTCCCATCCCCAGGACAGCAAAATAAAACCATTTTAAGATTGTATCGTATTTTTAGATTTATATGGCAACTCTCACGGAATAAGTATTCATAGTCACTCTCAGCACTGAAACTCCGGGGAAAAGAAACGTCTCGAGAGGTGGGGAGAGGAATGGGCTGAATGGGTTTTAGGAATTCTTTTCTGAATTTCCAGAGTTGACTGAGGAGCAGGATTCTCTCGTGACCCGAGCACTCGTCCCTCGGCCGGCTGATCAGATCGTGGTTGAGGGTTTCCGGTTGCAGATTGCGAGGAAGGACCTCGCCACCCTCTCCGGCCTCAACTGGCTCAACGACGAGGTCAGTGATTCACCCTATGTCAATGGGGTGCTTGGGAAAAGGCTAGAGCTTCACACTTGTTCTCTTCCTTTGAAAAATGGCTCAGATCTCACCGTTTTTCTTTAGCTTTCGAGACAGATCTTCAAGGGGCGACTGACTAGCCATGACATTTGATCGGCATTTCTGTGGGACCCTGTATTATTTGTTAAGAAATTTGTTATTAAAATATTTAATTTTTCTGTGTGACTTTGTGACTTTGTTAAAAATTTTGATGATGTTGCATGTATATAAAATATCTGTCGCTGCTTGTAGTGCGAGTCCCAAGCCTGGGTAAAAGATGAGGGCAGCGCTGATGATCTTTGTAATCATACAGTGTCATTAAACAGCAACTATGTGTGAAAAATTTGTTTACTCAAATATAAAAAATATTTATTCTGTGTCTGTTAACAATGTAGGTGTGACTATGTGTTAGCATTTTTTAAGTTAGAATAATTAATCTTTTTCTTTGTGACTTTGTGAAATCCTGGTGACCTTGTAATAGGAAGATGGGAGTGATTTTCATTCTTTATTTAAACAAAAGTTATTTTTGAAGTGGACTAGCATAGAATTTCACTGTAATATGTCATGTCACATCGTCGCTTAGCGACGGTTGACTACATGAATGGGAAAGTGTTGTCCAATGCTTTCTGTCTCGTACGATGTTCATTAAGCTTGTGCCTTTTAAACCAGTCCACGCCATGGACTGTAATTACTTGTCATTATTTGTTCATAATATTTTTATTATCATTATGTGGCTTGTCGGTTTAAAATTAAACGAAAATAAAAATAAATAAGAAGTTGGTGGAACAGTTTTCTGAAGGCATTGCACATTGTTTCAGGTGATAAGTTTACGTTTTACGCTGCAGGTAATAAGATTATGTTTTACATTACAGATAATTAATTTCTACCTGAATCTCATAATGGAACGTAGTGAAAAGCAAGGATCTCGTAAGGTCTACGCGTTTAGCACATTCTTCTACCCAAAGGTTAAGTCTGATGGACACACGGGTGTCAGGCGCTGGACGAAAACCGTCGATCTCTTCCGCTATGACTACGTACTGGTTCCAGTGCACCTTGGAATGCACTGGTGCCTTGCTGTAAGCATTAAAAGTTTTCTAACGGCCATTCACTGTGTAAGCATTTGAATTTGAGCTCGAAGCTTTGTAAACTGACTGTGTTATTGTAAACATGTGAATACATTTCACCTTGTGCCTTCAGTTCATTGAACCCGAGCGACTGTCATGATAAACCTTCTCATTAAGCGTGAATACATTTAACGTGTGTAATTGTATTGGTATGTGTTAACATGTGACTGTGACCATGTTTACGCATTAACGTCGATCTCTTCAAGTGTCGTACATGTTATTGTCTATGCACTTTGGAATGTGCTGGTGCCTTTGCTGGGAATGTGCTGGTGCCTTTACTAGGGAATGTTCCGGTGGCTTTGCATGAGAAGTACTAACGTGACTAATTTTGTTTTTCTAGGTGGTTGACTTCCGTAAGAAGCAGATTCGTTACTACGACTCAATGGGTGGGAACAACGAAGAATGTCTGCGAGCGCTCAGGTGAGCAGGAGGGGAGACTTTCTTGTTCTGATCGAGCAGAGCGCTCGCCTTATAGCACGCAGAATGCAGGTTCGAGCCCGTGCTCACCGTGTTACAAGTGGAGGGCTGCTTTGAACCTGAAATTCGCCCCAATCGCTAGTGTTCCATTTGGCGAGCGCTCTGAGCGATACTATATTCATATCATTAATGCATCTGATTTGCATATTATAATCACACAGCCGTCAGATGATGCGAATGCAAATGGCGGTTGTTATTATGCCGAATGTCCGAGGATTGTGCAATTCGAAGCTGAGAGTGTCCAAATATCAGAATTTAAAAGCATTTTGTGTTGAAAAGGGTCTTGTTCACCTGAGATTCACATATTTGCGTTCGATAAGAATTTTCATATATTGCCAGAGGGTTCCATTCAGGAGAGTTTCCTGGCAGTTACAGAAAACCTTCTGCTTTATAGTTCAGAATGAACCCGTTTGACTTATTTTGTGCTCTTTGTTATCTCAGAAACTACGTATCGGACGAGTGCCAGGCGAAGCGCCAGACGGCGTTTGACTGGACTGGGTGGCAGTTCTTTGCTGTTAAGGCAAGCTGCTTTGTGCTTCTTGTAACTTATCATGTGATATGGAAACAGAAAGAATGATGGTTATCAAAATGAATTGCATTAACTGATTGCTTGTAAAAGTCACTGTAGTCGCTTGTAAATGGTGATTTTGCGATTGTAGTTGTAATGTGTAAGCTGTAATTTGAAATAGTGATTGGTCGACAGTTTTAGTTTTGATTATTAGTTAAGGATGTCTGAAAGATCAGCCCAGTTAATTAATGTGACAATGCCTTTCTCTAGAAGAAGAGATGTGCCAAACGTCAGCATATGAAGTGTTAGCGACTTCATTTTCTTAGCCTCGGCATATGAGAGCGTTAGATCAGTCCACTCCCTCACTCTTATTCCATCTGACCATGTATAGCAAGTGTACTCGCCACTAGGCCAAATCAGTGAGTATAGTAGAAATCTCTATGAAATGTCTATTTTTTAGGATATTCCTCAACAAATGAATGGTTCTGATTGCGGCATGTTTGCCTGCAAGTTCGCAGAATACATCTCGCGAGATGCGGCTATCACTTTCGACCAGGTCAGTTGCTTCTGGCGTATCTACATAAATGAGTATATTTTCTTTATTAACCGATTGTTTTAATGTATGTATATTCGTTAATTTCGAAAGAAAACAATCTGAAAGAAACACAGAAATGTTATCACCAGTGACAGTTGACAATTAAAGTAGTGAGAATTGAACAGAAAACTTGTTGCTTAACGATGAGTTGCCCGATATCGAGTGTCTGTTGACCAATATATTCTTTATTAACCAATTGCAAGCAGAAATCTTGAACTATGTTTCTGCTGGAGCAGAATGTTTGTAATGTTTGTTCTGTCAGAATATTAAGCATGCTACAAGGAGACGCTTTTAAATTTCATTACATTTTGTGTCTCCCATTTGTCTTCTGTGTATTCGTTGGAATGCACTCTCAGAATAGTGAATACGTAATGCTCCTCTTGTTGTTCAACCCAAGACTTATTTAAACGCATCAGTTGCATTGAATTCATTTGCTCCACTTCTTTTTCAGCGTCACATGCCGTACTTTAGGCGTCGCATGGTCTACGAAATTCTCACCAAGACGCTGATGTGAACAAAAGCCTCGAGACCAATCGGCTCTTGAGAGAGAGACTCTGCACAAGTTGTGACGGAGCGGTACGACTCTTTGGACGATTCAGGACCCAGGTCCCAAAAACTCTGTTGCGCTTGCTTTGTGCGGTTGGACTTATTTTTCTCGAACAAAAAAAGACCATGGCTCGCTGAACATTCGGATAACGTTCTCGCTTTTCTGAACCTGTCGACAGAAAAATGAACTGACTGTCAGACAGATGTGAATTGGAAAAGTGGTAGAGAGAGATTGCGAGGAAGGGCAAGCCTCGTAATTTATGCAGGTTCTTTCGTGTGACGTTTATTTCCTGTGAGATGTACACGCAAAACTTATTGTAGAATGTGCCATTATGACTTTGACTCAGATAGAAATGGTCAGGGATATAATTGTGTTGTTACGGTTGAATGCACAACCTCGTTTTAATACATGCTATTAAGTGGTGCTTGCTAAGTCTGTCATTTTGAAATTCATATTTTCTTGCCGTTGCTTATTAGCATAAATAGGCAGATATAATGAGTGTGCAGTGCAATACTTGATAGCCTAACGATTAAAATGTTCGACTGTCCACTCTGAGTTTGGGTCTCAGATCCCACAAGGGTGGAAAATATTTGACACTTCTGGTCTACTTTTGCCCATAGTGAGAAAAGCTGTAAAATGAGCACAATGGACGAGGTGGTGTGCAGTGGATTAAAAAAATACTGGTGGACCTCACGATTGGTTGCTTCTCAGACTTTATTTTCGCTGAATTTTACCATATTGTATGTGAAATACTGGAAACATTTTGCATACATTCCTAGCATAAAGTAATGTTACAACGGCTCGTGACCAATTCGTATTTCTGAAGGCGTGTTTCTAAAAATGGTTGCATGCAGTTTGATTATTTGTTGCAGACATATCCAGGATGCACTGTTACGTTGGTATCTAGCACAAAAAATACACTGCGCTTTACTTACTTACCTCTGGTGAATCGTATCAGCCATTCCTTGTCATCTCAACCTTGTATTACGACTAACATGGTCGATTGGTTGAAGTGTAATGCATTGAGTGCGGCACTTGCTGTGTAGGTTCTTTCATGCACAATAAAATCAACATGTCAATGTTCTGTCACAATGGTTGTGTGCACTTCAGAACGTTTTGGAAGATATCAAAGATGCAGTTATATCGTATTAAGGTGCAAACTAACTTGTTTCAGATGTGTTCGACATTTATGCAGAGAAGGTTTTATATTTCGTTTCGTAATCAGAACTTATTTAATTTGTTTGTAGTTGTATTTTGAAAAGCAAAGTCAGAAAATTCTGGTGATATTATAAAATTTTCGCCATCTAACTAAAACGTTTTGTCAGATTGTTGCTTTAGACTTCATTTCAGTGCGGTATTTACCACTAGGCCAACAAGGACCGGCCTAGGGTGACAGTTTTCAAGGGGCGGCAAAAGGTGAATGTAAAAAGTAGATTGCAAGCCAGTGGACTAATAAGTGAGTGTATTATAACACAATGATTACACATTTTATTTCTTTTCATTTTAAAAAAATATTTCGTACAATAAAATCTGTTAAAATTTGTGTAATTCATTCAATATGAAATTTCAATTCTGGGAGGGAGAGGCAGCAAACAAATCCACCCTGCCTCATATGTACGTTTTAGTCCTAGGTATAATTATATCCGAACACTGAACCAAACTAAACGATCATTTAATAATGTAGTTATGAAGTCAATAATTTCCTAAACTCCAACAATTCAAGTCTCCCCTCTGAATATGCGCATATAAAATATCAAGAAACCGAGAAACCAATATAACGTTTTCTACTATGGCTAGATCCTGTCCAGAACAAATAAATACAGACCAAACTAAAAGCAACAATGCACCAAAAACACAACGTCTCAAATGCTGAGAGAGAGATTCTTGGCATACGAAACAATGGGTTAAAGGAACACATCTGAAAGCTTTTACCTCCGATAAAAGTTCAAAGAGGTTATGTGACTGAAGTCGATACTGGCGAGGGTTAACAGTTCTAATTGCCTACTTTGGAGTTCTAGGAAGGTTGGCCAAACGCAGGCAGATCAATCCATTCCATAAAAACGTAACTCAGAGAACAAAACTTGCAGAAGTGTTCCAAACGTACCTATCAAATGTTTTGCATTTTTAACAAGAAGTCCATTGATATCACTTAACTGATCTGTTATACCTTAGGCCTAAGTGAATGGATCCCATTTAAGTTCAGTATTGTATTGAATCTAAAAAAATTGCCTAGACACAGGACTGATGATGCAAGGGTAACACACAGACGAAGTTCAACTTTATAAAAGCAAATGTTTGCAGTAAAAGCCGTCGAAGTAAAATACGAGTCTTGGTCAACACACAAAATACGAATATTGGTTAAAGTTAGGCTGCCAAGTAGCTCGTTATAGATACATAAAGTTCACCGTAACAACCGTACCCTACAAAACACACAGTTTAGATGACGTGGACTGCAGTAGTGTCACATGTGATACATTAACTTTCTGAAAATTGTGCATCGAATGATCACGCCCAACACTTCTACGAACAATTTGTCATGTATTTTCCTAGTAAACCGGAATAAATGGTAAACGAAGTTGCCACAACTTCGAATTTCACACAGAAATTAACGTTGCTGACTAGCCGTCTGGTAACACTTTGCATTTTCATTGCCGAATAACAATAGTTTGGTGTTTTTAAAAAAGATGCAACTACGGAGGGAGGATCCAAACTCTTGTTATTCTTCTTTCTTAGATGCATCTTTTTTAAAAACACCAGTTAAAGTTTCGGTACTAGACAAAAGCTCCCGAGGTGCGTCCTCGAGGAGGAAAGCGATAGTTTCCTTTTCTGAGATCCTTCGTCCGCCAGTCTACAACCTTTTCAGATTTTAGAATTTCCATCGAATTCAAAGTCAGCAACCACAAAAACGTAACACTGTTGATTTTGAAGTACTTAGCAAATATGTCAATATACCACATTTGTAAAACACCTGACCGAGCAAATCAAAATAGTGTGACCCTGCATAGAAACAGAATAACCTGGTTATACTTCAACGCATCTAAAAAAGCTAAACGTTTCAAAGCTTTCATATTCTCAAGAACTACTACATTCAGCTCCTTCCTGGAATATTCCATGCCAGACCATACACAGGCTAGCAAGCTTGTGTATCTTGAAAAACGAATATCTAGCAGAGAACCAAAGCTAACAATATTACACAAACTCAAATGACAGATCAAATACTAATTCATCACTGGGCACTCGGTCTCTTAATTCGCCAAAGAAAAACTAAATAAATAACGCAAAACGAACGGTCGAACAAAACCAGTCCTACAGAAAAAGTGCAAGATTCTATCCAATGGGCGAGATCCATGAGTGAGTTGGTCTGAAGGAAGATTTACTCGAATGCCTCCTTCATGAGACGTGAATTTTCCATGATGTGAGCGTATTTGTTGCCTGTTGCTGTAGAGGCCGAAACACAACGTCCAACGTAGCTAAACAAATTTAATGACACCGCTATTATTACCAAAATAAACTGCATATAAGTATGTGTCTAAAGTAGGCCTATAATACACCTAATCAGAGACAACTGAATAATAGGAAATTCCGATTGAATAACACATGTGCACGGATCGTCTCCTATTTAAATAATTAAGTTTACGGGTTTCAATCTCAACTGCCATGCTGTACCACCGCCTACGGTATTCCAAGAAAATGGTAGCAGGACTAGCAGGACTTTAGGGCATCTTTTCTTCCCTATTATTCTAACTCCTGTTAAATATCAACGTATGCCTGTTACCCACATGTGCTTCTGTTGGAACTGAATATATATATATATATATATATATATATAGCAGTCCTACAGAAAATATATATATATATATATATATATATATATAGCAGTCCTACAGAAAATATATATATGTAATATATGTATATATATATATCCATTGATATGAATGTATACACTGGTATGTATGCTGCAGCCAATATTGATCTGTAATAGCTAATTCGATTGACAGCTGAGGATGAGAATGCATCATCATGATCCTATAGATCTACCTGATCTCTTTGTCTGGACTGTCCTTCCTCATAGTCGTATCGAAGCGAGGCTTCACGTAATACCAGGCGCCCATGTTCTTGTGCTCCTCTTGAACCCACAGGACCTTCGCATTCGGATACCGGTTGATCTCGGCGCGCACGAGGTCCATCGGAAACGGAGAGAGCTTGACGACAAGACAACAATGGTGAATTAATATAAAACAATGGTGAATAAACACACAACAATATTGAATTAACATAAAACAAAGGTGAATTAATATAAAACAATGGTGAATGGTTCATTTTGCTCAATGGTTTTTAGTGTGACGAATGCGAAGACCGACCTGCTCTACCCTCGCAATGGCAATCTCCTGGACACAGTTCTTCTGTAGACGTTCCTTCGCCAATTCGTAGTAGACCTTTCCGGAGCAGAAGAGCAACTTACGGACGTGCTCCGCATGGTCCACGGCCGGACCGGACTCCGGGATCAGGCGACGGAACGACGTTCCCTCCTGCATCTCGTCTAAGCTTGACCTCGCATCCGGGTGTCGCAAGAGGCTCTTCGGTGTCATGACGATCATCTGAGGATTATTGCCACCGTCAGATTAGAATTATCATTATTGAATAATTGAACATTTAATCAGCACCCATGATCTCATTGAGGTTTGATCGGATGAATTATTTGACCGTTTAACCTACTGCACCATAAGTCACGTCTTATTAACGAAATGGCCTGCGGTATTACCGCCATGGGTCACAATTCCACGGGTTGGACTCATTCTTCCGAAAAGTATTGGGTTCAAATGCTAAGGATAGTCATCGTTGTCTCTTATGCCGCTGGGTAAAAATTCTACGGGATTGTCGAACGCTAACTTTTGGGAGACAAGATTAGGTAAAAAACTGAACTCTCATCTAAGAAAAGATTACGAAACAAAAACTGAACTCTCATCTATGAAGCCACCAGTCCCAAAAAATTATAAAATCAAGTTCTCTGCTATAAAATATTGATTTTTCCACTAAAAATTCTCTACTTAAAATGGTCTATTTAAAATTCTCTACTTTTAATTCTCTACTTAAAATTCTATACTGAAAATTCTCTACTTCACTAGTGTAAATTGTCGATTTTCCCATTTCAAGTTCTCTACTTCAAACTCTTTACATGCATCCATGCGTACACATGGAATCCTCTCTGTTGCTCTCAATACTTTTGCGCTCATCTGCTCCTCTCGAGCCACTTACCGGCTTTCGAACAGGGAGTGCAATCTGTCGCCGGAGTGCGTGGAAGTAATTCGCTGGGGTCGTACAGTTCACGACGAACCAATTGGCATCGTTCAATTGCTGAATCTCATATGTATCACTCTCCAGCTACAGGAAAACAGATGTATCACATCAGATGATAAGAGATACATTTATATAGCATAATTTGTTCATATATTTGTACATCACCTGTTGTTCACAGATTTAAATAGAACTATAGCACCAATTGTTCACAAATGTATTTAACACCCTAAGTTCAGAGATTTATATAGCACCATTTGTTTTCATCATTCTAATAAATATTATGTAGAACATATAGCACCATATTACTAGTAAAGCCTTAAAATCGAAGGTTACTCAGTACAAACGACAAAACAGCAAAACCTCATCGTAATTCCAACATTTCTACTCGACATTAAAACAATCTTCCTCAGCGTTTGACACGCCACAAAACTTTAAAAAATGACGATGTCTAGCTCATAATGGATTCAGGAATATTTCCTACTCATAAAACTAAATGAATTTGATACACTGACTTACAAAAGAAAACATAACAGTACATTTGCACTAATAACAAACGAGACAATTAAGACAAAACACAAAAGATAAAAGCTGAACGATTTGCAGAACAATTTAAATAGCGTCACTAAATAGATAGTAACGAGAGAGGCGCTGTATAAATTCTCAGATATGATACATGACGTGAGAGTAATATCTGAAAGAAACCTACTCGAAAGAAGTCTGGGTCGTCGTCGCTCATCTGAAGAAATCTCTCCAGTCGAGCACTCGAATGCTCCGGTCCCTACATAAAGAAACATCGAAGAAGTTGCGAATTAATTACAATCACGAACCCATCATTACGTGTAGTCATATAAAACTGAATATATATATATATATATATATAAACAATTGTACGACATTCTACCAAAATCCACCAAATATTCATAATCAAGCAATGAATAAACATGAACATTCACTGAATATTCATCTTATAGTCACGTAATTAATATACATCCGATGAACAGTCACAGAATATTCACATCATAGTCAAGCAATGAATAAACATGCCACTGAATGAATATTCAGTGCAGTTTAGTAATGAATATTAATGAATACAATGAATATGCACGAGTATGATTAATATTAATGAGCACAATGAATGTACATTAGTACAAGGAAGCTCATGAGCACAATAAATATTCATGAGGCAATATTCACAATGACAATGAATAGTAATGAGTATGACGAATATTCATGATCGCACGTACCATTCCTTCGTATCCATGCGGTAGAAGGACGACCAGTCCGCTCTGGCGAATCCACTTGGACTGTCCGCTGCTGATGAACTGGTCGAAGATGCACTGAGCATTGTTGGCAAAGTCCCCGAACTGGGCTTCCCAGCAGACGAGTGCGTTTGGGTCGCTCATCGAGTAGCCGAGCTCAAACCCTAAAATTAGCACACAGACAAATTCAACATAAAATCTTGCTTTCATACAACAGCATCTCATCCTTTTCCATAACCTAATCTAATCTGATAACCTCAATAGCTGGTCAAACTAATTACTTCTATAGTTAATCAGATCTATTAACTTCCACAGCTATTACAATCAGAACAAAACAATGACAATCAGAACAAAACAATGACAATCAAAATAAAACAATGACAATCAAAATAAAACAATGACAAGCAAAAAACAATGACAATCAGAACAAGATGTAAAATCCTATAAAGAATCATTAATTCTCATTTCAAACAAAATGAAAATGAACCCCTCAAAGTGACAAACACCTAATCATTCCCAGAATGAACTGCACCACAAAATCGGTCAACGAGAACGAAAGACAGAGAACAGGACTCCCACCTAGAACCGCAAACTCCGACAGGGAGCTGTTGCAGACGAGGTACTCTCGTTGTTGAGGGTCGACGTGGTTCAAGGCCGTGTAGGTGACCCTGTCGCAGTCTTGGTCGTGAAGGACGTTGTGGCGGTGGCTGAAGGTTCCTCGCTCAACATCCTGGCCTGACAGACGAACGTGAATTCCCTCCTTTAGAAGCGACCCGAATGCCAAAGCCTCTCCCATTGCCCAGTCCACCTCGCGCTTGGCCAACATCTCTGCCCTTCCCTTCAGTATGCGCTTGATTCCTGGAGAAATTCAGCAAAGTTATTAATTAATAGATAATTATATTCTGCTGATCAACGTAAAAAGATTGGATTTTCCACAAAATAAAGTAATAATAATTAATGAGATAATTATATTCTGTTATTTATCGGCCACGTAAAGAGCATGGATTCTCTAAAAAATAATTATTGATCATTTAATAATTAAATTTGGCTAATTATCCTTCCATGTAAAACTCATGGATTCGGGAAATTAATTACTCATTAATTAACAAGATAATTATATTCTGCTATCAATCGTAACCTTACCCGAGTGGAAGTTAAATCCCTCTGGTTCGCTGCTGATGACCTTTCCGATGTGTTGGAGTGTCTCCTCGCTGATTCCAGTCGTAGGAAGGACCATAGGGTCGCGTTGGTCGAAGAACCCAGACCACGGAGAGTCGAGCCAGAGGCGGTTCTGCAGTACGGTCTCCTTGCGAGCCGCCAGGTAAGCCTCCTCACAGATCTTGTCGTACTTGGCCACCTCTGCCTGGAAAACAAACAATTTCAGAAATTCAGTTTCTCTTATGAAGGTTCTGATAGGATGATACATACATACAACAAACATAGTATATTGTATTGTATTCAATCATTTATAGAACAAGGCTCTGCGAGAAGAAGAAGGCTTTGAGAAAAGCGAAAGATGACGAGAGACTGCCAAACTTTAGAGTGAACAGATGGAGAAAGCGCATTCCACAGAGAGGGACCAATTGAAGCAAAAGATCGAGACTGAGCCATAGTAGTTCTAGTACAAAGAACCAAGAGGTCAAGTCTATTGGACAAAAAGTTCCAAAGAAAAACACAAACCTTGACATGGTATATAATACAATGTTGTATGTCAGGGGTGGCGATCCCGAGGGGGGAGGAGGTCGAGGAGGACAAGTGCCCCCACCTTTTACAGATAGGGAACACATTCGTTTGTCCCCCTCATATTTCTTACCCCTCTCATTGCCTGCCTCCCCCTATCTCTCAAACAAGATCGCTGCCTCTGTTGTATGTGACTGTTGCATTCAGAATGTTAAATGTGAACTTGTATGTGACACGTGATATGTTATATGTATTGTTATACAAGACATCTTCTCCTTATCTGATTATTAACAGATGATTTATCTATGTAAACCTCGTATTCCTCGCGAGTGATGACTCCTTCGCTGACGAGCTTGTCAGAGTACATTTTGAGCAGTAGCGGCGTCTGCTTGATCTTCTTATACATCAAAGGCTGAGTAAACATCGGTTCATCGATTTCGTTGTGACCATTTCGCCGATAACAGACCTGTAAAGAAAAACCCAGAACACCAAAACTCTTACGAATATGACGACATTTCAAATAAAGACACAAATCGTGCCTGGAAAATGCCCATGGTAATATTTTGACCACTTAGATGTGGAAAAAAGCAAAGCCCAATCTGTAAACTGTTATCTTGAGATGTGGTCAAGAGTACTGCCCAATCTATAAAATTCTGACTCCTTAGATGTGGCTGAAAGTAGTGCCCAACTTGACAAACTCTAACCTCTTAGATTTGGCAGTAAATAATGCCTAAACTGCAAAACTCTGACCCCTTAGATGTGGCAGAAAGCAAAGCCCGATCTCTAAAACTCTGACCCACCAGGTCGATGACGACGTCCTTGCCCCATTCGCGACGCCACTCAGCGGCCACCTTACAGACGTGCATGACAGCCTCTGGGTCGTCAGCATTCACGTGAAATATTGGAGCGCCGACGACACGAGCTACATCCGTACAGTAAGGCGAAGAGCGGGAACAGCGAGGATCCGTTGTAAACCCAACCTATGCGTAAATAACAAGTTTACAGTATTACATCTCATGTTGCTCTGTTACATTTTACATAAATACATGTAATCATGTGTGTGTCTCCTTCTTTCTGTCGATCGCACGTGTATGTATGTAACTGTGCCTGTATATGCATCCCAGAATGCATTAATATATGCATACTATTATACACACATATATATATATGCATGCATATATACATGTGCATATATGTATGTATCTATGTATTATGCGTATGTCTGCATGTGAGCATGCATGCTTATGTGGATTTCCTAAAATATGTGCTTGGTTAGCACGTAATGTAATAAAAGTGTCCAAATTTATGCACTGCATTACATCGGAATCCAACGTTACCGAGTTACCTGATTGTTGACGACGATGTGGACTGTTCCGTGGGTCGTGTAGGCCGGAAGGTCGCTCAGGTGGAACGTCTCATAGACGACACCCTGACCGGAAAACGCTGCATCTCCATGCAGAAGAATGCTCATCACCTGCAAGATATATATGTATGCCAATAGATGACATCTTCATCATAAGAACATTCACTTAGCTGTCATAACTAATCCCTTGCGTCTCGAAGAGTAGAAGAATCGAGGCAATGAAGATGGCAACCGCTGCTATCCTTGTCATAATCAAGTATTTATACAGCACCACTTTGAGTCAGCACTCCAGACTTGAGCCAGTGTCTTCACTGTTAAAGAGAGCAGTTTTCGGGCGCTTGTGGAACTAATCGGGGTTAAGGAAGAATCACTAACTTGATCACTGCGTTACGTATAACTTGAGACTAAAATCAGAAATGAATCTGATAATTGATCTAAAATGCGAACAAATCACTGTATTCAAAGTCTTACATTCAAAAATAAACTAATAAACTAAATTGACCATAGTAGATGACCACATGGTTTAAAATTATCTAAACTAAAAATTTAAAAAAAATAGTTATTGTTATCTGTAATTTATAAATCGCCCTTTCAAAATACATAACTTCATGTTCAATAACGTTAAAAATGTATTGTAAGAAATCAATAAATTACAGTACAGAAATAAGCTACATCAGAAACTCAACTAATAAAACAACAAATCATATTTAAGAGCTACCTTGTTGCCCTCCATGTCACCTCGATAGTACTGCTCTGCCTTTGTCTTGCCCTGCACGACCGGATCGACGGCTTCGAGATGCGATGGATTAGCCACAACGGCTAAGCGAATATTCTTGTTGGTCGTGCGGTTGAGTCGTTCGTGTGACATTCCCAGATGGTACTTCACGTCACCGCTCCCTTCATCCGCTGCCTCCAGTTTAGAGTCGAATTGGCAGAAGATGTGTTCGAGCGGCTTGCGACAGACGTTTGCCAGGACGTTCAATCGGCCTCTGTTAATAGAAAAATGTCGAAGAAGATAAGCACCATGTGCTTGGAGAAGACTATAAGCGGTCTTACAAAGGGAAGAGCTTGAGAAAGGAAGAGTTCATTTGATGACTTCTACTGAATATTATTATTATTATTACAGAGCAGCCATTGTCATTCGTTTCATGGATAATGGTAATGGTAACATTATACACCTTCTAAGCTCCTTGGATCGACACGTTCTTTTTGCTCAGCAGGTTAGGACTACAATGGCCCAAACTAGACCTCTAATTATGGAATGTCCCTCTCCCTTCTCTGCATTTTACCATTCTTTCTGATTCTCTTCCTACTTCTTCCTTCTCCCTCTTCACAACCTTTATCTACTCGTCGGGTTCTTGCAGTGGGAGCGCCACTTAATGACCACTGCTGTGAGCAACGCAATATTACAAATTAATAAATACGACAAAACAGGCTTCGTGCAATTGCAAAAAAGACTACAAGAGGCAGAGTAAGTCATGTCAGAGTTAGTTATGCAAGAGGATGGCCAAACCACAGCAACACTTCTATGCTGGACCACGGAAGTCCTGTCCGGTGGAACAACCAAAGGGCCTTGTGCTGCCAAGTAGAGACATCTGCAACCGGGAGAAGACAATACCTAGATTTAATACGGAACCCAGCCTGCCAGGCAATGGAACAGTACCATCAAGATCCATAATTTATCGAGGAACCTCAGTAACCAGAAACATCTACACACAACATACCTGTGTGGCATTCCGATGACGAAGCTGTCGACTCCGAGTGCGCTCGACGCGTCGATGACCCGTTTCATCGCCGGAATGAGCACCTCGCATCCCTCGAGGCCGAACCGTTTCTCCGACGACCACTTCTTTGCGAGGAACTCCTCGAAGCGTGTCGACCGGATCAGTCTCGCCATGAGGGTGCGCTTCTCCTCATTTGGCATCTCCATAATGTTCGGCAATTCAAAACGCTGCTTTATCCAATCACACTGTTCCTTATTGTTGATGAACATGTACTCCACTCCAATGTGGCGACAGTAGATGCCCTACAATTTTATCATTATTACAATTTGACTATTATTACAGTTTTATCATTATTACAATTTTACTATTATTACAATTTTATCATTATTACAATCATTATTATTATCATTACCATTGACAGTTCTAAGGAAGACCCCAGCGTTCAATATAAACCATGCCTGACCGTGACACACAATATATTCAAAGACACAACAAAACAAAAAAAAGCCAAAATCAATTGTAAATATATCACATTCCACACAATGAGAAAATCATTTTGTTCAACAGATGATGTAGTTTAATGGTAATCACTTATTTGCAAGCATGGCAGTAAGCAGATGAGCGTGAAAGAGGAGGACAGACCTCGAGGCATTCGATGATCTCCTTTAGAGTCATCGTATGTCTAGCTCCACCGATGTATGTAGTCGGAGGCAGCTGGAAAACCCGATTCATGTCTGGTTCGGCTGGAAAAACAGAATTCAATTTCTCAAGTCAGCAATCAATGAGTAGATATGCTTCATTCGACCCTGCTCAGGTCCTTTTCATTGATTTATGGCTGCTATGATAACTAATGCATCGTGGATACTAAGGTGGTATCACAAATATGATATCTCTGAATATTTCCGACAGTCTTTATCTGTAACTTCATCTTATTCTATCTTCATTTTTTTGTGCCTGAGACTAAGACTGCCTTTGTCCAACACTGTGCGTTAGTTGCTGTGGGTCCACCTACCTGGAAAGACCTTCCTCCATCACTAGGGGCTAAACTAATGACTGGATTCTTTCCATCGGCTTCTCGCTCCTGTTTATCCCTAGGGTTTCTGTGCTGAAAGCGCCTACGAATAATTATTATTCTGTGAGAGGTGCTATATAAATCTAAAGATATGATATGATCACTGGACACCTAAGAATATTTACAAGGTGTGGTAGAGGCCAACAGATTATTATGAAAAAGATACACCATATGGTACGAAGTCATTGTAAATCGGAAAGGATGGTCACTTGGTGAAGAAACCTCTGACAAATGACCGTACAAGGTATGGTACAAGATCATTGTCAACATACCAAGATTGTACAGAGTATGGTACTTGTAGGTGGTCAGAAGATGTTTCCTCATGTTCTCCTCATCAGTTCCATCAATGGTCGGACGATTGATGCCCAGGGGGTCAAGGTCAGCCAAAAAGTGACCACGGATCTACACGCAGACACACAAACAAGGAAAATATAAACAATGACAGCCACAAATGCAATAATAACAATACTAGAACTAATAATAAGAATAAGAATAAAAATACCTTCTCCTCAAGCCCTGATGACGAGGCCTGACCACCCCAGACAATTTCTCATAATATAATGATTTCAAAGTCGCTGGGGAATGAAGTATGTCAGGGCACAAAAATAATAATAATAATAATAATAAAGATACGATAATAATAATAGTAAAATTAAAAAAATAATAACAATAACTAAAAGGGCAGATAATTAAAACAGCAAAATAATAATTGTAATAATAAGAAAAAATATATAATAATAATAATGACAACATTCACCAATAATTAATATTGAAGACCCTGAGGGATCATGTATACCTTGGGGCAAGAAAAATAATAATAATACAAATTTATTAATAATAATAATTGTTTCCAGACAATTTTTTTTATCACTTGATGGATCAGAACTACCTTGGGTACAACAATAATAATTATGAAAGTATAATTGGTATGACAATTCTTATAGCTTCATAGCCTTGCCAAAGAGCTGTGCACCAGTTTAGAAATCAACAACAGGGTCGTTGTTTGCACAGCCGAGTAAACACCATGACAGCCTGTTATGGAAGACGTCACTGATCGACTGAGAGTGAGAGGAGGAGGAGGAGGAGAGATAAAGAGAGGATGATCAATAGGACAACAGCAGCAGCAGCAGCAGCAGCAGCAGCAGCAGCAGCAGCAGCAGCAGCAGCAGGTGTCTATTGTTTATTAACATTCTAACTTGTTTGATCCAGAGCTGGAGGCAAACAGACGGTCATCAGAAGCAAGGAGACAGACACAGACAGAAGCAGACAGGCAGAGCCATATAGAAACATACAGGCAGAGAGACAGACATGCACAGAAATGAACATGCACATGCAGCCAGAGCCAGAAAGGCAGATAGACACATACAGGCAGTGATACCCAGACAGAGACAGGCAGGCACATAGACACATACATGCAGAAACACAAGGCAATAAGAGAGGAACAGCCATGCAGACAAATTCTCTTGTTACCTGGTAGGATCGAATGATGGCCTGAACAGCCAGATGGTCGTCGATGAGTTTCGTGTCAACAACCCCCGTTTGGCCGACAGCAGAGGGCGACGCAAGCGACGCCACCGGTAATGCCGCAGACACGCTCGGCCGAAGACTAGGGGGTGACGTGTATGCGCCTCCAGGCAGGGATCCATTCTGGGCGCTCCGAAAGAACACGTCCCACGACTAGAAAGAGAAGTAGGTTAATGGCCATCATAAGGATGTGAACGCTGTTATAATGGGTACTTCTGCAGTTCTCACGGGTACCTTCGCTGTTCTAATGGGTACCTTAGCTGTCCTACCGGGTCCTTTAGTTGTTCCAAAGGATACTTTAGCTATGCTCAGCTGTTATCCCAGGTATAATAGCGGTTTTAACGGGTACTTCAGCTGTTCTAACGGGTACAATAGTTGCTCCAGAGCAGCGTTTCCCAAACTGTGTTCTGCGGAACCCTAGGGTTCCGTGAGGTGAAGACAAGGGTTCCATGGAAAACTTTCAGTAAGAACAATAAGCTTAAAATAATTTATACGAATTTTCCTACGAACCTTTTGCTTAAAATCTGTGTACAACTCTATATGAAAGAGGATTAATATGTCATTTTCATCAATATTTGTGTCGTTATTAACCTAATGTGGGCCTAAACCGATAATTGTCTGGATTCTCCAGTGTTTGTAGTTTAGTTTTGGACGAGGTTCTGCCAAAAAGTTCTTAGATCACAAGGATTCCACGGCTAAAAAAGATTGGGAAACGCTGCTCCAGAAGATACTTTAGCTATTCTCAGCTTGCTATGTCAGGTACATCAGCTATTCTAACAAATACGGACAACAGAAAGAGCAAGAGATGGGAACAACAGATATTAGCAACAGAAATTGAAATATATTAAATAGCTGCATCAGCTCAGAATTGGCATAACAGTTGCAATCTGACATTTATTATCTTACACCCCTTCAAGAATGAAATCACCAATGGCACCTCCGTTCAGAACCAGTCGTTAGTGGGGGTCACAACACTCAGATGTACCACTCACATGTAATGTAATTATGGGATCACAATTTACTGATTACGAAACGTCTGGTGTCAAGACCCATTTACAGCATCTGCCGCTATGGACAGCCAGGTCCTAATGGGAGGAATAAGTATGGCCTGATATCCTACACAATTGTCTGGCTGCAGCGGAAATCATACTCATCAAACATCCCACATAGTGACACTGACGAAAGGGAGGGTGCACGACGGGGTGAATCATACATAGGAAACTCGGCCAAAGAACTACGATGACGACCTTAGAAAGTTATTAGTCAAAGGTTCATAGTTTAGGTCAGACGACGACGGCTAGCAGTCAACGAAGCATAGCCGACAAGTTTCTTCTAATTCATTATGTTATTATAGTAATAATAATAATATTATTATTATTATCACTATTGCTATCATATGTATTGTTGCCGTCAGCATTATTATTACTACTATTATTAGCATACGTACTGCTGTCATCGTCATCATTAAAGCTTTTTAACTTCATAAAGCCAAGAAACTTATAAACAGACTAATTACAATGGATGTTGGCAGTTTAACCATACCCATAGGCAGTCACTTAGTTCCTGGGTGTCATCTATCTCCTCATTATATATATATATATATATATATATATATATATTATTTACAATGCAACTGTGATTTGATACAATGCCATCCTTTCACAGTTCATCATCATCATCATCGTCGTCTTAAAGCATCCGGCTGCCCCTAGGATGAACCGGTTCAGTCCGCAAAACAAGCCTGAGCACTTTGGTTGAATTGGGTCTCCTCTTGGTTGACTAGACAACATCTAAGGGAACTCTAGACGGGAATATTATTATGAGGAAGTAATTACTATCAGGTATTTAGATCACGTGATTACAGCCAAGTAATTACCATTAACCATCACAAGAACACGAAACTGAAGCACGAAACTGAAGCCGGTCAGGTATGACTTCCCTTCCTATTAGCTAATTAGTCAAATTGAACATGCAGTAGGCCAAGAGTATTATCCTGAGGTCTCTTATCCTACTGGGTCGTCTGTATTAGACATAATCATATCCGTAATCAAAGACCATACAGGCAACAATGATTTGGGTGCAAATGAATGTTGTCTATGCAAGGTTACCCGATGTTGAGGGGGTGTAAACACTAGGTGGGGAGGGCAAGCAGAAGCAGACAGGTTGGATCACATTCGAGAATGAATAGCTATATCTTTCGTTGATTGATATAAATTATGCATTACTCGAAACACTATATGCATATATAAAAGATAACTCAACCCGCACACTCATATAAAAAAATTACATGAATACTACATAATATGTACAGAATACAAATAAACACATGAACAGGTATAGGCAGCAACACACACACACACACACACACACAAACACACACACAAACACAGTTACATACAGCACACAGTTCTTTCCCATCTTGTCCGACAGAGTACAGTCGGTGTACTCATCATTGAGCTCATCTTGTCTTGTCTTCAACCTTCCTCTGTCTGAGGGTCGGCTGCATTGACAATTCTGTGCCAGCTGTTCCGGTTCCTGGTCTATTGTAATAACTCTAAACAATCTCCAGTCTTCCCTGTCATATCTCCAAAATACGAGAGTTTCCTCTTCTTCATCGAGTTAAGTAACTTCCTTTCTGCATAAATATCCACCAGAGCAAAGAGATTTCTGCCTCTGCCGCCTCTCGAACAAAAACCACAAATTCTGATTGAAAGAACCATCCGCTAACCTTGTGAACACTCTGTGGACTTTCGAGCCATGCTTTGTACATCTCCTCCACATAGTTGGATGAAGTGCCATTGAGGAACGGCTCAGCCGTCACGTTCGTGGAGTAGCTGCGAGGTCCTACTGGCTGGCGCGATGCGTAAAGTGCTGGCACGGCAGAGTGCCTCACCCTGGTGATCGGGGATAGCAATGGTGCCAGGCACTTGAGACGATACATTGCCTAAGATGTTTGCTTCTGTGAAAATAAATACAAAACAGGGTTAGCTGTTTAATTGAAAAATAATCAGTTAACGAACTTAGCCATTCACCAAATTTAGCCGTTTAATGCATTCACCCATTCACCAAATATAGCCAATTAATAAATTATGATATATGCCAAATTTAGCCATTTACCAATTTATCAATTGCAGTCATTTATAACAGTACGGCATTTACAAAGTTAGTCGTTTACAAAATTTAGCCATTTATAAAAGTAAAGAAGACAGTCACCAAGTGTAACCCATTTAGTCATGTTTAGCCATTCATCAAATTGAACCATTTAACAGCACTGCATTAGTCATTTAACTATATTTATATTAGATAGCAGAAAATTTATATAGCACCTATGCTGAAAATTCTTCTCAAATGTGACAAGTTAAACCATTTTGTCAAAAATAATTGCACGAGTCACACATCACACGGAAAACATTTTCTAGACGCAACATTTATTGATAGGATGCTGTATACATTTTTAACTGTGTATACTAGATACATATACACCACTGTTCATAGAAATTGGTTATTACAGAATATAATTACTTACTGAACAGTCAACTTAATTGCAATCAAGACCTTAACCTTAGACACATGGCCTATTGACGAAGCACCCAAACAGACTTTTATCCGCCATCTCAATAATTATATAGCCCATGCGTGATCACTTCCTCCTCAACAAACAAACTCTGAGGATCAACCTAGCTAGACCAGTCACAACCGGTTAGTCCGTATGCTTAATTCAATGTTTCATTAACAAAGCCAACCGGTTATTACCAATCCACTGGTTGTTGACCCTTGCAAGTCTATTGCTCTCTGCCTCTTGTCATTTATCCAAAAGACAAAGCTACCGACCCTGCTTTTAACTTTCCATAGGCGGGTGACCTCTCCTGTCAATCGTGGCTTACTAGTTTATTGTTATGCAATTAATAACATACCAGATGTCATCGTGACTTACAAGGAACTAGACTATATGGGAGCTTATTAAAAATTTCAGTTGATTTGCCTTTCATTTCTTTTTTTGACAGAAATTAGAGAACTCAAGATAGTCATATAGTTTTTATCGTAAAAAAATTTAAAATGTAATCTATGTCAGTAATACGAAAATGATGAATCAATAAGGTATCGAGCTTATGGATCAGGTTAACCGCTGTATTCACATAACAATTATTATAATCAGTGAGTAGCGTGATGAACTATTGTTATACCTATTGCAGAATCACATGGCGGAAGAGGGCAATCACTATTGAAAACAATTCAGATATTAAAACATACCCAAAAACGTAAATATTGAAAATCGGGTAGAATAACTATATTTAGCCGTAAACGTTCGAAATATCGGCGTTGTTTCTTGAAGTATTGCGCGAAAAATTACAATCCGAACGAAAACGTCGCGAATATGCGACAGAAATTTTTTCTAGCATGAATAATCTTCGTTTTCCGGAAGTATTACGTACAACTGACCCCAGGAATTAACCAATAGCTGTCCAGAGTCCGTTGCTACGACCTAATTTTAGCCAATGGCTGTCCGACTTTGTGGAAAGCCAAACACATTGACCTGGCAACAACCAATCAGAATTGTGAGCCCACTGACGTAATGGGCACACCTTCTACAAAGCCAGGCGGCACACCCCCGCTTACACCGAATGACCTAATCGCCCGTGCTTTGTCAAGTGGCGGCTAATTCAGCCTTATTCAGGCCGTTAGATAAGAACGTTTACTTCGTAATCTTGATCTCAAGAATTCTCGTGATGTCCTCTACTTTATTTTGGAATGACCCACTATATAGTACCCTCTTTAATAGTTAGAAATGTGTAGTTTCTGTACAATAATTATTTATTATATAATTATTTTACAATAGATAATTCCCGCCATCGGGACAAAATTTAATGGCATAAAAATGGATATCTTCTATAGTTGCAGGCTTCCCACTTCAGAGTCAAATTGACTTCCGCTTCTGATCTCGGTGTTCTCACTGTTCTGGGAAGTTTTACACTTGACTGGGAACCGTATTGTAATGTAATGGAGAATTTATATAGCACCGCTCGATGTCAGAGGCACTTACGACTCAGCAAATGGCTAAACGGAGAACATGAAAGTCTTCAACAGGCGCCTACGTGGTTGATTCAGGCCGCAGAGGGGAGAGGGAAGAGGGAAGAGGAAGGCAGCTCGTAGGCAGTTCCAGATGATATATACTGAAGGGAGCCACGGAGGCTAAGCTCAGTGTGAATGTTCGTTTAGCAGTGAACAAGCTGAATATGCAATTGCTCTATTCGCTATAATCTTCATCTTTATCGGCTCTATGTATTTCTCTGCACCGGCAATAAAAACTATTCTTCGCACATTACCACAGATTTACATTACGCAACAAAAACATAACGCATGCCAATATTACAGCTCGCCGTGCAGTTATCCTGCGTCGCTTTATACGTCATCAACATGACGTAGTTGACGGGTCCTGATCACAAGTGGACCATGGAGCGTTTATAAATTATTGTATACATATTCAACAATTTCCGCAGTATTACAAACAAAACAATCGAATATTATTTTGATTGATAGTCATCGTCACAGCCCGTGAGTCACTGATAATGTACAAGCCTATGTATACGCTGAAATTGGTTATTTTAAGGTGTGCGGGACGTATGACTTCCCAATTCAACGTGTCCTCATTTTGTTGGAAACTGTCCGATTGTTTGCTCATTGTTAGCAATCATTATCCTTGGAAATTTCTAACCGGAAGTCTGTGCCTAATGTGTTATTGTGTGTGTCTATGCTTATAAATAATTATGTATAATATGCTAGTGTGTTCATATGTGTATATATATATATATATATATATATATATATATATATATATATATATATATATATATATATATATATATATATATATATATATATATATATATACATATTATATATAACGCCCTGATGCGGCGCTGTATCAAGTATTTATGATATATATATATATATGTATATATATATATATCCAGAGCTGTATGGGTAATTGAGCTTATAAATAGACATTGACCCGGTGGTCTCTGCGACAGGCCCACCATGCCAATCTACGGCCACGGGAAGGGGTGACTGATCGCAGAATCAAATGATATTGCCATTACCCGCAGGCAATAAATGTCGTGCCTCTCATGCTGGCTGGTCTATTCCTTAGTCATTAGTGTCTGCCAGACTACCACTCCTATGCGGTATACCTAAGGTGTCTGCTGCGCTTTGAGCCAGAATACACCCAATTAGTGGTTTTAGCTAGACCACGCTGTGTGATAACAATGATCATGATGCATGTTAAGGCTCCAACAAAATATCACATGCCATTCATTTGCCCCTCACGAAGAAGGACAGCAAGACTAATTTTTTTATCAAGGATGATGCATAAAAACATGTACTACGTCGGCCCAATTGGTTCGATAAATAATCCATTACATTTAGACCTATTATCTGATCACTTATTGGATGAACTGTTTTCAGTGATTTAACTCTTAGGCTGCATTAGTTATGTAAATGGCTACGTTCTGTCAGCTATTTTCTCTCAATAAACAAAAATACATACATACACTGGCGTCACCCTCCTCCTTTATCCATGCTTGGGATTGGTACTGCGAACAGTGGTGGAGTTTCCTGGCCTATAGCGTTGCGTCGCTTCAACCTGTGCAACGATATAAGGAACTGGATAAAGGTTTTCCTTGTTAACCTTTTCACCCGGTTAATCGCCAAAGCGCCCTAGATGTAGTTTGCTTACGACGGCGCAATATCTTCTGTCTGACATTAGACCTATAAATAATCATAGGCCGACTCCGTTCCTGTCTGTTTGAAATATTAACGCATATAGTATTATTATTATTATTATATTAAAATTTAGCGTATGGGAGAGCCAGGAAGAGCGGAGCGTTATTTTTCAACTAACTGTGCCGCGTGTCTCATTCGGTAGATGGCATATTATGCGTTTCGATAATACTTCGATGATTGTTGTTAATACAGTGGTCTATTTCGCCATTTTAATGTATGTATTTATTGTTTGAATGAAACTACATTTTTTCATGTCCAATAATCTATTATGTTCAGGCTTTTGTCCAGGGGCTTTTGTTTTGTCTAGTCGTGTTTCATGTCTAGGAGCTTTTGTCTGAAGAACTTACAGCCGGGGGGTTTGTCCAAGCGGATTTTGCCGGAGGGCTTTTGTCCAAGGTAGCTAATGTTCGGGGGCTTTTGCCTGGTTAATATCCGGGAGGGCTTTTGTCTGGGGGGCTCATCATGCCAGTACTACATTCAACAAATGGAAACACCAAAAGCCATTCACTTCAAAGTCTCTTACAGTTTTTCGACCGAAGTCCAATGTAACTTTGACAAAACAATTAAAAACAATATTCTGCAGAGGCAAAACTTGACTCATAATAATATGAACTCTCATAATAAACAAAAGCTAATACAATAAGGAAATTCTGGTCTTAAGAAAATATCATCTCCAACGAATGGGTAACTGCAAATTCTGTAGCACCAAAATCCCAAAATATACACAAGTTATCAAACAGAGCTATTTAAGAATTGTCACACTTCAGGTCGACAATCCAGTAAAAATTAGCGACTCTGTAAGCTATGCTGGTGTATTCCAATCTGGATTTTTATTGTGCCACAAAAAATATTTATTTGAAATGATTATCGAAATTGAAATTTTTTTTCTAAAGTATTCGATTCAATCATAAATGACCAAAACATGTTCAGAGCCAATTGTTCTATGTCTATATGTCTTAAAAATAATCATAAATCATAATACTACTAATAGCAATAATACTATATTTCAATCAATCCAAATTTTCTGAAAATTGATGGCTGTTAATTTATCTCTTGGCACAACAGAAGTAACAATTTGAAATAAACCTTCAAAGAATATTTAAGAAACTTTTTTCCACTCTGCACATACTTATTATTTGCCTTAACCAGATACTAATGTCCACTTAGCTTTCTTCTGCTGCCACTAAACTAGTCTAACATTAATACATACTAAAGTGAACTACCTCGATATTAACATTTGCAATATACAATAGCAAAATAGTCTGGATAATGGCTAAAAGTTGATAATTTTCAAAGGCACCGACCATTGTACGAACGCAAGGATCAATCCAAGTTTTCATTATCAATCCTTTTAAAGTCACAAAAAGGACCACCCATGAAAAGGACCACACATGAAAAGGACCACCCACAAAATGGACCACCCATTAAAAGGACCACCCACGAAATGGACCACCCATGAAAAGGTCCACCCATGAAATTGACCACCCACGAAATTGACCACCCACGAAATGGACCACCCATGAAAAGGACCGTCCATGAATGGACCACACATGAAACGGACCGCCCATGAAATGGACCTCCCATGTAGAAAAATTTATGAGTGACTCAAGAGCCCCCAAACTTTGGCACAAAATGGAAATTTGATGACAACCACAGCAAATTATATATCACATCAATTTCACAGTATTTTTGCAGCTCTCGACTCATAGCAAAGTAACATAAAGTGGCTAAAAATAATTAATCTCGGGTATATAGGTAACAAAGTCCATCCTGATATGTACAGCTGGTCGATCCACTCCCCTTCTAAAAAGAGAGCAGATCTGTGAGTCTGGGACTATTATAATGGAAGAGATATGAAGCAGCCGCAACGTGTCAGCCAATCAGTGATCGTCTCTTATGATACATTGCGGGCGATGTCTGTGATCGGCTATGGCACGAATAAAGTGACATCCGGGTACTTGAAAGTCTTCGAACATATAATCGCCGAAAATTTCATCTAAATTGATGCTTCTCCAGTCAGAAATTCTTCGTTTGAACACATTTAATTTATATTGGATATTCTATACAATTAAGTCGTTTTTATCGTTACCAAAAACAAACACGACTGCAGGTTTATCCTGCAAAAGTACCAGATGTAGCCACAAACATAATCTAGACCAATGACTCAGTTGCGTCGGCTTCATATACCTTCCATATTAATCCCACATCGAGTTCTTTTGTATGTCAACACCACACACTTACCACATCAGCCTAGACAAAGGTTGGTAAGCAGCCGCCAGCTGTGTGAGAATCCTTCTTTCTCTACAATGAACTACAGGATTTCCAACACCGGAAATTGACCTAACAGGGCACAATTACGCCTAACCCCTAAGCCATCGCAATAAAGGGTTTATCAACAGTCCATGGCAGGGAGCAGAATCATAATACCCTTGAGAGAACAGCAGATTCAGTAGAGATGCAAAACCTCAACGTACTGACAGTCTGACACACAACATCCGCGTACGAAAAAAAGAATTTGACCAATTATTCTGAAATTCTTTAGTCTGAAATTCATCGAACAAACAGAAAAACTGAAAGCCGATTATTGCAACTATAAAACTACTGCAACCCGAAACTGAGGGTCCATAACGGCGTAGGCCTATCACAAACGTCAAACTACACCCACATGAACAGACCTCCCCACTATCTGTTGACCTTGATAACCCAATAACAACCAGTGGTTCCGTACTTAGATCGGGGTTGGGAGAACGGGTTTATCGGTGGATGTTGTCAGCAATATTTTCGCCTGAACGGGTCGAGTGTTTCTCTTGAGATATTATGAGTCACGTGACCAGCCTTGATCTATCGAACTCTTGTATATCCGGGATCTCGATCGTCATTCGACAACAAGCTTTTATCAGTGTTATCTGCACTTCCCTCCCTCCCTCCCTCCCCTCTCCAAGTTCAGCTACACTGCAAGGCTGTGTACAGAGCCTGGCCTTCGGAGGGGATGAAGATGACATAAACATAGCCAAATGTTTTTACCACTACCACCACCGGTACACACACACACACACACATATATATATATATATATATATATATATATATATATATATATATTCCAGTACAACCATCCACATTGCACAAAACACAATATTCAGGCTAGTTTGTTCCTCTCCATACCTTCCTTTGTTCCTCTCCATACCTTCCTTTGTTCCTCTTCACACCTTCCTTTGTTCCTCTCCATACTTTCATCTTCTATGTAATTGTAATTCTACATCCCGATCACCTTACACACAAGACGGTAGCAATATCTTCATCTAATTTCACCCTAACCCTAAGATTATTATAATTATTATTTAAAAATTACCATACACAAGGTTGCATAGAAATGCGACTCAGAGGCATGGCAAAAATCACCATTAACTACAAAAATGCTCAGTCCACTGCTGAGATGTTGCAGAACTTTGCAAGAGCATCCTCAGTCTTTCTTGGTCAGACCTGACCAGCTTTGGAGACGAACTTGTAGCTAATTTGGTCAAGCAGTAGTGGACAATAGGGAATAATTGGGTTATCACTTGTGTTATTTTACTGTGGGGCATTTATTATAATCGCTTAAGGTAATCCGAAATAATGAAACTGAATGAAATGATACTAATTCACTAAATTAAAAACAACATAAATTATTAAGTAATATGAAAATCAATATTTACAAAATCAACAAAGACACAATTAAGTCTCTTAACGTAATTACTACAAAATAATACTGAATCCGAGTAGAATAATATTCATACGCAAAAATCAAATTAAACTAAAACACAACCTTATTATTAATACATAAAACAATTGAAATTAAGTAGTTTGCTTTGTTTACAACTCTACATTGTTAGAAAAACTTACAGGAATGAGGACACAACAGTTGTCAAGACAAAAACAAAGATTTAGGTCCAGGTCAAAGGTTAAGTAAACAAGCCATGACTTTTTGTCCTATTGATGACCTCATCAAATAGGTAAACACATGACGGTGAAATGCGCATTAGTTCTAAGTAAGACTAATCAGCCTTGGTCTAGATATAAATATAGTGTCTCGCTAAATATGCTAACGTCAGACCCAGCGAGCGCTGTTTACAAAGCCCACTTCACATCAAAATTAGTCCCTACAGCATATCTTCTACTGAGAGGCCCTGTAATAGTGCCCTGTGGCAATTCTTCACAGGTCAATACGCATCACAAAAACATCACAGTAAACGCCCATCCTGGCAGTCTCTTAATTACATCATCAAACGCTCATTACACTGTGAAAATGGCTTATAATAAGACATACACAGACAGACATATAGGCATGCAGACAGACAGACAGATAGACAAGATAGGCAGACAGATAGATACAAAGACAGACAGATACACAGACAAAAATCATTTACAGATATCATTATTATATTTATAATAATAAAAACTTAAAATTGTGCATATTATCATTATAAATATCGGTTAATTAATTAATTAGGCCAAAATAAATCCACCAGAGCAACAACTTTTGTGCTTTACGAAAAGATCTGATAGCAAAAGGCCTGAGCAACGCTGGTCAAATTTTAGATAACAGATTGAAAACTGACAGAATGCTTATAAAATCGTCGAACAATCTGGCACTCAAAATAATACGAAACACTTGACAATTCGCTGAAGGGAACAAACTGGCCGACAAGAACACAAAACATATCGTACAAGAGGAGCCGGATTACCCAGACTAAAATGGCCGACAGCCGAAGCAAAATGGCCGACGCAGTCCACACACAACTGGCACACAAGTTCTGAACTGAATCACAACACACATGGAAGTCAAAATAATACGAAACACTTGACAATTCGCTGAAGGGAACAAACTGGCCGACAAGAACACAAAACATATCGTACAAGAGGAGCCGGATTACCTAGACTAAAATGGCCGACAGCCGAAGCAGAATGGCCGACGCAGTCCACACACAACTGGCACACAAGTTCTGAACTGAATCACAACACACATGGAAGCCAGTACCTAGATTCCAACGCATGTCAAGTCGGTCTCGCGAAAAACCAGCAGGCAATAACTGCCGACAACACACGAACTCTAAATCTATTTCGTCTTCTTCGTGAGAAGTGCATCAACCTGACTGTCTACCACAGACAGAGTGATACCGAGCTGAGCGGCGTAGTATGTCACCATGATGACCTGGTGCGAGTAGGTCATCGGCATCAGGAACTTATCAATCGCGATCACGGTATCTGAGATGATGAAGCAGATTGATCCGAAGCATCCGCACAGTTTCGTCCAAGTCCACAGATCATCGAAGAACTGTACCCTCGCAATCGCTCGCCAACCCATCACCGCGATCAGCAGTACATACACCAGTGTGAGGTAGACCATCACCCCATGGAGACCGGGGAGTAGATAACTATACACGACCAAGGCCATTGCTAATACGATGACGCCGATTCGGGCACCGAAAGGACGTAACCCGAAAGCGGTCGTGTACATGACCTGAGCCACGGCAAACATCAGGAGACCGTGGACGAAGTATCCGGATGATTTCCATACGAGGAATGCGTCCCCAATGCAGGAGAATACCAGACCAATGAGGATTTTACGCGAGTAGGCGTAGTAGTCGGCGAGGCTCATGCCATGGAGCAGAACGAAGATGATGAGGGATATGACCGGGAGACATTTGATGACACAGTAGATGAGAGAGTCAAGTTTCGAACCATCACCGTAGAGGACAAAGTAGATTGCGACCGTCTTGAAGAATGGGACGAGCTTCGGACCAACACTCTTCAGCTGCAGGGAAGAAATAAGAGACTTGATCATTTTTTAATTACAAACAATTTTTTATCTTTTTGTTCTCAAGACTAAGACTGCCGTGGCCCAATTACACCAGACATTTGCTGCTGTGGGTCCATCTACCTGGAATGACCTTCCACCATCACTAAGGACTAAACTAATGACTGGGTTCTCTCCATCGGCTTCTCGCTCTTTAAAGGCGTTACTTTTCCCGTACTTAGAATGCCTCTGAACAGTACTTCTTTGATAGGTGTTATATAAATCTAAAGATATGATATGACAACTAATGAAGATGAATGAATGGCTAGCTGATGAAACAGGAAACTGTGAAGTTAGTCAAATCTTACAAGAGTTTTGTTTCTTAAACTTGACACCACTTAATCTAATTAAAGACTTTGACTTGTCTTCACCTGAAGATTATAAATTATGATATATCATATTTGATTGCAATTTCACTTTATAACATCGCTACAGAAGTCATTACATTTGACATTGATTGTAGAGTCCAACAATTTATTGGTTAATTAGTGAATAATTGGTTACTTGGTAAACTGGTCATCTGAGTAGTGATCTGGAATTGTTTTAGCTTTCAAATAATAATAATTGATTATAATTATTGCTCAGTGTCTATCTAATTAGTTATCTATTCAATAGGTCGCTAAGTCAGTCCCTCATACCTCTATTCATAGGGCATAGATGGTGGGGTAGGAAACATGCCAACATTCTGACAGAAACCAAACCCAATACATCACACCTTTATCTCTGCTCAGAGGCCACAATCTCTCGTTTCAGAAGAGGGGACACACAATGAGAGTGGTAAGAAATGTGGGAGAGGGACAAACGTATAACGTGTCTCCTCTCTGTAAAAGTTGAGGGGAACTTGTCCCCCTACCCTCCCCCGGAATCGCCGCCTTTGTCTCTGCTATACTCAACAGTACACGTGAAACGATAAATCAACTACACCTTACATGCTATTAATCCAGATGGGCCAACTGCCTACCCATAAACAAGAATAGTTGACCTGAATCCAATGAATATTTATAGGGCTCATGCTGGTTCACTGCACAGTGTGTGCTCACTGAGCTTATTACCTGAATAGTTACATACTTCAATTCTGAAAACTGCCTCTGCAGACATGACCACTTCAAGCGCAATGTGTTTAACTGTCCAGCTGCTATTTGGAGATTTGCAGGTCACTAAATGAATGAATAATGTAAGTAAGAGCATGGACAAGTGGAGTAATCTTGGATCAGCCTTGAAAGTACAATGCAGATTCAATAGATTAAGAAGAGATCAAGGTTGGCAGTCATATTAGGCAATTGGCAGGCAGAGGACAGAGTTGGCAGTAAAAGGACATGGCTTGAAAGCAGAGGACATAGTTCATAGAGGATATGGTTGGCAATCAAAGGATATCGTTAGCAGGCTGCAAAGGACATAGTTGGCAGTCTAAGAACACAGTTGCCTTCAGAGGCCATTATTGGCAGCCAGAGGACATTCTGATACATATTCACAAACAAACACAAGCATAGAAAACTGCAGAAAGAACCCATGTCACATGCGGCAAGTTAACAAAGGACTATCCAAAGGGCAAGCTATAATAAGCCCCGTCAAGGGTCAGAGTCACATGCACAATAGGATTCAATAACCCGTGGGATCTAATAAAAATACCTACTAAAGGTATGACAGGACAGAATAGAGGACAGAATAACCAGGATCCAAATAGCTGGGCAAGTGATTAATGGTGAGTTCTCTGCTCGAAGGCAGGTCAGTTGGTCAATTTGGTCTTTTTGCCATCCTGGGAAAAGATGAGTGAGATGCTTCCCGTTGCCTTCCTCACAGACAACTATGGGCGAGCAATCTGGGGGTTGGTAGTTTGATATGTGAAATAAAGGATAGAAGCATTTATTACTGGTACTAAAAGATAACACGTGATGTACAAAAAACTCGAGCAAGTAGGGAATGGGTTGAGGGTAAATATGATCGCAAAATCCACTGTCACAAACGAAAATATCCAAAACCGCAAACGGCGTAACGTCCTGTTAGCCTACAAAGTACATATCAGGTGCTTTTGGACTGGAGTCTTTTGCGAAGGTTATGCGATTCAAACCGTTATAATTATAAACATGTTTACGAATTCAGTGCAGTGAATCATCGCGCAGACGAAAATCTGCGTCAACGATGCAGAAACTACCTGGGAAAAGCAAGAATACCGACGCTCAAGTCGCCTGGATAAAATCATACATGCTAGAGACACAATTTTCTCGTGGCATACTTACAACAGCAACGGGCTTCGTTCTCTCCTTGTCGAGTCCGTTCATTTTTATTCTCGCACAATAGATTCCCAGTACCTTTACGAAAAACACAGCTACGCAACAGAAACTCTGCAATAAGCTGTTTAGTTGTTAACCAAGTCAGACGGTCGTCTTTTATACGCTGTTACGCTGTCATGTGACAGTTGTTTATCGGTGTGTCATGAAATGATGCTCGGCAAAATATCTTAATGAGGTGGAGTTTACAACAGTTAATGTCTAAGATTAGTTATACGTTAATGTCCTTACGCAATCTAATTTAGCAATAACGATTAGACTAACTGTAGTGAACTCGTCGCAATACATTCACACACATTGACTTTGAAACACGCATTTGCGGCCGCCCATAGGTGATATTCATGAGGATGTGACGACAATGAGAGGGTTTGAGAAATTGTGACAGCACGTCGACACTTGGACTATTTATATACGTTCTACCTGTAAATAATTATGACAGAATGGCATTACATTATTATAACAATTAAACAAGACTATTTATTTTGATTAATTTTAATTCTGTCATAATTTGAATAAATTATTATTCCGCCCATAGAGGGTTGATGGATGTCGGCAACGTGAACTGAGGATTGTAATCGCGAGAGAAATAGTGGAGTGAGCGCAGATTGGATGGATTAAAAAGACTTGAATCTGATCAGAGTGGCATAGTCATTCCATAGGAAGAATAAATCCATGCTATCCTTGTCCATGCAGGAGCTTCGAATGAACCAGAGTTTTTTATAATCTGGGTTCTGCGCGGTTGCTCGAAGCTGCGCCATCTTGCGAATAGAACGGAAATATGTCTGGCTAGCTTATTATTGTGCTGTAACGACAGTAACGTAAATCTTTGAAAATTTCTGTTGAGTCGTGAGCTCCTATGATCTGTAATGGCGTTATACAAGAGTTCCATTACAATTTCAATTACAGCTTGGTACAACGGTGGTGTGGCCTCCGGCCTATTAAGTAGTCTATGGGTGGTGGTGGGTGATAACGGTGGATGTGTGTGATTCGGTGGGAATCTGGAGAGGAATCATGCGATAGTTCGAAACCCTTGTACGTCACTATAACTCGGATTTTTGCAAACTGAGATTAAGGCATTCAGGCGCTGTGGTAGTGAGGCACAAAACAGTTTAAAGTACATTTCAACTGCTCGGAGTTTGCGAAGCTTACCTGTAGGGGCGTCGATCCCGGGGAGGGGTGGGTCGAAGGGGACAACTCCCACGCCTTATACAGAGAGGGGACACGTCATACGTTTGTCCCCACATTTCTTAAACCTCTCATTGAGTGCCCCCTCCAAATCTCAAACGAGATCGCCGCCTCTGCTTACCTGATCTATTCCAATACGATCAGGGTTACTAAGCACAACCTTATCAGTCGAAGGTCAATTCAAATTATTACACCGTAGGCCTAGTCAAAACGCACAGTGTGCCGGAGAGGTCAAGTGTCATTGAAACATGTATTGAAAATTTATGAAATTTTAATGCCATCTAATCTTACAAGGTCAGCTAGTTCGTCGAGTGCATTATTAGGCCAGTTTGTGAGATTCCTGTAAGGCGCTATATAAATGGCCATACAAGTACATACATATGTAAATTCACACATATACACGCAGACGTAGCCTATACATACATACTACATACATGCCCTTTGCAAATAATCTCATTGGAAAAGTACATACTCGAACATAGACCAATGTAACAAGAAAAGCAACGTTAAAATTATATTTTTTATTTGATCTGAACTGAGGCAACTATACAGTCCATCTATACTCTATACAATAATTAGATAGATCAAAAAGTTGCTAAAATCATCCTCTGTCTTACTAAATTATACACAAAACATTTATAACGATTTTCAAAAATTGAACAGCAATTTTGTCACAATTACCACAAAATGCCCAAAAAATTAAATTAATTTCTTCTGCAGTTTCATATCCAGATCATAAACCTTTAAAGTTTAATGTCCAAAGGTGGCACAAAGAACTGGTTATTAACAGTAGTTACCAGGGCCGTACCGAGCTATAATTACGCCATGTGCCTAGCATCAAGCTGGCGCCTCCACATTTTGAAAATAGTGCATTTTATGGAATAATAAGTTATTCTATCCTGAAATATGCGCCATTTCCACATTTGTGCCCTGGGCCACGGCCCCACTGGCCCCTCCCTCGGTACGGCCCTGGTAGTTACCACAAATTTATGCAAATTATGGTCAAACCCCGATACGATAAACGTTCTGTCTAAGTCTTGATCATAAATAGATATTCAGATCTGTCAACGATGATTCAATGTCGTAGTTTTACGATAAAAGCTTTGCAATACCACGTTATCACATAAAATGAAATGTATCCTAGTTAAACTGAACAGTTAACTGCACTTCGAATAAAATTATCTACAAATAATATTTATGTCAACTTCTATATTGCATACTCGTACATACATATGTAGGCTATGTGTGTATATATGTGTGTGAATTTACATATGTATATGTACGAGTATGGAATATATAAGTTTGTACTATGGTAGACTGTTCTATCAGGTGGCCTATAATATGTAGGCCTTCATGAGGTTCTTATAATAAAGGTGCTAATACATACGTTATAATGCATGGGTCATCAATCAATCAATCAATCAATCAATCAGCCAGCCAGCCAGCCAGCCAGCCAGCCAGCCAGCCAGCCAGCCAACCAACCAACCAACCAACCAATCAATCAATCAATCCACAACGAAGTCAACATCCAGAACATAAAGTTACTGAGACAGAGGCTTTGGTGGATACGAAATTCAAAAAGGATAGCTAACCATTTGAAAAGGAGAAGCATATATATATATATATATATATATATATATATATGTTCTGTTTGAATTTATAACTAATGCTATGTGTCACTTTTTACTCAGATGAGCTATTAATAACATGCGGTTTTATTAGCATTAGCAGTTGGGTATTATTTAAATAATCACACAAATGTCGTCGCAATTCACATCAGTAAGTAAGTAAGTAAGTAAGTCCCAATAAGTTAATGTGCTATCAGGTAGCCTATGTCAGATTTTGTGCTTTGTTATAATGCAAAATGCTAGTATAACACAATCGGGAATATGGATAAAGAGTTAAAAGCACTCATAGAAACTATACCAGAAAACCAATTTTCAAATGCAAGTCCTATATATTCCACAGACGTAGATACTCCAAATAGATCTACGACCAACCACGTTAAATATTCAGGGAGGTGTGTAGGCCTACACATTATCATCATTATGTAATGCAATCAAACATCACATTACATATATCTGGACACTCATGCATAGATGGTTAGGCCTACATAGAATATTATGCAGACCATAGAGTGCAGCAAACGATCACACAAATCCGATTGTATTCGGCGACCCCAGTTCTTATCATCAACCTTCGAAAGGAAACAACCTCGTGGTTACCGACATCTACAATGAGAGCATCTATTCGTTATCTAGGCACCTTATGTAGCCCCTTTTGGAGGATCAGCGCATCTTGTCTCAAACACGCAACGACCTCTAAGAGTTTCTCATGAAAAGGCGCCTTAAGATTATTCTAACAAACAATCGTGATTTTGTTAAGATTGTTATAGGGATATTATGAGTCAAAAAAATCAAACATGGATTCGATACAAGTTGATGAATTTTGGGGAATCAAAGGTTAGAATAAGTTGTGGTCCAAATGCCCTTCAGCTCCGATACTGAATAACTACCCACACTGCGTTACAACAGGCCAGTTATCAAGAACCAGTTTATAATCAAGTTACATGTTTATGATCACGATCACGTTACAAAGCAACATTTTACGCTATACAGTTCAGACTCGTGTAAATCAAAGAGAACAAGAGTGTCCTGATGACACAGGTGACGTCCAATCCAAACATCAGAACCAATGGAACAGTCTCACTTTTAGAGATCGAAACCCTGAAACACACAGATTCTTATGTAAATAAAAGAACTGCGAAAAACGCTCCATCGAAATAAACAGATTCCCGAGACGACTGAATCGAGTACTCCCCAAACACGTCCTTCCAAAATCCAACTCTTCGCGTCCCAACCTTCCGACAGAGACCCCGAGGTCAAACATTCCTCGGATACCGACGAGAAACCATAAAAACCAAACTCCACAGAACTCGAATCTGACTACCCTGCGTCGGTGGCTACGATACCAACGCGGCAAGACTCTCCCGTACGTAACCGTTCTGTTCCGTCTCCTTGAACTTAACCGGGCGAACAGTCAAGCGACTCAAAGCGGACTTCGATGAACCGTGCTCGACACCGTTCGAGGAGGGAGCGGCCGCCATAGCGACGCCCTGAGAGACCGCGTCGTGTCTGGGATGGGGACACTGAAATCGATCGAGGAGGTCTGCTAACACGCTGATCTCCTTGTTCTCGATAAGAGCGAATTGTCGGTTGAAGAGGAGGAAGTGAAAGGTGATGGTGTTGAGGTGAGCTCGCAGGCCGAGGGAACCCATCTCGCGGCAGTGGCATTGGTAGATGTGGGCGACGACGTGAAGCAGTAACCGGTTGATTCTGCGAACGATCTTATCGAAGGTCACCGGAAACGAGTTGCCTGGAAAATAAATGGACTTCAGTTGAACGATACTGCGTGATAACAAGGATAATTGCATTGTATTTAAACAATTGTATCGTTTCGTATATTTAGATTTACATAGCGCCTCTCGCAGAATAACTATTCAGAGGCGCGGAAACTATGGAGAAAGGAAACGCCTTCAAAGAGCGAGAAGCCGATGGAGAGAACCTAGTAATTATAATAGTTGAGCCCTCAGTGATGGATGAAGGTCGTTCCAGGTAGATAGACCCACATAAGAGCACATGCAGGATGCCTCTAGGCTCTAGCAGGTTGAACAATTCAGAAGTCAATACAATTAAATTCGAATCCTGTAATAACTTGCAATCATCCTAATCATAACTGCGTTCGTGTCACCTTGAATGAATAAAAATAGAATATTATTATATGAAGAATGTGTCTCTTATGAAGTGACATTGAAATCACGTCTCAACACCTACTTGCACCACATGTATCTCTCTAAACAATCACACGATTGTCATTGTTATCTTAATACTTGAATACCGCGCTTTATTTTCGGCCTATATATATATAGGCCGAAAATAACGCGCGGTATTTCAGTATATATATATATATATATATATATATATAGGCTCATGCATCGTTTTCAATGAAAAAGGATTCGTCACAAACAGCAAATAAATAATTTCCGACAAAGTATTATTGCTCACGTTGTCTGTTTTATATTTTTATATTGGACAAAAGTCACGAAACATTTGTCAATCACATCTTAGCAATAATTACAAACAAAAGGAATTTAGTATTTCCGTATTAATTAACCAGGTCGCTCTGTGCCACAATTAGCCATGAGACGACAATAATTATAACCACGCCATATCTTCTATAATTAGTTCTATTATTAGAGTTCCAGATAGGGGCCTATATTTAAGTCTATTAGATGACAGCAGTTCAGCCTGATAGAGGATCTTGTTTGACTGTACAAACATGATGACAAATTTCGAGTATTTCAATTTAATGCATCAAGCGCTATATATGCAGCGAAGCGCAGGGCACAAATTTGTTCACGAGCGCTACAACGTAGCAGCTGTATATAGGTGGATGAGAAGTGTTAGTCGTCATTGACGACAGACGAGAAATATGCAGTGTTTAATTTGGAATTAGAATAAAATGCAGAGAGATGCATAGACGAAATACAGAGAGATTCATAGACGAACGATCAACAAAGGTAAAAAAATCAGAGACAGAGACAGAGACAGACAGAGAGACAGACAGAGTCAAACAGGCAGAGAAAGAGAGAGAGAGAGAGAGAGAGAGAGAGAGACAGACAGACAGACAGAGTCAAACAGGCAGAGAAAGAGAAAGAGACAGACAGACAGACAGACAGACAGACAGACAGACAGACAGACAGACAAGACAGACAGACAGACAGACAGACAGACAGAGACACAGAGTGTTTCTCTCTCTCTCTGTCTCTCTCTCTCTCGCTCTCTCTCTCTATCAGACAGACAGACAGTAAGTAAGAGAGACAGAAAGACACACAGTCAGAAAGAGAGGAACCAATGGGATAAATAGAGAATGAGACAGACTGAGCGATATACAGCAATAGACATAGAGTGAAAAGCAGAGAGACAGAGAAAAGATAGAGAAACAGAGAGAGAGAGAGAGAGAGAGAGAGAGAGAGAGAGAGAGAGACAGACAGACAGACAAACAGACAGAAAGAGAGAGAGAGAGAGAGAGAGAGAGAGAGTTAGAGAGGCCAATGATTAGATTGCTATCAACTGAGTTACGCCCTAATATCTGGACGAACGTCGTCGCAATATCTTCTTTCTCATCACAGGCGCATCATCAATCACTCCCTCACCCAGTCACCCCCACCTCCTCCACCCCTATCCCAATCATCCCCACCTCCCCACCCCAGTCACCTCCATACCCCACCACAATTACCCCACCCACCCCAATCACCCAAAGCAGTGAACGCCATTCCCTGTCAACATTGACGGATTCCTCTAAACGCAACCACCATGTACACGGACGGAAGCGTCCACCAAGAGCACACAGGAAGGCAAGTACAGTCACACATAGAAATCCTCAACGATACATCCAGTCAGACAGGAAAGCAGTAATAACCGTGCATACATATTCCTTGAAAGGCATAGAGACCTTTAAGAGGCAAAAGTCACCCGTGAAGATAGACAAACTGCTTCGTCAGTCAGTTTCAGACAGACAGACAGACGGACAAAAGGAGTAAGAGACAGACATAAAGACAGACGCACAGGTACACGAACACACAGACAATCTTCTAATAACTTCTATAGGGCCATGATCCCAATTCCAGACATCAATTGATGGTCTGTTATTAGATCGCAATGAAAAAGAGATGAGAGAAAAGAGAGCACAAAGAGGACGTTGCTGTTTGTCGGAAAAAGTTGAAAGGCGCAAGAGTCTTCTTAAGTTAAGACATCAGAGAGAATTGACCAAACAGACCAAACAGACAAGTGAATGCCAAGGCACACCCCCCGCGGCCGAAACAACGACCGAGAAAGCCCCGACGGTAAAAGAAACGATCGTGTGCGGGACGGATCAAGAGTCAGAGAGAGAGAGAGAGAGACAGACCGACAGCCAGACAGACAGACAGCGACAGGCAGAGACAGACAGAGAATAAAAGACACACAAAGACATACGGACAGTCATAATCTATTGATTGAGTGCAGTATCTAGTTGCATGAGGGGAGATCACGGAACACAGATAACTCCCTTGGTTCCTGCCCGAATCCAGGGCAAGCTGACGACACACACACACACACACACACACACACACACACACACACACACACACACACACACACACACACACACACACACCCGAGTGACACATCAAAGAGACAGACAGACAGACAGAGGCACATGCATAGAGACACAGACACAGAATAGCAGACAGACACACAAACGTAGGCATCAATTCACCACCTGGGTGGCTAATTCACTCAGTCAACCAGATTGTATTGTATTCACGGATTTCTATAGCGCCTTTCCAAGTACAGCCTAATCAGAGGCTGTGGCGCTCCCGGTGCGAAAAGCCCCACGGGAAGCAAATCTTAAGAGTACGGGCAGAAACAGAAAAACTCCACCCCAGCTAAATAAAAGAGCGAGAGATATACACACCCATCCAGGCACCTGGGAGGATATACTTAGGCATGCAAGCACACATCCAGGAAGACAGAGATAGACAAAAAGACAAAGGCAGACGGGAACAGATACAGACACACACACGGAGATAAAGAGACAGAGACAGAGAGAGACACAGACAGACATACAGACTGAGACAGAGTGAGAGAGAGACAGAGACAGACATAGACAGAGAGCCAGAGAGATCTGCAAAACAGCGATTTCCATCTTTTTCCTTATTAACGGTCTTGAACCGACGGCAGAAGTATACACGAGGTCCCTTAAACCAACGGACAACAACGTAAAGGACGCCCATCGTCACTCAGGTCAGTGCTGCCCACTTGGCTCGTCTAGTTGCCGTTTAACGACGCTAACGTCATGATAGCAAGGACGATCTGCGTTGCCCTCCTCCTTCATCCAGGCTTTGGACTACATGTTTTGCCTGCCGCCTCTTTTAATTCACCGCCAGAGGGCGTCGACCGAATGACTCATCATCATATTTGATCCTTGTTTATCAGCAGACGAAAACAACGAATTGCAAAGAGAATTCTTTCGTAAACACTCGTGACGTCAATCTCTTTCTGCTTTTGTCTGTCTATTTATCCCTGTGGTTCTCTGTGTCTGTCGGTCTCTAAAAAGGTCGTGACCAAAATGCGGAAGGTGTAAACATGTCGAGGAAACACCTATCTGTAAAATTCTGCCTCGTTTTCGGTAAATATACGCGTGACGCATACACTGCGCATTTTTATATACATGAACAGTTGACGCCGCTTAAGACTCAAGATGGAGCGAAGTCCGCACTGCTTGCACTTCGGAAGTGCCAGTCTGATGCCTGCATACAGGAGGAGGGCGAGGCCAATGTTGCACTTACAAGCGGCCAGTATACTAAAATAGAGTAATATAAGAAATGGGCAACATCAACAACCATAGAATAGTAATAAATCTTCTGACAGTCGCGGATCCAATTGAAATAGAAGGTGGACATACTAGACAAAACGCCGTCTTTTGTTATATCACTGAATTCTAAGAAGCACGATCAAAACAAACATGTCAAAGTCTTGATGTGTATATCGCGCTGTCAATGTCAATGACGTATATCATACCATCGGATAGGGGTGCTAAATAAATACCGAGAAAAGGCTGAACATCCCAGCCATATGTCAGCTATCGACGGCAATCCGTTGTTCCACGCTTGTGCGAGTGCCCACCACTGGTGACTACAGCTAGCCGTGCATAGTTTTTCTAACTGATGTGAAATATTTGCTAGCAGCGACATTTAACATCGTACAGGAAAGTACAGAGTAGATTTTGTGAAAGGGTGCTATATAAATGTTCGAGTACATTGCATCGAATAGAGGTTTGGTGTCAATTTGTCTTTTTTGTGTTAAGAACAAACCATTAGCTGCAATCACTTACAATTCCTTAGTCATGAGGCAGCGTCAAAATCATTTTTAATGAGAATGTTGTATAATTAAATGTATTGCTATTTTAAAGAGGATCTGCTAATCCCCGCAACCGCGTGAATGTTGCAGATAATCTAGAGCGAAAATCCTATTTTAATTGTTTAATTAGAATACTGTACGTTTAAATGTATTGTACACTAAAGTGCAGATATGCAGTTGGTTCGTTAAAGAATATACTTACTTACTTAGTTCGCATGTAAAAGAAGTCTCCGCATGAATTTTAACACTCACCGTATTTTGTAGGGAAAATCGTTTCGTCTGAGATGCACTTTTGTGTAAACGACATCACATAGTCTGTGTACTGAGGACCAGTGCACTTGTACTTCTTACCACGATCATCAACCCACTGATACTGTCTGCAATTATCAACATAATCGTTTTAATCATTGCCTTCATTAATTATTGATCATTCTTATTATAATTATTATTTTTTTAATTGTAATTATTAAAGGCTCCCATCAGTCTTATAACTATTATAATATTATAATCAGCCATTATAATTATTATCACTGTTATAAGTATTATTATTAAAAATGATATTATTTCAAACAAATTACCATCATAATAATAAATATTATAACTATATCAACGACAATGACTATCATTGTTCATTGCTTCAAGAATTTGGAATTTATAGAGCGCCACTTCAGAAGCCTACTCAGAGGCGCTCCCAGGCCAGCCACAGCAAGACATACAGAGGGGAGAGGTAGAGTGAGGTGAACTGTTCGACATCAATGGTTGCCTAAGCCAAACCAAATAGAAACCTCAGAAAAAGAACCCAATCCTAAAGCGTCAACGCTCAAAGTAAGTAGTCTCTTGTGTCATCAATCACAAGATCAGGAAATTAGAATAACACGATCCAGCGATCATAATCACGTGATCAAGATTTCATAAGTTTTATCATGTAGAAACTACAGATGTCAGCGTCAAAGAGTCATGGTCAAAGAGCAATATTGAATAAAGAGCAATATTGAATAATGGTCAACATTTTTATGATGAAATATGTAGAAATACAATAAAAATACAATACAATACAATACAATATTTTTAGTTAGATGGAAACTGTGACAACTTACACGTTATTTGGTCCAATCATTGCTACACAGGTCGTTGATTTACAGAACTCAGTTAGACATCCGGAGATGGCGTTGATATGTTCGAAAAACGATATCGCTAAAGTTCACAAGTCAGAACATTACTACTACTGAAACATTTCAGTTAAAAAATGTTCAGTCATTGATGACCTTGGGTCAAAAGTCGATTAGAAGTCAAAAGGTCAATCGGAAGTCAATCAATGACTTTGGGTCAAAGGGTCAATCAGATGTCAAAGGGTCAAAACTCAAAGGTCAATTGGAAGTCACATCGCCGCTGGGTATGGGTCATAAAATAGACTGGACATGTAGGGTGAAGAGTATGGCAGGACTCTACTAGGTGTGCATGTACTGACCAGCTAATCCACTACTAAGGTCACAAAGGTCAACGTACGTGTCTGCTCAATTTCTGTCAGAGTCACTGTTAATATAAACTGTCAATTACCACTGTCAATTGTCACTGTTAATTGTCACTGTCAATTGTCACTGTCAATTGTCACTGTCAATTGTCACTGTCAATTGTCACTGTCCATCCCCACTGTCAATTATCACTCTTAATTGCCACTGTCAATAGCCACTGTCAATTGTCATTGTCACTGTCAGTTGCCACTGTCATTTGCCGCTGGCAATAGTCATTATAATTTGTCATTGTCGAGTCTTTTCATTGTCATTTTGTAACATTGTGAATTGTCCATTGTCATTATAATTACCATAATAATAATAATAGTAATTATTATTATTACAATTATTATAATTATTATTATTTTATAATTATCGTAACTAAAATTAAAATTATTGTTATCATCATTATTATTATTACCATATTTTTTACTTTTATTATTGTAATTATAATTAGTATTATTATAGAAAACAGTAGCATCGTCTCCCAATCGAAGCGGTGACGACATAATTCTATGACGCTGACTATTCGCGAGATTCCTGTTCAACAACCTTATGCCTATTAAAGGGCTACTTAAATTCACGCTCCTTAGTCCTCGTAGATCTACGCTAAGCCAGAGACGCAGTAGGCTATGTATCACGCGACCAGTAATCGCTTCCTCAGCACGACATGCAAGTGGAATTCTGGGCAATACGGAGTCAGTGAGATTCTGGGTCAGATGGGGTCAGCGCTGGAATAACTGCAACCAATGATTTGTCTGATTCAGAAATCGATACTTTCGGGAGAACTGCACAGCTGTGTGGTCAGTCATGGTCATTTGTCCACGGTAATGGCTACTCCCCGCGGTGCCGGATTTCAGCAAATGACCGTGGGAATATGGCGACAGATGTAATTAAATGTTTATGTTCCGAGAGAAAATTTAGCCATTCGTGCAAAGCTGGAATTTGGAGATCGAAAAATAAACGAAGCGAATGAAAGTGAGTTTAATCACTCCTTGGGTGGCTGTTACAGACATGAAAGGTTAGTAAGGTTACTACGAGGTGGCTTTTATAGTAGTCTCTCCTGCTAATACATGTATCTCTGAAGGCCTCTACTACTTAGGCCTATCGCGTTCTTCTATTCTAAATGAGAAAAATGAAATTGCCAAATAGCCCAAAATCAATCCTTAAAATTTTGAATATCTGAAACACAAAGAAAAATCTTAGACGCGTCTTTCGTTTTTGAGATCTTCCGGGATTGTCAGAACTTTGTCTAGAAAATTCATGCTTCATTGTTAGTTTGACCGCAATTCCACTGAAATAAGACGTACTTAAATGCTGTGCAAGGTTTGATCAGCCAATTCAAGAGTCCAAGTGTTGTTCGGTTGACCTCATGACCTCTACCAGACCGTCAAGTGATCATAAAAGACTTCTGCCTGGAGCCCGTCAGGGACCTTAATCAAGAACGAGGTCAGATCAGAGGTCACTCTGTAAATTGAATCCGGGTCCATTGTGTAGGCACGCGAATCGTCTGTCTAGTAAGGCCAGAGTATATTAATGCCGTTTCAACACAGGCCTACAGCGAACTACTGGCTTAGTAAAACCTTGATCTCCGTCTCCCTTTCTCCCTCTCACTCTTTGTCAGTTTCTTTGTCTGGCTCCGTATGTCTGTCTCTAAGAGCCGCCATCTCGTGCCATAGAATTTGCCTCTTTCTTTCTCGTAAGCGTTGCAGCACCATTTATTGGCCGAATTTCACGTCTATTCTTAGGACTGTGCGATAGATCAGCATGCACATTCTCCGTAGAATAAACACGTTGATATATGGACTTCCTCAGCAGACTTCCCCATTTATCTACATTCTCAATGGAAATCGCCACAATGTTTTCACATTATTCTCAAATGATGTGATCGTGACGTCATACTCGCCCCACTCTCGCAATCGTATGCAAGTACTAGTGCCGACAAAAGCGTATGAGTAGGCCTTTACCTCAGGCTGCGACAAACTCTGTCCATTTGTTACATTCTCTAAGTGGAAACTGTCACATGTTGTCACAATATGCTCTCTACAGTCAACAGCATGTGACCCTATCGTAATCGTTATACCATTCTCGCTAGAGTCTCCAGTGTTCTCCACCCATACAAACGCAGTGTCACGAACAGACGACAACAAGTGCAGATTGTGGAAGGAAAAGGGAACCACCCGAACCTGTGTTGACAGACCAACTGGTCTATTATGCCCCATAATAAAAGGACACCAGACTCGTGAAGCGCATAACGTTCACAATGGTACTTTCAATTGACTTACAGCTTCTGAGTAGTTACATTGAACGGAGCTACATAAATTTGTGAATGACTGAATACGACAGTGGTGGCGTTTCCACTGAGACGATCAGCATGTATAGCCTTGCTGAAACTCCGCTTACTGTTTGAAGCGATCCACTCGTTATGGTCGACTCCATGAGGCAAGGCGACCAGCGGTGATAGATCGCCGTCGAGGAGTCTGTCGCGAAAAAATTCTGGTTTCAGATAGAGTTTGTTGTTTTCTGTTGAGGCAGTTTCTTTGCTTCTGCGACTCTTTCTAAAATAAACAGCAATTGAATGTAAAATATTTATTGTGACAATTAAATGTAATATAACATTTAAACAAATGAACATTGACACCAGCACCAACACAACGGGTGGGAAGTCTCCTTGAGTACGTCTCCTGTTTCATTGCTGGAGCTCCATCGTCTAATCTGGTTAGTAGCCTAGTTTCAGTTTAACGCCACTGTGTTATAACTAAGATCATAAGCGTCACCGTCCTCTGTTATCGAGGCTTGGGACTGGCACTGCCTTAATGTGAGCAATGGCGAGTCACAAGAAAGAAAAGATTTCTTTACAACGGAATGGATCGCAGGATTTCAAGATTTAAGATTGAGAGGTAGAGAGATAGAAAGATAGATAGACAGAGACAGACAGACAGACAGACAGACAGACAGACAGAGACAGAGAGACAGTTGACAGAATTGCACACAATGCACAACATGTATGATTCGATGGAGAAAGAAACCAAGGCAGACAAAGACTGCGATGAATAGAAAACATAATTTCGTACTAACACTAAGGAGAGCAATGAACAAAAGACAGAGGACAGTGGATATAATTTATTCGTAACTAACGCTGCCAAATCACTTGTGTCAGGAACTGATGACGATGATGATAAATTATTTGACCAGACGAGCATCAAGCATTGCGCCTGCGCTTCTACGCTTTCAGTTATAGGCCTACGTTATTTTCTTATCTTGACGACTTGAGTTCGACGTCTGTAAAGAGAGAAAAAGCAAACATCCGACTCAAAACATGACCTAACACAACAGGTCTGTGCAGAAAAGTCAAGTGTTTCCGGCGACAGTTAGGTCATTTCCCTAAGTGGTCCACTGGAGTGGTCATTCCAGCGAATAGTGCGTCTGGCATCTGGAAGACGCCAGGCCCAGAAGTGAGCCGGAAAGACCAATTATCCGGTACTTGACCGAACCAGGCAGTGGGGTCGTCTAAAACGAGGTCCTCGTATAGACTAACTGGACAAGAAACGATGACTAGTACTCCAACCTGTCAGCGGATGTACTGCGATGTAAACAAAACAAAGGCAGCCCAGCCACCTAATGTTGTTTGCTGCACAGCATTGAGCAAGTCAGAGCTAAACAGCTCTAAAGCAGAAAAAGGGCAAATACGAAGCGACAGGGTACGTCATAGCACGTGGTCCCCTCCAGGGATACGCAGTCGGCGTCTAGGCAAACCCAAGGAATCTTGGGTTTGCCTAGACGCCGACTATATAAAGGATATATATCTATATAAGAGGAATAGCACTCTTCACATTTCCGTGTACATGGTTCACTCTTTTGATACATAGATGTCTCCCCAATTTAAATTCTGTCTTCATTTTAAAATACGATGCTCTAAACTTCCAAAAGAATTCTTTCATTTTGCCGACATAGTTATTCCTCAATTATCCTTCATAGCTAAAAGTTAGTTAAATAGCTTGTTATGTCAACAAGATGTGCATAATAGGTCCTATAAGGGGCCGTTCACATATTACATAACGCTCAAGAGGTAGGTGGGTGGGTGGGTTCCTGTTTTGTTAGCGTTATATTGTGTAGGGTGGGGGGTAGGTTTAAGGTCTTGTTATATTACAAACTTTTTCAGCTTATGCTATTTTGCCTGTTTGTCTGCCAATTGGAAATTCCATGTACTACGGACCTTCATTGTTTAATCGAAGTTCACAATACGCTGTGAACCAAAACTATAGCACTATTAGCTGCCGCCTGGCATTCTTACTTATTATTTAAAAATCCACTTTTAAGAATTTCCTATTTACAATTTTAACAATTTTATGTGCATAGCTTTAAACGCTCTAAAATGCAATTCTGTGTGCTTTGTTTTGATTCTGGTTTAAATTTAAATTAATTCACTTGAAACAATTATTTTGGTAGGTATTATCATAAATATGTTTGATTTTGTTTTCTATAGTATGTGTAAATAGTGTGTGTTTGCTTAGATACCCAATTGTAGTTGTAGAATACACTCTGTATACATCATACGCTATTATATAGGTAAAGTAATGTTGTACCGCGAACCTATCGATAAATACCTGACAGTGCAATATTAAACCAATCTATTCTGTGTGATACTATAATGTTCATTTCTAGTGCAAAAAGGAGGGAAACTAAAATGGTGTTTTAAAATAGTATGTACGTCACTTACCATGTATTATCATGCTGTTTAAGTAGGCCTACGTGTAGATAAATGGTGACAATCGTCGACTACCCAATTAGTTACCGTAATTAATACATGTGAATTTAGTGCCATTAAAAGTCCGATTATTAAGATGCAGAGGAGCTCCATACATCCGGTCTAATCATCATTGGCACGAGAGAATACACAATTTTAAGATGGCTTTTGTTACATAGCCAACTGGGCGTATGATGATTTTTTACTACAGTTCTTGAAATGGATGAAGGCAATTATCACTACTATTAAAGTGCTAACTAACATTGTTATAAAAGTTTCAAATTGTGCAATACCATTATGTCGATTGTATGTCTTTTAATGTAGACTGGGGTGGGGTAGGGGAGGTAGGTAGCATATCTGTTATATAATATAGGGGGGGTCACAGCTGCTGTTATATAACGTTATTAGGAGTAGGGGATGGGTCAAAAATTGTGATTTTATGCGTTATATAATATGTGAACGGCCCCTAAGGCAAACCAGTCGCCCGGTCAAAAACAAAGCGATATCGAAAGATAAATTAAAAACCCCGATTCTATTAATTTGCCGAAATAATTAGCAGCCTTCAACGGATGACTGGGCGACTCGTCTGCCACCCTAGAGTAAGGCGAAACTGTTGAACGATCCCTGTCTCTAATCATGAGGTGTGGTACAATATATAATGAGTCTATTGGTTGATAAGGAAACTACGGGCTAAAAACAAATAATTCTATCAAACCAGGACTTCCAATATCCTAGACACACTAATATTAATAAACCCACTACTTAATGAAGCAACACAGCAATAGTTTTATGTAATTCTAATCCTCCGCCAGAGTAATCAAGCTCCGCTTATAAATATAGGCAGTAATATTTGCTGAATAATCTGGTTCCTCAACCATAACGGAGTAACACCCAAGTAGTTAAGACACCAGTCAAATAAGTTCATCGACTGTTCCTAACTCCACCACTGGTTGCACTCTGGCAGTGCCAGTCCCAAGCCTTGATAAAGGAGGAGGGCGACGCTAATGATCATTGCTATCAGTGTCGCTGAGCCGCAACTATAACAACTGGACTGCTCCTGATCTACATCTAAACGGTTGACCATGGTAAAAAGCGGACTGCCACGGTGTATAGGCGTACATGGTAAAACGAGGATATATCGGGAAATGATTAGCGTGTGACACTGTGTGTGATCACTGATCAATCTACTCCTGCTAGACAAAGTCGTTCAGTCAACTGGTTTTCTTTCTCTATAAATGTCGAAACCATCACTCCGATGCTTTGGACATCTATAGAGATAGAAAACCAGTTGACCGAATCCCACACAATGCCCCACACGCAGGTTGATCCCAAGGAAAGCCATACAAAGACAGACAACTAAGGACGACGCTGGATAGATAATCTAAATGAGGGTACACCATACCTTGGGCTAACACTAAGGGGACCAATGAGCTCGACAAAAAATCATTTATTCGTACCCATCGCTACCAAAAGGCTGGCGTCAGGAGCTGATTATGACGATGATAATGATCATCAATGCCATGTAGCATAGTAATCCATCATGAACGTCTAACAATCAAAGATAGCTTAAACTTGAACAGTTTGGTTGGTTACAATACACATGTAGGTCAAAGGTGAAGAGTACAGGAGAGAGAGAGAGAGAGAGAGAGACAGACAGACAGACAGACAGACAGAGACAGCCAGGCAGATAGACAGACAGACAGAGACAGCCAGGCAGATAGACAGACAGACAGAGATTGACAGACAGACCAAGGAGACCCTCAAAGAGAAAGACCGAGTGTAATAGAGATAATGACAGAGACAGAGACGGTACCATGTTGCCCTTCAATTGTGCCACTATGTTGCCCTTCAATGTTGCCACTATGTTGCCCTTCAATATTGCCACTATGTTGCCCTTCAATGTTGCCACTATGTTGCCCTTCAATGTTGCCACTATGTTGCCCTTCAATGTTGCCACTATGTTGCCCTTCAATGTTGCCACTATGTTGCCCTTCAATGTTGCCACTATGTTGCCCTTCAATGTTGCCCACCATGTTGCCCTTCAATGTTGTCCATCATGTTGCCCTTCAATGTTGCCCACCATGTTGCCCTTCAATCCCTGCAGACGGAGAAAATCACCCTGAAAAGCTCTCTAATGTTCCAACCGTTGGATTAACGTGACCGACGGCCAACTGCGTATACAAGGCTCAGTAAATCCTCTTCTACCGTAGCATTACAGCAGCAGTCGGCTCAACAGCTCAACGATTACCGTATATCACCGTCAAGAAGCAGTGCCGCCGACAACGCTCCGTAAATTATTGCTAGACGAGAAAGCAACTGGAAAATGCTACTTTCTCCAGCAGGTAAACATGGAAAATGCAAGACCGTGGAATGGAACATCGTCCATTTTCCCATCATTTCACAAACAACCAGCATCTTGTAATGTACTGCAATCGAGCACTTATATAGCGCCCCTGTAAGCTTTCTACTCAAATGATGTCAATGTCATTATGACGCAGTAAAATAGGATCTGTTATCAAAACTATGCGCAGTGAGTTGAAAAGAGTCGCCAGTGGTGGGCCCACGCAAAAGCGTGGAACCAACCAACGGATTCCCGTCGACAGATGACCGATGACATGGAGTCTTATTCTGTAATAACACTCAGAATAACAAATAAATAACCAAAGTCTAATAATATTCTCAGTGATAGTCACAAAGACAGTTGCTAGATTTAATTTTTATAAAACAACCACGTCAATATTATAGAATTATATTAACTATAGAACCGTTAGCTCAGACTCGCTGTGCTAGTTCGTCAGGCGATCCCTCTTCAACGCTAAACTCTGCTTTACGTTCTATTTCCTAACTAACGCAATGGTTTGAATAATTGCAGAGCGAACGCACGATCTCGTGACTTGATTCGTATTGTGAACTGTAAATAGCATTCTGCAACGCCTGTGGTCTATATAATCAATCTTGACTTCCGCATTTGATTGACTTAATCTACGACACAGGCCTACATCCACTTGGGTGTCAAGGCAATTAATTACCCGTGTACAATGCCTACAATTTCATGTTATTAAGTCCTCTTTTTGTGGGCCTCTAATATTTGAGACTTCCTTCGAATCGAATACAGGCCTAACGGTTTTGGTTTTATGTTCAACCCAGATCTTTACATCCTTCCGTTATGCAAATTACTAGGGCTCTAGACCGAAAAGAGCTACGCATTTAATCAACTTCTCTCTCCTCTTTGTAAAAGTAACAGAAAAACAGGTTATTAACTGGTTTAATGTAAATGATGTCAATTACCAGTGTATTATTCAGTGTACCGGTGATTACCAACTAGTTTATCTACCTTACCGTCAAATATCTAATGGTCAGTTACCTACACTGTATCGATTACCTAATGGCCAGTTACCTAATCTGCATCAATTACCTAATGGCCAGTTGCCCACCTTGCCTCAATGTGCTCGGTACACAGTGCACACGAGGAAGAGAAATTTTGAATTATCCACGTTATATCCAAGTTATGTTCCGGTGGTAATCGACACCAAACAAAACTTCCGACATGATCATACAAGTGGAGAAAAGGTGCTACACAAATTGCCCCTGCTAATACTATCCTGCCACTCATGTTCTTGAAATAAATCAAAATGAGTCCGATTCTTGTGCAGTTTCTTAATTTCTCGCCCCATCCCTCGCCATTGGGGAAAGGGGTTGGGGATTCGCTTGACTTAAACAGGAAATTTTGTTTACCCCATTTCATCCGGAAGTTCAGTCAGTTCAGCCAGTTCACAAGTTCATCAGTTCAGCTAACTTAGAAAGAGAAACAGAAGTCTAAGCGGGTCCTACAGCTGCAGGTTTTTTATCCGGCCGACATCTGAAACTTTATCAACAAACTAGAATCACTTTCTGAGTCACTGAACCCAGAATGAATGTCATTTGGACGCCCAAAAGTTCGGCTGGGAACGAAAACAACGTGTCTCTCACACGTAAAGTAGTTGCACAACATTTCAAACACAACTATTAATAATTACTTTAAAGTTGTAGTTACAACGAGTAACAATAACTGTATATTATTACAATAGTAATTCCAACACTTTCACTACGATACACAGAGCGTATGGGTGGATTTAGGCATATGCGGACACTTGGTACTGGGTTTTGGGCACAGGTCGACAAAAATGGGGTTGAGGGATAGGTTGAAAACAATTCAATTTCCAAACATGGATGCAGTAAAAAACGAACAGTGGAAAACACTGCAGCAATGTCCAATATTTACGAAAGATTTATGAAATATTTACGAAATATTTGAGGGGATATAAGCAGCGCCGTCCCTGCACCTGACATTTAGAAGTCTTCGCCTCTGTATATAAGCCTACATCTACATATAAGCTCAACACTTCAGACCAACAGTTGAATGAGGAATTTCAATCATGAAATGTTGGTGTCATTTGTATTCTTACAATACTTGAAATTGAGTATTATGTTTCTGTTCATCGCACATTTTACTAGCGTGCAATTTTATAAATAAGAAAAACGTTGCAGCCGTTTTATCCGAGAGCGTCGAATCCGAGAGCGTCGATTTTAAACGATTCTCCACACAAATAACACCTCCGCTGACGTCACCGCCTCATGACGCATACAATTTTTAATATCCCGGGTATTATTGAGGAAAACCTTCTGCATCATCCTTGCTTCTGCATTATTCCATCAGATTTCTCGTTTACAGCCGATTTTAAAACTGAAATCAATCTGCTTTTATTTGCTTTCCGCAGAGAATTCAAGGGACTATTATTGTCGTGGCCCTCGGGAAATATCACACAGCCCACACAATAAAAGCGAGAAAACACTCATCTATATTTAGGACATTCATTAATAATTATTATTATTGCAGGTGACGAGCAGATGCACAGAGAGAGAGGCAGACAGACAGAGAAGGAAGCAGGACAGAGAGGGGAGCCAGACAGACAGACAGACGGACTGAGATGGTGAATCTATCACATGACGAGATAAGAAATGGGAATCTAATCGATTAGATTCTAATCAATTATCTTATCGATTAGACAAACAGCATATAATCATTTAACTCAAAATCGACCATAATATTTCATCAGCAGATAATTATAACTGCCACATAGATTTCAGTATATTATATTTCCAATCGATGAAGCTATAGCTGAAGAGGAAGTCATGTGTATGATCTCAGTTATTGTCTTGGCACACGAGGGTGGGGCGCGGTCCCTTCCCTCGCTGTATCATTTACCTACCTATCGACAGTGTAATCGTCATCCCCGATTTGGATAGGGGACCGGAAGTATATGATACAGCAATACTCTAAACGCTAGTAGAAAATATACATGTACATGTATAGCCAACCGAGTTCTCAGTGCAGAGGGGGCGATTTTGTGCTCCTCGACCCCCCCTCCAGGGATCGCCGCCTCTGCCTCAGGGTCCCTTGAAACATTCGAAAGGTAAAGGACTGTTGACTGGCTCCCTCTCACAAGCTCCCTCCCTCCCTCCTCCTATCTAACGAACAAACACGGATAACATATCCCATATATCGTATCATATCTTGAGATTTACATAGCGCCTATCACAGAATAACTGTTCAGAGGCTCTCTCTCTCTCT
>OY365816.1:28715968-28855968 GCA_959347315.1 Bimastos eiseni
TGTCAAAGACTGCTCGATAGCTCAACTACAGGAAACTCCACCACTGTTTCACTCTAACAGTGCCAGTTACAAGCTAAGGACAAATGACGAGTTTTATTCTCAAGGAAATGATTATCTAGGCCAGACCAAGAATTGAAAAAAAAACAAGTGATAATGATATGTGACGTCCTGAACACGCACAAGGGTAATATATATATATATATATATATATATATATATATATATATATATATAAATATATATATATAATTCACTTAGTATTTATATGCACATAGACCCAATACATTTGGTATTTACATATAATTATTATTCACTAATTATTTCTATGCACATGATTCATTCAGTATTTATATATATTATTATTCATTGTATATATATTATTAATATATATATATATATATGCATATTATTCATTTAGTATTTATATATGTATTCATTGTATTTACTCGTGTATATCTATCATTCATTTAATACATAGGCTTCTATAGGCCTACATAAAATTCACTTGACATTTATATTATGCAGGCAAGGACCGAAGTTCACCTTTTCGAACCACTGATTTGACATGGAGAGAGAGAGAGAGAGAGAGAGAGAGAGAGAGAGAGAGATCTCACATCGTTGGTAATCGCCACAGATGCCTCAGAACCTCACTGGACCGTGACCTTATTGGACTGGATTTTCAAACCGCGTCGGTCACTGATCCCGTTTGCCGTTCCTCTGCAAGTAAATTAGAATCTCGGCGCGCTCAGGTTTCCCGCCTCGGAGGCGGTTTCCGCTGGTTTTCAAAGCGATCAAAGGACACCCACCCTTCTTTCTCCCCACCCCTCTGGTCCAATATTAACAACAATGCAATGGCTCGTAAAAATTTCAATTAAGAATGCTTCACCCGTTAACGGATTTTTGACGGCAATGTTATGATTATAAACAACACCTGGTGACGTCAGTGAGTTGGCGGAGACGCGGAAGGGAAATTATGAATGATGTACATAGGATATATGCAGGACTATTTTAGGACGTATATGAATTATATAGGGCGATAAAAGGACGAATACGTATCATACAGGACAATACAAGGACGAATAGGAATAGGGTACTTAAATAGTCGCCAGTCGAGAATCGGGACAGACCCTGTATACGGTTGGTACTGCTTGATAGATGACGAGCACGATAGCCGCTTTGTTAGCGAACTCTCCGTGAAAAGTAGAAATACTCAATAGAGATGGGTCTTCAATAATTTATGGTGGACAAGGTGCTTGCTCGTAAAACTGACGATAGTTTCGCCAGCATATTATATGAAACGAGCACATCGTGCTATACTGATCGCACTATTATTGTCATAGCCAGAGGTGGAGACTTAAAGGAGAGAGGACGTTGAGAGGATGGAGTCGTTTATATCCCTCAAATATTTCATAAATAGTAAAAATTTCTACAGTATGTCCCTTTTTGCTGTATCCATGTTGGGGATTGAAATGCTTTTCCTCTGTTCCCTCCCGGTGTTGTTGATTTTTTAACGACACCGTTTCATATCATTTCACAGGCTTGGGACTGGCACTGTCAAAGTCAAGCAGTGGCGGAGTTCTGCCCCTTCAACTCAGGACCAGTATATGAAGTCACTGCCACAGGGTTGGCTTCCCGCTATGGCCAACTGGGAATCGCATTCTTGTGTTACTACAATTGCCAAGGACACATTAAGGACAATTTGGAATTGCGTAAATTAACGAAAAATGGACTGAACTAAATAGTAGGCCTATCCTGCAGGAAAGCGACCGCAGTTGAACATACATTGAACTTTAATGCATGTGGCGCATTCTAGATCGATGAAATCTGAAACCATTGACTCCAGATTGAAAAAAATGATTTGCATGGTATTCGGTCATTGAAACCTCATTGACAAGTCTTGCGGAATGTTACGAACAGAAGGAGTGGAGGGTGAAAGAGAGACAGACAGACAGACAGACAGACAGACAGACAGACAGACAGACAGACAGAGACGGACGGAAGGGCAGACAGACAGACAGACAGAGACAGGGAAAGTTTGTAACGAGGATCCTGGTATCAGGAAAATGGACCAACTGAGCCCTTGTTTTTCAAGCCCAATTATAGCCACAGGGTTACCCAAAAAAGCGACATAAATAAATGATGGATAAATATTTGGAATGCACTGCCTTTTGCATTCACCAGACGGCTTTTAAAATATCGCAGTATCGAAGGTGCCAATGGACCAAAAAATCATTGCCTTAAGTAATAAGTAATAATTAAGGTATACACAGAATAGTAATTGTGTCTCTTGTGGTGCAGTGGTATAACAACGGAAGCAAATGATGCCATAGGCTAAAATACAAATAAACTGTGGGATACCACAACATTGGAGGTGACCGTAGACCAATGGTGAACACACTGAGGCGCAGAGCTGAGGAACCGAGTTCGAGACCCGTATGATCTCCATAAGGTTGACTAGTCCTTCTTTCGCTAGGCTGCGGCGTTGGTTAAATTAACGTAGTGGACGCCTTGCATGGCTGGCAACAGCTAAATTCTACTCCTGTCATAACTTTACATCATTCATTCATATTGTGTTTGTACTTTGTAGTCATACTGTGGTTTGTCAGTTTGAAATTAAACGACAATTAGGCCTATTGTTATTGCCCAAATTATCACCAAGACAGTTATTGGTCAACATCATCGACCACCACTTTACCACAATGACCGCTACTACTACCATCAGTCCACCACTACCGTTACCACCGCTGTAACCAACTTATACACGCATCCATTTATTAAATGACATGAAACAACACCTTAACCAAAGCGACTCCTGCCTGGCATTCGCAATATAGTCTTGGCCTAACTATTACGCTATACCCGTAATCCAACTGTGTGACATATAAAAAGAAGGTTTGACAATCGCTACTAATGCAGGAGAAAGATAAGCTGGGCAACGTGGGGGACTTGACTGTCATCTGGGCCAGTCTGTCATTGTTAGGACCATTGTTCTGTAGACGGCGGACTTTTAACACTTTGCCTTGAAGTAAATCACTAACAACGCGCACACACGCGAGTCGGCCTATATACATAGTCTTCTATAGAGAGCATAAGTTGTAACAATAGGACTTTGGCGCTAAGTTAAACAGAGTTTATAGTATTCAACTTTTGGCTTACTGCATATTCTGCATGCAAGCGCCGCTACTGCTTGCACTCTGGAAGTGCCAGTCCCAGCCTGGATAAAGAAGGAGGGCGGCGCCAACGATTCGTGTTATCAAACATTATCGTTAAACTGAAACTTCTAGCTACTGCACATAAGCGAAAGAAATTCTTCAATTGCACACCTACCTGCTAAAACAGAGTATTGCATCCATCCCAAGTTAGTAACGCAACTCACGAATCCTCAACATTTAACTCCAACACACGTTACATTGGATATATGTTTAAGATACTAATACAATTTCCATCAAGCCCGTCAATTCAACCACAGAGATTGTCACCATCGTATCATGCAAATGATATAACCAAGCATTTGCTGCTCTAAGTAGGAAGTGTCAGGACAAAACACCCGAGTGTCGTTCTAGCCTCATTCGTCAACAGCTGCGCCCACACTACTTTCACCATCAGCCCAACGGCCAAAAAATGACAGCCCAATACTTCTTTGCTGGCAGGACTCGTGACTCATGCGTAATCTACGATCTAAGCGTCACGGTCCGCCTGGAGTCGTGACAGTTGCAACGCCTGTATACAGACACGACGTAACGTTCAACATAAACAGAAACATGCCTACCCTAAAGGTCAAACGTCAACAAAACGAGACCCACCATAAAAACCACATATCACATACCCACTTTAAGCCGTGCCTGAACCTAAACCTGCCCTATAAGCCACACTTCACATATAAATACACCTACTCAATAATCCACACATCAAACAACCACTCCACAAGCCAGACATCAACTGAAGCACACCTACCTTATAAGCCACATATAACATATCCACTCTACTAGTCATATAAATACAAACACAGTTACCATATATTACAATTCACGCGTCACATACTTACTCACTCTATAAGTCATAATTTTATCATCAGAATGACACCTATATAGTCCTATATAGCCTACAAGCCACATATCAACATAGACACACCTACCATATATAATCCACATATCACGTACTCACTCCACAAGTCATATCGACAGAATCACACCTACCCTATAAGCCAATCCATGACTGATGTACAAATCTCGTCAACCAATCAATGCAGAGGTCACGAGTCGAATCCTGAACTGCCCCACAACCAGACAAGCAGAGTATTATCCAGACGAACACTGCGATCTAAAAATCGGTGCTCTGAACAACAACGCTTTGAAAGTCTCGCCAAATTCAACGCATGGACTAATAACATGCAACGTTTGTGCGGTTCCACAGACTCTGTGGCTTGTGTTGCGGGTAGTATAACAACGCGGCGTTGGCAGCAGCTGCTCGGTCTGTCGTCTGCAGTGATAATACCCGCCGCTGTACGCGGTGCGAACACGTGACAGTCAATTGGTACTCGGCGCCAGCCACCCAGCTACAGAATACCATGTACATAATGTACATAGGGCTTATATATATACATATATATATATATATAGCTCAGCCTCATAGAGCTATATAGGCCTAGGCCTATATTCAGGCCCTACACTATCTCAGATCGCGTGTACCGACCGTGCCATAGCCGAGACTTAAATTTCTGAAATAATCGTAATAACTGTAATCCTGAGATTTTTCAGCTTATGGAAATGGTTAGCAAATCGGAAGAGTAGAAAAATTCCCACTGCCGTAAACGGTCAAATGTTTCCACTAACATTTAAGAACCCGTATTTGTCTCATTGTTTTAGACAGGCAATAGGGTTGAAAAATGACACGCTGCCTTTCAATCAGAGATGTCTCAAGTATTAATAATATTGAATTGTACTGTATCTTTAGATTAATATAGCGCTTCTCACACGATTACAATGCAAGCGCCTCGGTTTCAAGTATTATAAGTACGATTAAAATCACTTTGGCTTCGCAAGAGCTGTACTCAAGTTTTACTCTTGTATAAGTATTAAGAAAACACCTGCGGCTTGAAAATAATACAGATGAGACCCGACAGTAAAAAAGGAACAATATCTTCTCGATTTCATCTGGCGTCGTGCGCACAAGTGGAGAACATATCCATATATAAAGTTCATTAAGAATTAAACTATTATTTTAAAGAATTATGAAATTAAAAGACTAAGCACATCCAAAAATTCAATTGTTTGAAATAATCTCAAATATCAATCGCAGCAGATCAAAAGCGAATTAATTACAGGCTTTTTTACAGCATATATCGTTATCGTAAACTTTAATCTTTTTAAGCGTCACCCGAGTCGTGACAGTCTTTCAAATCACAAACACCTGCAAAACGTTTGACTGAGAAAAATAACGTGAAACTGGGACAACGACCTGACGAGGACTCGCGTCATCAGGTGTGAAATCCTGGTGGGGGAGGCCTCACCTTACCCCCCCCCCCAACGTTAAAGCTATAATGCATTTTCTGAACCTGAGACATTGTTGTATTACCCTACTGGTTTTAAAATGTCAAAAGTGCTAATCGTGCGTCGATACTTGAAAGCAACTGAAATTATATACTGGTTCTTGAGCGATAAATTGACTACAACTTAAAATCAAACAAGTTAGTAGAAAAATATATTCGAATCAGACAATAATTGAACAATACACATGCATTACAATTTATAGGAAGCGTCAGGTGCTTTACTTGACAATTAGACTGCAGCAGTGACTATAGATAGACATATATTAATAAGTAAGAAAGAAAACAAGTTAGGAAGTAAGTACGCGATTAACTAAGTAGAAATATCCTATTCTTTTATAACAATTTGTTAATCGCACTTTGGTATACAGACATCTGACAAACGCTGTTAAAAAGCATACAATATCCTGACAGTGAATATTTGAGCATGTCGTCTCGGGGTCACGCGGTCATTGGTTCAACTTGCTCAACTTCAACCATATAAGCTACGCGTCACAATTTGCAGATGGCCGTCTGTGTGTGACCCTTGTGACCTCAAAACAGTAGACTGATTTAGCCGAAGAAATAACTATTCTATATCACAAAGTAGACTTTTCTAAGGAGAGAGCTTTTCTGTTGTCCAAGTTGCGTTAGGCCCAGGCCTATTTTCAGTGCACGACTAAAGGCCTGTGCAATAAAAAGAGCTGACAATTATCATACTAGGCAATAATAGGCAATAGTGCACTAATGAACGTTGACAATAATGTACAATATTTTTTATATAATTAATTAGAAATTTCATCACATCCTGACGTGAATTATTTTGGCACGCCAGTGGATTCATATCTGTTCGGTAGGTGTCGCGGCTATATTTGTGAAATCATAATAGACAGACATTTAAATGCGGGATAATTTGGACGAAAACATAGGTCAACATTGATTCTCAGCCATCAATCATCTAGTGCAATTATAGGCCTACTACACGCTGGCTAAAACGAACGACTAGTAAAACTACTTTTGTCTCCGCCTCATTATTCATCTGATTTATCTATCACGTATCTTTAGTGTCACTATCTACCAAGCATCAATCGATGGCACTGACGATGACTTACCCAAGATTCCTGCACATCAGCTGGTGACTGTCTCAGAGGAGGGGGACGAGGAGGGAGGAGGAGGGGGAGGCTCGTAACAAGTGTGATTACCATCATGAACGAATAATGACAAGTTATTCCAGAAATTGAATTTAGCAGATATGATTTGCGCACATTTCGATTTTGTATACATCTAGTTTGACCAACGCCACCGTCTTGTGAAAGGAGGACTAGTCAACCTTACGGCGGATGCGGGTATCGAACTCGGTTCCTCATCTCTGTGCGCCAATGTGTCATCCATTACTCTATATAAGGTCTTCTCCTCCGTCCTCACTCAACGGTCCCGCTCCGTACGATTTAGATCAGATGCTATTGATGAAGATACCTCAGTCACCATGGTTGCGACGTCTTCCTCGTGTGCCTTCTTTCTGAAGACGTCGAGCAGGAATCGGATGAAGAAAGAACCACCTTTCTCTCTGTAAGCTGGATCACCTACAAAGCCGAACAATAGCATAAAGGCACCCTATGTAGAATTTATAAGCTGGCGATCGGCAATTAATAACATTCACAAATCAGTAAATAAAAATAGATAAAAGTTAATCTTAACTCGTGCCTTAACTAAGGGCTCATTTCATCCATTGAATATACACAAACACAAGCGCTCAATGCTTAGAGATGTCACCATGCAAATAGAACTCATCGATAGGCTAATATGCTAAATAGGCTAATATTGAGTCTCGTTTGTATAAATTCGCTTAACAGCCATGTGCGACGCGCTGTGGGAGTCACCTATAAAGGAATGGTGAACCAAAAAATGATGCTAAACGAAAACAATAAATATAGAAGATGCAACTGTCTATTTTGTTAGAATTTTCGATCGTCGGGCAGCTGCAAGGCGCGCGTCGCTGACTCGCTGCGTGAGTGAATAAGGCCAACAGTTGTTAATCGTATGCCACCTCACCTCGATGCATAGTTTTAGATTGAATTGAATAGTAGGCTCGTTAAATTATAAATAACTTTTAAATAACTTGAAGTTGTGCTTCATCCTGTGGGAAACGCGTTAGTTTTGTATAGGGTTACATTGCATGTAATTTTATGACAATTCTTTAGTTTTCTGCCTTTTTGACAGTTTCGTGTGTCCAATCTCGCCACTTCTCCCTGTTCTGGGCCTCCTTTTTCATCTTCGTGTAGTCACCTCCTTCCACCATCCAGTCCAAAATCATAATTCTCAGTCTTCCTCTTGTTTTCTTTCCCTTCATTTTCCCCTTAATGATGTTTCGCAGTAGGAGGTCACCTCTTAGAATGTGTCTAATCCATCTCCTTTGTCATTCTCTTATGACAATTATGTTATGCAAATTCAAAACATTTTCATGATCCAGCCGCTCAGGACAATAGCTGCACACCGGGGCTGTACGAATAGGATATATCGAAGAAAGCAGCTACTGTTCTCATTTGACCGCGAATAGCATTTAACATCCACCATGTGATTTACGGCATTCGCTGCTACTAGATTCATCACAGTAATATCACTGTAGCATCTCACTGCTCTCAGCAGCTAGAATGCCTCCACCACGCTAACTTGACGCGCTTACTTGAGAGGGAGTGTGGACATACCTCGAACTGTTGCGTAGAAAACCGCCATATCTGCCTTAGGATGGTAGGGTACTGATGGTACGGCATCATCGTTTTCGTCAATGCTCGGTCCCTCTATATTGGTTTCCACTTCCGGGTCAGCGGCATTCAGGGTCAAATTTTTCATTTCCTCAACTGGTGCCAGCCCATCCGTCTGAGCTGACCCTTCATTTCCACAAACTGTGCGCATACACAAAAATAAACTTGTATAAACTAAATAAGGCTATAATTGTCGGCAGTTATACGACACATCTCGATTTATTCTAATCTGCTGACTTCTCTAGATATGATAAACTTCAAATAGTATACCCTGTTTGAGTGGCTGAACTTGTCAAGGCGCCCCAGAGCAGCATATGCCGTGTTACCGTGCTGTAGTAATATCTTTGTAAGCATCGTCATCAGCGCAGAAACAAACGCCTCCAGGGTGGGAGAAGATGGAAGAGGAAGTCAGAAGTTTAGCCCATAGACCTAGTTGGTGGAGGTAATTCCAAGCAGAAGGGCCTGCCACAGCTCGTGCCCGACCTTGTGTAAGATCTGATTTTATAACCCTGTGGCATGTTCCCTCCAATTTTTATGGGTTAGAGTGCACAAGAAATATTGTATGTGCAGCATTTTGTTAATGGTTCACACTTTTGTGGTTAGGTTCAAGCTGAATGCAATGAAAACTAAATAAAGACTATAATATCAAAAAGTCTTTGGTCACAAGATCTGATGACCTAGGAAAAGTCCCTTGACTAAAGATAAATAAGGAGACGCATGAGCCAATGAACCACAGTTTCTGGAGTACAGTAGGTCACACTGTCACAGCCAGCTACAGAAGACTCGATTTGCGTAGTTTTAAAAAAGAGAAATCGTGAATCGTTATTTTAGCAAAGATATTCGTGTTTGCACACTAAATTCTTGTGTGCTCTCACTGCTCTGGCTCCACTGCCCTTGAGCGGGTGCACATTCACTCAGCTTAGACGGCACCTTGGGGGCCGAGGTACAAATTGTACCAACCGGTCAGTAGAATGCAAAGGGTGAGTGTACCGAGGTTGAAGATATAATAGGCTAGGCTTATACATAAAGTCAAAAATATGTCAGAGGCAAGACCTAGTTGAGATCTAAATTGGATGCGTGAGGGCTTCTGCACATGGATAATTTTGATGAGTAATGTAATAAATACGATACTTTTTCGGCAAGCCTGAATGAAGATCAGTTTCGGCTTTCCTATAAGTTACGGACACCGTTCCCCATCCAACAAATCCACAATGTCTTTCGTCAGAAGGCCTTTGGAATCTACTCCATGGATTTCTCCATTTACACCGTGGGACATGAAGAACGACACGAAGACATCGACGTCCTTCAGGTCCTTGCTCGTTTCATTTATCAACGTCTGTCTCATTTCCTGTTAGACAGTCAATAAAATCACCACCGAAATATCTCCACACTTTCAACACTTTTTGTGCTTAGAGCATGTAATAAAAACTGATTGTACCTGTAGTCAAAATGTAACTCCAGTTCCAATTAAATTTCGAATGGTTGACCACTTAATGCGCATGTTACACAGTTTTGAGTCGGATCCAACTTGGACACAGATAGGTAGGAACCATTTTCTCACTTGCTACCCAACGGTCCAGGTTAAGATGAATGCCAGCATGATATGTTAAAATACATGCTAATTCGATATTATGAGACGTAACGAGACACAGTCTCGGAATTGCTGGACTGTGGTGTTCGCCAGTGGAACAGGAATATAAGTTTGGTATGTCTATGCAGGCCCAATGTAGTCATAGACTCATATGGTCGTCTGTGTGTATGTGTGTGCATATACAATTCAACATGTTTAATCTAATACAATACGTTGGAAACATGAAATAAACCAATTAACTTAGTAAATGTATAAATTAAATTATACACTATGCCCTAGATGCCATTTGCCTTTCCAACAAGTCCCTACACATTTACATATAAACCGGAGCATGAGAATCCCACGAAGAAACACCTAACCTCAGCAGACAAATCCGAGTAGATAACCGTTTGAAATTTTAGCTTATTCCTGAAGAAATCTCTCAGAATTGCTTCGTCGTGTTGCGTTCCGTGCCTGTCCTGCCATGCATCATCGAAGTACCTGTTGCTGAAGATAAGGACGCGACCCTTCACGACGTCATCCGACACAGCATAGGCAGTCTGTCAAAGTTCAGATGCACTCGGTCAAAAATACTCTGTTTGTAGTTAACGAAAAGCGCTCTTCACTTGAACTCGTAAAGCGATTATTGGAGTAATTTACACGTAGAGCATACATAGTAAAAACCACATACAACATACAGTGACAACAATTCACTAGAGCGCTGCATGATGTAACATAAAATTAATGCAAACTTCAGTCCATGAAATATAGACTATGAGGCCTTCTTTTGTGGCGCTTTTGCTCTAGTGGCCGTCCATAAATGACATCACTGAAATGACGCAATATTGGACGAATTTCGACCCCACTCCCCTCGTGACACTCGGATCAGCGTATCGCACGCAGGACTTGCCATTTACTTGCATATGTTTACATTATGGTCAACAGCTGCGGTTGGCATAGTGATGGCGTTGAGACCGCCACGATGGAGATAGAGCAACAGTCAGCGCTCGTGAATAAGCTGGTGCCCTACGCTTAGCTTTCGAGTGGCGCTTTGGAAATTTGGAGATTGCGATTACGACGATTACGACTCGATGAATCATTGACATAGCGCGGTCGGTGTGTAACGCGTAGAGTGCGGATTCGATCATCGTCTGAAGAGTTACTGTGTAGTGTGTAGGGACCTTGATCAAGTTCTTTTTCGCATAATTTCTCTGTAATATATCTAATCTGGAATTGCGCCATCGAGACATGTGTGCGCTTCTGAATTCATTGCAAGAAGGGCAATATCAAACTAGAGCTGTATTGTGATGGTGACCGACAAAGTTTTAGCCATCAATTCTTCGTCATCAATTTTTCGCCATCAATTTGTCGCCACCAATCCCACTTCCATTTAGGTGTATTTAATTTCGTCAATCCCACTTCCATTTAGGTGTATTTCATTTCGTCAATCCCACTTCCATTTAGGTGTATTTCATTTCGTCAATCCCACTTCCATTTAGGTGTATTTCATTTCGTCAATCCCACTTCCATTTAGGTGTATTTCATTTCGTCAATCCCACTTCCATTTAGGTGTATTTCATTTCGTCAATCCCGCTTCCATTTACGTAGACCATATTTCTTTTCATCTATGTCGTTTCCATTTAGGATATATATTTGTTTAATCAATCCCAGTTCCATTTAGGTATACTTGTTCCATCAATCCAGCTTCGATTTACGTGTATTTGATGCGGCGAAGAATTGATGGCGATAAATTGATGGCGAAAAAATTACCTAGTATTATGATATATTGCATAGGCCTACTTCTGATTCAATTTCGCTCAGTTTCCGCTGACGATGTATCGTAGTTGAGATTCCAAGTTTGACTTTACTATAGTTCATTTCGACATCATCTACAACAATAGGTATAAGGATAATTCTGAATCCGACTTGTTTTCACAAAGAATTGAATAGTGGGAGAGATTAATCGATCGCCGCAATGTCGCAAAGAAACACTCCCGTATTAAGCATAGGCCTATAGACAAAAAGAGTCAGTCACATAGTCATCATCATCATCGTCATCAAGATCCATGAGCTGAAAGCCCTTAGGTGTCCACTGCACAATTGACCATTGATCTCCATGATCCTCTGTCTTGGGTTAGCTGTAATAAGTTGTGCATATCGGTTCCACACCAGTTTTCAATGTCATCTAGCCATTCTCTGCAAGGTCTTCCTCTTCTTCCCGTTCCATCTGTAATTCCTGTCATTACACTCTTTAATTTTCTCTCATTATCCATTCCACAAATGTGTCCAAATGGTCACATAGTATATAACTGTATACTAAGGCAGCGGAAATCAATAATCGATTTAACCGTTGATTTATTTTAACGATTATATATTTGTTTAAAGATTAATCGTTTTTCGATTTTTCTACTCGTCACTAACCGGAAGTCTAGAAGCAACAAAAAACAGTAAACATTGCTATGTGGCGGCCGATAATAATCGAGCTATTAAACAACGAAATATAAACATAGTCTATATCAGGTCGGTTACATGAACATTTTGGATTTAAATGATGGGATAACGGAATTATCGAAATTGCTGATGTCGTTTATTGCATTCATAGAGACATATCGCTTGCATGCCCTGGATCTATAGACTTTGCTTAGGCCTAATTACATCTCCAGAACAAACACCCACTACAGTATCAGTATTGAAATGTCGTTCATTTATCTGACAAATGTAATTATAAAATGTTTGTGATTCAATCGAAATTAACTATTAATTAATCGTCAATTTTTCAAAAGTTAACTACTAAAATTAAATCAATCGTTATCTGCCATAATACGTGTATTTCATGTATTTAGGCCTATTGATCAAACAGGGTTGGGTGTGGAAAGGTTGAGTTCAGTCAGAGCAATCGTTACTCACCTAACGTTCGCTGCGCCTCCGAAGGCGTCAGAGTTTTAATCAGATCGTCCTTCTTTATCTCCTTCAGGATTTCACAGAAATCGTCGAACAGCCTTTCAGAACCGTTTTCCAGAATTTTCAGCAGGTAGTGAACTTTGTCCAAGTCTTCTTTGTAATCCTGACCAAAATATTAGCGAGTGATTAAATCGATTTCTCATATCTTTCAAATAATGTAGCATTACATCGAAGGCAAAGTGCGTTGCAGTAAGCTAAGTACCCGTACTGGTTCCAGGCAAATCTGCAAATGGAAGGCCCGCTAATGACATAAAAATTAAGCAATGATATAATCTTAAATAAAACAATTAAACAAAGTAAATAAAAAACAAAGAATAAATTATCAAGTAAATATATAAACCAAAATATAAGAAAAAATAGCAAAATAGCACAATACAGTAAAACCATAAGAAAACAAGACAAATAAAAACGAGCAATCTCGCTTCAGCAGTTCTTTGGGAAACGCGACCAAACTTTCATTGGGATCAGTGGATCACACAGCAGTGGAGCTACACAACATTGCAGTTTGGCAGAGGCCTATGCAGATGCTAAGCCATATTTGTCCTTATCGATTGTTATCCATTATTCTTACACCAGGACATGAAACATGCAGAACAGACAAAGATCTTTCTCAATGTTACCAACATGCAGTCGAGTCAGTTGATGTTTCGTCAAAGAGTTTTTAGAACTGAGGAGAGATTCGATTTCTTGGCAATTGTCAATTTTCTCCAGTAGATAGTTCCAATTCTGGCGGAAGCAGTCTCGAATGCTCTCCCTGAGTGGACGGTAGGGTCTTGGATCACCGGAGTTGACGGAGCTGTTCCAGTTATCCTTTATCTCGGAAAGATGACTAGTTACAATCGGTTCCTGGCCGGATTCCGTCAATACTTCACAGAACGTCTCGAATAGCTTGAAGCCGCCTTTCCCAATGTAATCCAACAAACGATTGTTCCTCTCAATCGTGTCGTCTCTCATACCCTGTGACAATGAATGACGGACTTACTAACTGACTGAATGAATGAATGAATGAATGATCTAAAGGTACCAACAGTCAGTCAGGCAGTCAGTTAGCAGGACATTTAGCAAGACAATTCTGTAGTCTGCCATAAACATTGATATAACTTATGTTATATATAAATCTACGATGTGAAATTTAAAAAAATCCGCTTATTTATTAGTATTTATGTTATTTAATAACCCATATTTTCTTGATCTGAATACAGGTGAATAGGTTCCTCTTCTTAACCACGCCCTCCAGACCGCTCTCGGTGTCAATCAACACTAACAGGTCAGGGTAATTGGTGCGTAGAATTTCCTCCCACGTATCCTCCGTTGCCATGGCATCTAGTACGGTAGTCAATGTAACAAAATCCTGCAAATGATAGGACCATACTCCAATTTCAAATGTTATGAGATTAATTTAGAAATTAGTAGTAACCAAAGCATGCATACATGTATACATAACCATAACCAAATATTTTCATTGATCACTGACAATTCATCAAAAAAACATATTATGTAAAACAATGAAACACAACAAACGATTGGTAGCGAGCAATAGGGAAAGGAGTCAAACCCTGCCTAAATTGACCGCGATCCCACGAACAGGGTCACCCATTAGGCCATTACGCTGGCGGTTGATGTCGGTATTCGCAATGATTCATTTGCTATGAGTTTGTCTGAGAAAACGAGTCTTAATTATTTTACTAACAAAATCGTACAAAATACATATATACAGTTATACATGCATACATTCACACAAGCATAACTGCGTACATATATAAATAGGGCTTACATAAACAAATCCATACATACAAGAATACATAGATAGGCCTACATACAAAAACACACAAACGTAGGCCGACATGTAAACATGTACATACAAACATAAATACGTTCATACGTGGCCTTCAAAGCCCTGTACGACGTCTATTTATCGGTCACATTAGAGAGGAGGTTATAGCATCAAGTAAGGCGATTGCATTCAGCCAATCAGCCATCACGGATACGTGCAGTACATGTTGCATTTTCACTTTCGATTTAGAAACAGGTTATTTTTTAGATTATTTCTTTACATCTTAGCTAAACCTTTTCAGTGGTATCGATTAACATTGTAAATGTTCAGGCGGCAACTATGGGCCCGTTATTAAAATGATGTTTCCTTTAATCAAAGAAATGAACTCACGGAACAATGCAATTTCGAATGCGCCAAGTGTGTCTAGCTGCCACTCAGTATACGCATAGGAGTAAGCCTATATTAAAAATAATTTAATGGGAACAATAAAGAAACAGCGTTGGCCTATGTTAATAGTTATTTAATATAAAGAGAGAAACCAATCAATGCTTTATGATTCCATTTCAAGAAATAATACTTCAGAGAATTCGTGTATACACATACCGCAAAAGCAATGTCTCAGCACAGACGTCACGAATAGCAAGGCAGCCTATGGCGTAGGGCCTACGCGAACAGTTTAGGAACTCCACACGCAACTGGTGTGAATAGGTTCAGACACTTAACCAAGTCCTCTAGTTCAACCTGTAATGTCGTGTTCCTGAAACTGCACATAAACTCAGTGTCAGTCCGAAGCCTGTATGAAGAAGTAGGCGATGCTATTAATTCGCGTTATCACACAGTGACGATAGCTGAATCTACAACCGTACTACAATTTACTGTAATCATGCATCTATGATTATTGAAGAGGAGCACTACATATTCTCGCTTTCAGGAAGTCCGTGTGACAGAATGGTGTCTACATTCTGTCACGTGGACTTTCTGAAACCTAGATTTTTGAAACTTATAATTAAAAGTCGTGCAATGTGTGTGCCAGACAAAATTGCAAGAAAATGACTTAGGCTTAGTCCTACGTTTGTATGAATCTGGCAAACGACGGACTATTTTCTTTACGTAATGAAACTTTTGCGTCCATTCCTAGCACTCCGATGTGAGTAAATTGGCTTGTTGATATTTTATGGGTGTTCATCGGAATTTCTTATTTTTTAAAATAATTTACTGTAAAATCGTACAAATTTCTTGTTTTACTTTGATGATCTGGTGTTATCAGTTTTAGGTAAATAATTACCCTGAGTTTTATATAAGATGTTGGCAGCTTGTAAGTTGTAGGTTGGAGCAGTTTATGGATTCGGTATTTGTAATCTGTCACTTGATAGAAATGAGATCAGACGGAATTCTGACGCGCACTAAAATTTAGGTTATTTACACGGCTACTGATGAAAAGATTTGTTATGATTATTATCTCGATTTTTGGCGGCCATCTTTAACTTTTTAGTCATCTTGCACGTGTGTTGGACTATACATAAACTTTTCTATCAGAATTACATTCCTTGACTCAAAGGCCAAAGAACATATTTTTGAAAAACATAATAAAATCTCATCAACTCTTTAACGAGCATGTAAGCTGACATAGTGTTTGTTTCTTTTTAAGTTGGAGGGATATCTTGGATTAATGCTGTTCGTGTGTCACATACATTACCATCGTGATGTTTTCATTTTCAATTTCAGGTCCTGTGCTCGTCATATATACGACACCTCTTTAATGGAGGAAATGATACTTGTAAAGGAAAAAGTGGTCAAATAAGATTAGGCCCCTATAGCCGATTTAATTCACAGCAGTGTACACCACAGTCACATGTTTGTTATTTTCAACTTGTCACTAGTTTCTTTCCCTTGTCTTGTCATCCATTTATTCTACTAATACTGCAGTTTGTCAGCTTGAATTGAATAAGTGATTATTTGTATAATTAATAGCAAGGGCATGAGGAAAGCCAGGGACTGTGCCCAGGGAATCACCAAACCCCAGGGCATTTGCCTTCATGGATGACCCGCTCTCAGCGGACCTGACACCGCCGATGAAGTCAGAATGGAACAAGCTTCTTAATGACTTGTGCGTTCTGTTTTGGCCTCCATTTCACCCATTGTGAATAAGGTTTCAGATAAAAAAAAGTTAGAGAGATAGACACATGCAGACAGAGACAGTTAGGCAGACAGAGACAGAAACAGTTAGGCAGACAGAAACAGAGACAGAGACAGTTAGGCAGACAGAGACAGAGACAGTTAGGCAGACAGAGACAGAGACAGTTAGACAGACAGAGACAGAGACAGTTAGACAGACAGAGACAGACACAGTTAGGCAGACAGAGACAGTTAGGCAGACAGAAACAGAGACAGAGACAGTTAGGCAGACAGAGACAGAGACAGTTAGGCAGACAGAGACAGAGACAGTTAGACAGACAGAGACAGACACAGTTAGGCAGACAGAGACAGAGACAGTTAGGCAGACAGAAACAGAGACAGAGACAGTTAGGCAGACAGAGACAGAGACAGTTAGGCAGACAGAGACAGAGACAGTTAGACAGACAGAGACAGACACAGTTAGGCAGACAGAGACAGAGACAGTTAGGCAGGCAGAGACAGAGACAGTTAGGCAGACAGAGACAGAGACAGTTAGACAGACAGAGACAGACACAGTTAGGCAGACAGAGACAGAGACAGTTAGGCAGGCAGAGACAGAGACATTTAGGCAGACAGAGACAGTTAGGCAGACAGAGACAGAGACAGAGACAGAGCCCTGGACAGATATGGATACAGAATGGCTAAGTCAGGTAACGATTACTTTCTGGTCCATTTGGTTCTATTGAAAACAAAAGAACTTATCAGCAAGGAGCTATTAATCCCAGGGAGGAATGAATTGGAGGGATGAGGCAATATCAAAAACGTCATTGTTATCTTTCCTTAACAGCTTAATTAGAAGAAATAGAATCATCGAAACAAAAGAAAACACAGCCGACATTTTTGTTGTGAACTTTAATTTTTTATAGCCCATGTTGTGCATTACACGAATCAATTTACCCAAGAAATTGTGAAGCCCTACCATCAAGTTCTCTAACCAAACATCGTTTGCAACTATTATGTTGAATGAGGAGTTCTTTTCACTCGTTTTACAAACTATCTATCTCTATGTTGCCCTTTCCTGCTGCTCAAACTAACTATAATATGACATTGTTTATTATAATGACGGGGTTGATTTCCAGAAGCCCATGACATCGTAGAGAAGAGGCTGCTTTTGGCTGTTTATTCTAGCTTTTCGAAGCTGTAGTCTTTGGTGGATACACCTGTCAAATGGACATAAAAACAATGACATTGTTACAACGATGCACTGCGTGTTCACTTAATATGTTAACTCCCAACAGCATCTCGCTGATAATATTTTTTACATGTGTGTGTATACATGTATGTGTATACATGTATACATGTATGTGTATACATGTATACATGTATGTGTATGCCTATTCTGTATTCGCGTGTGCATTTATTATTGTATTTTCATCCAGAAAGAGAGATGCAATATATTGGCACTATGTAACTGTTCAAATACATCACCTATCTGGTACGGGTAAAGTAAGTTTGAAAACAAGGTAAATTAAGACAAGATAAGGTCAGAGGTCAGGACAGGTTTGATAAAGTAGGAAATAGCCGATTGTTTAGAGCGGTCGACCTGTAACGTTGAGAGTGCGGGTTCGATCCTCGTCAGAGGAGTTACTGAGTGGGGACCTTGAGTAAGACCTTCGCGCACAATTGTTCTGCAATTCTAACTGCACTTGCGCCGTCATGGTGTGTGTGTGTGTGTGTGTGTGTGTGTGTGTGCACTTCTGAACTAATTGTAAGAATGGCAATACCAAACTACAGTTGTATTGTAGTGTAACATTCCCCATTGGAGCCTGTTAAAAATAGTTAGACGGTCTGACCTACCCACGAGATGGTACTTGACGTTTAATTCATCGCCACTTGTTATGTTCCAGTCCATGCGTCCTTTGCTCGTTTCCTTCGGCTGGAGGACGAACGTTACTGGGTTGTTCGGTTTGACCGTCTTCAAATCCACGCCTAGGACCTTGAGGGTGACCATCGCATCATCGTTGAGTCCGGTGAGGGAGTCGCCGCAGATCGTTCCAGCCACGGCGTACTTTGCCTGGAGGGTATCGATGTACTTCACCAGGTACGTTGACTCATCGGTGTTGTTTGTGGTTCCATTCGTCATGAAGTGGCGCTTGTCGACGATGAGACCGGTGGCTGGGTCGAAGACGCAGACGGACATGCCGGGTTTACGGAGATCTTTGGATTCGGTCGGAAGCTGGCTCATGCATTCAATGCATGATACATTGTTGATGATGATCATTCCCACTTTCGATGGGATGTTGGAGACGGATGTTATCTCAATTGTGAACGGCTCTGAACGAAAGGAAGTGTGGGTGAAAGACGATGAGGAGAGAATGGATGATGCGATGGACGAGCGTTTATGGATGGATGGGTGGATGGATGGATGGATGGATGGATGAATGGATGGATGAATAGATTTATAGATTGGTAGATGAATTGGTAGATTGATGGGTGGGAGGATTGATGAAGGGATAGGTTGATGGATGGATGGATTTATCGATGAATTGATTTACTGGTCGATTGATCGATCGATTGATTGTTTGATTGATCGATTGTTCGATCGGTCGATTGATTGTTTGTTTGTTTGATAGATCGATTAATGGATGAATGGATGAGATAGTTTGATGAATGGAATAAGCAATCCTAGAGACGTGGAGGGAGGGAGAATGAGACAAATACATGTACGATGTAGAGAGAGAGAGAGAGAGAGACAGACAGACAGACAGACAGACAGACAAACAGACAGAGATAAAGAGAGCTGATCAGTCTTACTTAATGGTTTTGCTTCGACGGTCTGATTCGACATGAGATCGAAACGTTCGTTGATCAGTTCCATGCTCTTTTCAATCGACTTCAGCATATCCAGGTTCTTCTCGCAGTCGAACCCCGTAGACGGCTCAGAGACTCGCATTCCTGTGACCGTGAGGTGCTTTGGCGAGACTGTCGACTCGGACTTGATCGAGGATGATCCGGTGATCGTCTCCTTTGGAAGGTGTTTCACACTGGACCAGAGGTGCTCCGACGTCTTCGTTGGGTGTTCCGTGCTCTTCACCCATTTCGTGGTGGTTTCTAACTGGCTGACGGCCAATCCGCACATTCCAGACGCAACCAACAGAAGGAGAACCGATCGACTCATTGCTGCTATTGTCTGTCGACAGAGACAATTGGCGCTATTGTTCTGTAGTCAACCTTGCAAGACATTCGTTGCGTTTCTTTGTGTGTATGCGTGTCTGCTTGTGTGTTTATGTATGTTTGTATGTATGCGTGTGTGTATGCTTGTATGATATATGAGTTTGTGTAGCCTATTCGTATTGCATAGTATGCTTAATTGCTTATACATGTATGTATTTGTATTTTATAGATCATTCGTTAAGTAACTTATTTATTTATCTATTCGTTCATCAAAATATTAATTAATTCTATTAATTATTGAATAATTCGCTTGTTCATTCGTTCACTAAGTTATTAATTAATTTATTAATTCGTTAATAAAAAAATTCATACAGTAATTCAATAATTCAGTTATTCGTTCGTACATATTCGATCATTTAATGCGCTACGTCAAAAAATCTGTAGACTGAGCCGTTCAAAAGAGTCCACTGTGCAAGCTCAAAACCACCATCGTCAGATAGCAGACGCAGCGGTCACTACAGAACAAGCCCCATGAAAAGTAATACATTCTATCCTTGCATTAGACATCGCTACGTATTGTACAGAAACAGACAAAGCTTTACCTTGTAATGTTCTTCGATCTTAAAACTTCTCGGCTGCAGTGGGTGAAGTTAGTGATAGTGAACAATCTGTTGGAGTATTTATACCAGAGCAAGGCTGTAGCCATCTGGTAACAATGTGTTCTTAAAATCGATGCCACCCAATCAGCGGCTAATTGAATTTTGCGTTGATGGGGGATGCAATTAAGAAAGTAATGATCGGTAGAAAGTAGAAGAATTGAATTTCTCTTGGAACAGAAATTAACTTGGACCAAGGACTGTGAAGTGATTAGTTTCCGAGTCGTTTGGGCTCCCTTAGACCTTTCGCCTGTAGAGTTTAGTCTTCAAAATGGTCAACGGGCATCATGGAGGGCATTTTTAAAGTTGACGCGATTGTCTAGTCTGTGGTCTAACGAGGCGACAGGTTTTAGAACTCCCCCAACTTGACTTGGCGGTCACAGTGACCCCAAACAACCCGAACTGACAGGTTGGATAGAGTACACTTGTTGTGTTCCAGTCCATGCGTCCTTTGCTCGTTTCCTTCGGCTGGAGGACGAACGTTACTGGGTTGTTCGGTTTGACCGTCTTCAAATCCACGCCTAGGACCTTGAGGGTGACCATCGCATCATCGTTGAGTCCGGTGAGGGAGTCGCCGCAGATCGTTCCAGCCACGGCGTACTTTGCCTGGAGGGTATCGATGTACTTCACCAGGTACGTTGACTCATCGGTGTTGTTTGTGGTTCCATTCGTCATGAAGTGGCGCTTGTCGACGATGAGACCGGTGGCTGGGTCGAAGACGCAGACGGACATGCCGGGTTTACGGAGATCTTTGGATTCGGTCGGAAGCTGGCTCATGCATTCAATGCATGATACATTGTTGATGATGATCATTCCCACTTTCGATGGGATGTTGGAGACGGATGTTATCTCAATTGTGAACGGCTCTGAACGAAAGGAAGTGTGGGTGAAAGACGATGAGGAGAGAATGGATGATGCGATGGATGAGCGTTTATGGATGATGGGTGGATGGATGGATGGATGAATGGATGGATGAATAGATTTATAGATTGGTAGATGAATTGCTAGATTGATGGGTGGGAGGATTGATGGAGGGATAGGTTGATGGATGGATGGATTTTTATCGATGAATTGATTTACTGGTCGATTGATCGATCGATTGATTGTTTGATTGATCGATTGTTCGATCGGTCGATTGATTGTTTGTTTGTTTGATAGATCGATTAATGGATGAATGGATGAGATAGTTTGATGAATGGAATAAGCAATCCTAGAGACGTGGAGGGAGGGAGAATGAGACAAATACATGTACGATGTAGAGACAGAGAGAGAGAGAGAGAGAGAGACAGACAGACAGACAGACAGACAGACAGACAGACAGAGACAGAGATAAAGAGAGTTGATCAGTCTTACTTAATGGTTTTCCTTCGACGGTCTTATTCGACATGAGATCGAAACGTTCGTTGATCAGTTTCATGCTCTTTTCAATCGACTTCACCATATCCAGGTTCTTTTCGCAGGAGGTTGAGAGGATGGAGTCGTTTATATCCCTCAAATATTTCATAAATAGTAAAAGTTTCTACAGTATGTCCCTTTTTGCTGTATCCATGTTGGGGATTGAAATGCTTTTCCTCTGTTCCCTCCCGGTGTTGTTGATTTTTTAACGACACCGTTTCATATCATTTCACAGGCTTGGGACTGGCACTGTCAAAGTCAAGCAGTGGCGGAGTTCTGCCCCTTCAACTCAGGACCAGTATATGAAGTCACTGCCACAGGGTTGGCTTCCCGCTATGGCCAACTGGGAATCGCATTCTTGTGTTACTACAATTGCCAAGGACACATTAAGGACAATTTGGAATTGCGTAAATTAACGAAAAGTGGACTGAACTAAATAGTAGGCCTATCCTGCAGGAAAGCGACCGCAGTTGAACATACATTGAACTTTAATGCATGTGGCGCATTCTAGATCGATGAAATCTGAAACCATTGACTCCAGATTGAAAAAAATGATTTGCATGGTATTCGGTCATTGAAACCTCATTGACAAGTCTTGCGGAATGTTACGAACAGAAGGAGTGGAGAGTGAAAGAGAGACAGACAGACAGACAGACAGACAGACAGACAGACAGACAGAGACAGATAGAGACGGACGGATGGACGGACGGGCAGACAGACAGACAATGGAAAGCAAGAGACAAGAAAATTAGCAGGTTTATTGAGTCTTAAAAATTTATCGAAACGACAGAAAGGGATGTAGAAAAGTAAATGATAAAGGGACAGACCGAAAGAGAGAGAGAGAGAGAGAGAGAGAGAGAGAGAGAGAGAGAGAGAGAGAGAGAGACTGAGAGACAGACACATAGGCATACATACAGACAGAGAACTGGAGACACTTACACGAAGTGAGAGACAAAGGAGACCAATACAACAGCTAATAGGAGAGAGAGGTGCAGACAGACGCACATAGGAAGACAAACACACACAGGATGAAACAGAAGGACAGTTGAAGAGGGACAGAGGAAGGTGACTGGGACATCAAACGCCCAATACACGGCAACTTAATAATGTAAAACCTGGCTATTAATATGCTTAGCACGTGTATGTCCAACGATCTTTAACTATAAAACATGGCATTAAAATCTAATCTGTATCGAGGAAAAATGTTATCAAAACTAATAGTTTACGATTATAAACAGAGCGATTAACTCGAAAAGAAAGACCTATGATGTCAAGTACAGTTAGTACACTCGTGGAAGGGGCTTGAGGTTGGAAGGGATTGGATGGGGGTTGTTTGGGAGCAGGGACATGCCTTTTGATAACGCAGGTAAACCAGACCTCGCGTCAATAAGGAAAACGCTGGAAAAACGTCAACCTTTACTACTATGTAATTCCACCGTTTCACAACAAAGACGATAGTCGTCGCCCTCCTCCTTTCTTCACGCTTTGGACTAGCGCCACCACAGCTAGGGTAGTGGTTGAGTTTGTACATCTCGGGAAATATAGTGCAGCCTTTTCAGTCGGCAGCTTTTGGGATTAAAAAAATTACGGTGTGGAGTCTAAAGGAGTATTTGCCACCAGACGAAGAATTTTGTTTCCTGCCAAATGGTCTTATCAAGATTAAGGTCACGGGGTCACCGGTAGCAGGAAAAAGAAAGACAAATGGACGGACAGACGGACAGAAATTAAAGAGATCGGTAGACAGAGAGACAGACAGACAGACAGACAGAGACAGGGAAAGTTTGTAACGAGGATCCTGGTATCAGGAAAATGGACCAACTGAGCCCTTGTTTTTCAAGCCCAATTATAGCCACAGGGTTACCCAAAAAAGCGACATAAATAAATGATGGATAAATATTTGGAATGCACTGCCTTTTGCATTCACCAGACGGCTTTTAAAATATCGCAGTATCGAAGGTGCCAATGGACCAAAAAATCATTGCCTTAAGTAATAAGTAATAATTAGAGTATACACAGAATAGTAATTGTGTCTGTTGTGGTGCAGTGGTATAACAACGGAAGCAAATGATGCCGTAGGCTAAAATACAAATAAACTGTGGGATACCACAACATTGGAGGTGACCGTAGACCAATGGTGAACACACTGAGGCGCAGAGCTGAGGAACCGAGTTCGAGACCCGTATGATCTCCATAAGGTTGACTAGTCCTTCTTTCGCTAGGCGGCGGCGTTGGCTAAATTAACTTAGTGGACGCCTTGCATGGCTGGCAACAGCTAAATTCGACTCCTGTCATAACTTTACATCATTCACTCATATATATATGTGATATATAAAAAGAAGGTTTGACAATCGCTACTAATGCAGGAGAAAGATAAGCTGGGCAACGTGGGGGACTTGACTGTCATCTGGGCCAGTCTGTCATTGTTAAGACCATTGTTCTGTAGACGGCGGACTTTTAACACTTTGCCTTGAAGTAAATCACTAACAACGCGCACACACGCGAGTCAGCCTATATACATAGTCTACTAGAGAGAGCATAAGTTGTAACAATAGGACTTTGGCGCTAAGTTAAACAGAGTTTATAGTATTCAACTTTTGGCTTACTGCATATTCTGCATGCAAGCGCCGCTACTGCTTGCACTCTGGCAGTGCCAGTCCCAGCCTGGATAAAGAAGGAGGGCGGCGCCAACGATTCGTGTTATCAAACATTATCGTTAAACTGAAACTTCTAGCTACTGCACATAAGCGAAAGAAATTCTTCAATTGCACACCTACCTGCTAAAACAGAGTATTGCATCCATCCCAAGTTAGTAACGCAACTCACGAATCCTCAACATTTAACTCCAACACACGTCACATTGGATATATGTTTAAGATACTAATACAATTTCCATCAAGCCCGTCAATTCAACCACGGAGCGTGTCACCATCGTATCATGCAAATGATATAACCAAACATTTGCTGCTCTAAGTAGGAAGTGTCAGGACAAAACACCCGAGTGTCGTTCTAGCCTCATTCGTCAACAGCTGCGCCCACACTACTTTCACCATCAGCCCAACGGCCAAAAAATGACAGCCCAATACTTCTTTGCTGGCAGGACTCGTGACTCATGCGTAATCTACGATCTAAGCGTCACGGTCCGCCTGGAGTCGTGACAGTTGCAACGCCTGTATACAGACACGACGTAACGTTCGACATGAACAGAAACATGCCTACCCTAAAGGTCAAACGTCAAAATAAAGAGGCCCATCATATAAGCCACATATCACATACCCACTTTAAGCCGTGCCTGAACTTAGACCAGCCCTATAAGCCACACTTCACATATAAATACACCTACCCAATAATCCACACATCAAACAACCACTCTACAAGCCGGACATCAACTGAAGCACACCTGCCCTATAAGCCACATATAACATACCCACTCTACAAGCCATATATAAACACAAACACAGTTACCATATATTACAATCCACGCGTCACATACTTACTCACTCTACAAGTCATAATTTTATCAACAGAATGACACCTATATAGTCATATGTAGCCTACAAGCCACAAAACGAAGACCCACTCTACAATCAACATATACACACCTACCATATATAATCCATACATCACATACTCACTCCACGAGTCATATCGACAGAATCACACCTACCCTATGAGCCAATCCATGACTGATGTACAAATCCCGTCACCCAATCAACATAGAGGTCAGGAGTCGAATCCTGAACTGCCTCACCCCCAGTTAGGCAGAATCCGACCCCAAACGTACACTGTGATCGAAAATTGGTGCTCGGAATAGCAGCGCTTTGAAAATCTCGCCAAACCCAACGCATGGCTTTCACAATAACATGCAACGTGTGTGTGTGGTTCCTACAGACTCTATCTCCTGTGTTGCGTCTATAACAATGCGGCGCTGGCAGCAGCTGCGCAATCTGTCGTCTGCAATGATAGCGCTCTACCCAGTGCGCGCACGTGATAGTCAAATGGTACCCGACGCCAGCCAGCCAGCTACATAATGCCAACAGAGATATATATGTTACAGTCAATGTGTGCAACCAGTCATTGCATACAATGACTAACATTTTTAGCGAGTTCACACATTGACTGCTTTGGTCAGGCATTGTATACAATGACTAATAAAACCAGCGATTTCACACATTGACTGGAAATTGATGGCTGTTATTGTACTGATCCAAGGTAGGACATATAAATGTGTTTATTGAAAATCATAAATGTTACCAAATAAGACATATAATTTTATGAAATATAACACATATAAATGCGCTTAAAAAATAAAGTTCCAAATTCCATTTTGTCAACTTTTATTATCACACGTCAGAGAAGTATGGCACCTGCTGTTGCACTTTACTTTAGCTTTGAAGCATTTGCATCTGTTAGATGAACATCTATTAGCTCCAGAACAGCTACATTTAACAAAACCTTGACCGCCGCATTTTGATTCTAGTTGTACTGACCTACACAATCCGATATCTGAATCCTCTGAGACGTCCTCGCGAGTGAGTAGTATCTGGGTACACAGATCGAACTGATTTCGTGCGTATTTGCCTGGCAGCATTCCTCCGCGAACAGCTATGCGATACAAGTCATAATACAAGTCACGCATAATATTCCTCGGATCGCCACGTCCTCTGTCCACTAATGGAATTGGTACAGTTACATTATCGCCAGGATTTCCTGGTGCGTGTTCCAGTCTGCTACGCTTAATCATACGTTGTGCTTGTTGAAATAATTCCTTCCCGTGCTTGTTTTCGATGAGGTAAGATGGCTGAAGGCGATGGAGCCAGCGCGATGTCTTCGGTTTGAACCGCTGAAGTCGACGGGGCAGGAGCGATCTCTTCGGTTTGAACCGCTGAAGTCGGTGTACAGCTGTACTAACTTCTCCTTGAATTGCGCCTCCATTGAAATGCTTACGTTCTCCATAACTCCATTCCATATAACATGCTGCATGCTACGCCTTTTATACTATTTTGGCACCATCAGGCTACAGTAATTAATTACAGTAATTAATTGAAGCGTACTCCGGGATGAGGAATCAGCAGTGGTTATTGATGTCAACTTTAATTAATTGAAGCAAATTGCAAAATTAATAGGTGCGAAAATCATTAAGTCAAAGTGTATAATAACAGCCATCAATTTCCAGTCAATGTGTGAAATCGCTGGTTTTATTAGTCATTGTATACAATGCCTGACCAAAGCAGTCAATGTGTGAACTCGCTAAAAATGTTAGTCTTTGTATGCAATGACTGGTTGCACACATTGACTGTAACATATATTTGTATGTATTGTATGTACATATTTGTATGTACATAGACAGAGAATCTCAGAGAGCTATGTATATATTCAGGAATTTCAGGTCCTACACCATCTCACATCCCCATTTACCGACCGACCGTGCCATGGCCGAGATTTATATTTCTGAAATAATCCTAGTTTCTGTAATCTTGAGATTTCTACAGCTTATGGACATTTTTGGCAAACATTGTTCCGAACATTACGAAGAGCAGAAAAATTCCCATTGACGCAAACGGTCAAATGTTTCCGCTAACGTTTTAGAACCCATATATTTGTCTCATCCCTTTAGGAAGGCAATACGGTTGAAAAATGACACACTGCCTTTGAATCAGAGATGCATATAAGTGCTAAGGTTTCAAGTATGAATAATATTGGATTGTACTGACTACTGTATTTCTAGATTAATATAGCGCCTCTCGCACGATTACAATACAAGTGCCTCGGTTTCAAGTATAAGTACGATTACAATCACTTGGGCTTCGTAAGAGCTATGCTCAAGTTTTACTCTTGTGCAACTACACGTATCAAGAACAACACTTGCGGTTTGAAAATAAAAGATATGAGAGCCAACAGTAAAATATAGCCACAATCTCTCCTCAATTTTACCTGGCGTCAAGTGCATAAATGGAGAACATAAATCTTTGCAATAAAATTCATTGAAAATTCAGACATTACTTAAAAGAATGATGAAATTGAAAGACTAACACATCTAAAATATCAATTGTTTGACATGATTTCAAATATCAATCGCAACAGAACAAAAGCGAATTAAAGCATATATCGTAATCGTAAACTAAAAACTCCTAAACGCCACCCGAAAGTCATTAAAATAACGGAGACCCGCTGAGAGAAATAACGTAAAATTTGGACAACAGACTGACGAGGACACACGTCTTCATGTGTGAAATCCAGGTGTGGAAAAGTATCAGCTTACCCCAACGTATGGGGAAAGCCTCACACCTTACCCTCAACGTATGGACAAAGCCTCACCTTACCCCCAACGTATGGGGAAAGCCTCACACCTTACCCTCAACGTATGGACAAAGCCTCACCTTACCCCCAACGTGTGGGTGCCCACGCTGAAGCTAAAATGCATTATTTGAACCTGAGACACTGTTGAATACTGCCATATACTGAATGAAAACAATGTCAATAGTGCTAATCGTGAGTCGATACTTGATATCAACTAAAATTACCTATTGGTTCTTGTACGATAAATTGACTACAACTTGAAACCTTGGTTAAATAAATTAGCAAACATTTTTTTGAATCAGACAATAAATTGCAAATGCATTACGCTGCATAGAAAGCGATCAGTAGCGGCGATCTCGTTTGGCAGGCGGTGGGGTGGGGGCAACACCAGAACAGTCAAGAGAGGGGTAAGAAATATCACGCGGCGGTGAAAACAATTTTCACACCTTTTTTGTGCAAAAACAATGCATTACAAATCCAAAATCCGAATAATTAATTAATTTTAAATTTTAATGTTAAACTTAAAGGCACTTTAGCCTACGTACGAATTTCGTAAAGAATTTTGAGCGAAATATGGACTACCTTCAATTCATCGCCAAAATCCGAAAAAATTCTACCTAATGTCGTTTCTCTAGATGAAACATTCTTCCAACTCACCCAAGTCCAAGCTATCTAGAATATTATTGTGTGTGACAAAATATTAGAAATAGGCCGGTGTAAAAACATAATATGAAAACGAACTCATTATTTTTCATTTAGGTGACCAATTATTCATGGGGGTTGAGGTGGAGAAAACGTATAAAGTGTTCCTCTCTCTGTAAAAGGTGAGATGAACTTGTTCCCCTCGACCCCCCTCCCCCGGATCACCGCCCCTAGAAGAGTTCCGTGCATTATTTGACAATGAGATTGCAACATAAGCGAACAGATATATAGGACCTAAGTGATAAAGAAAGCAAGCTAAGATGTAAGCAAGTAGGCATACGTAAAAAACAAGTGAAAAATATTCTATTCTTTTTGATAACAATTTGTTAAACGCACTTTGATTACATACATCTGACAAAAACTGTTAAAAAACATACAACATCTTAACAGTGAATGTTTTGAGCATCTGGGGGATTGCGTTGTCATTGGCACAACTTGCTCAACTTCGATGTCATACGTTTGTAGGTGGCCGCTTGTGTGTGGCCAGACCACAAAACAGTAGACTGCGATTTATTGGAAGAAGCATCTACAATAAATTCTACATCACGAAGTAGACTTTTCTGAGGAGAGTGCTTTTCTGTTGTCCGAGTTGCTTTAGGCCATTTTTCAGTGCATGGATATGACTAAAGGCCTGTTCAATAAAAAGCGTTGACAATTATTAAACTTAACAATAATAGGCAATAATACACTTGAAAACGTTGACAATTGTAATGCGCAATATTTATATAAACAGATAGGAATGTCATCAAGTCCTCTGGGACTAATATGGAAGGGATATGAAGCCGACAAAAACTGGCTCATTGACCCAGATTACATGTATGTCTGTGGCAACATCCAGGACTTTAGATGACGAAATAAAATGACTAGGTATATAGAACCTACAATATAAATATTATGTGTTCAAAGGAAGTTTTTTGACTGTAGTGGCATACATTTAGATGAACTTTTCTGCAAGTTAACGTTCAAAACTACCTTGCCGAGTACCCGGATGTCACTTTATTTATTATATGGACGACCACAGACAACGCCCGCAATGTGTCGTTTAGTTTTGTCCTCTGTTAATTTAAAATCAAGCGAACTAGATCATCTACCCCTTTTATCATTGATGAAACTTTGGATCTTTCCCCTTTCTTGGAATATTTATTTAAAAAGCCACTCTCTGAAGGTTGCATTACTCCCTCTCAGAAACGGGCCCTTGTCTTTCCTTCGCTCAAAGCTTCGCTCTAACCTCGACAAAAACCTTTGCCTTAACTATCAGCCAATCTAAAATGTATCCTTCCTTTCTAAAGCTCTTGAACAACTTTTTCCCTTCAGTTTCTCCCGTATCTTGAGCAATTTAGACTCCTTCCTAATAACCAGTTTGGCTTTAAGTCTCACCATTCCACAGAGACAGCCCTCCTTTCTCTGCTTCTGATCTCTATTCTGCTGTTGATAGGTCTGAAGTGGCTCTCTCTGATGTCTCAGCAGCGTTTGACATGGTGGTCATGATATTCTTCTCCAGCGTCTAGAGACCTTTTATGGCCTCAAAGGCCTCCTCCTCTGTTGGTACCGCTCATACCTTTCTGAAACAACCCAAATGATTGTTACTGGTGACTCCAAAACTAAATGGGCTGATGTTAAACTGAGTGTTCCCCAGGGCTCTGTTGTCGGTCCTCTCTTGTTCATCCTTCATACGGCTGACATCTCCTCTATATTTCCTATATGTGGTGCTGCTGGTCATCTATTTGCTGATGCTGAACAGGCATTTGTTCATGGCCTCCCATCATCCCGATTGCTATTAGTTGAGAGTAAACAATCTCTATCTAACCCTCTTGCAGGGAAGGGCAAATTACAGGCTGACTTGTAATTGAATTATAAATCATCAGTTACTGATGAAAATGTGATTAAATTACAAATTACCAATTACTTTAGAGTTTTGCTGGAAATTACTAATTACAAATTACGTAATTTCATTTACACGAAATTACAAATTACTAACATTGTCAGGGACAATAAATGCAGGCAAGAATCTGCAAGGAACATGTACTTTCTATTTTCCTTTTGTTTTGCATAACATTGTCAGAAACCGCTAACATAATTTTCTTTCAGAAGCAGCAGCTGTTCATACAATTTACAGTGGCAGAAATTATTTTGCATCACCAAGTGATCATAGCTAGCGGTGGTACAACAAAATATTAGTAATGAATAGAGCCAATGAATTTTTATTATTTTCTTCATTGCATCAATCAACAGATATGCACAGTTTTTCCTGAAAATCAGAGGGAAAAGCTGATTTCATGCTTATATATATAATACTTTGAGTGACATAACTAAAAAAACTGACATTAAATGAACAAAACCGAAATTTAGCTTTTCGCAGGGTGATGCAATGATAATTTATACAAGTGTAGGCCTATCCGAGAGACGACGTCTGTTAGACATTATAATTTAATCATTTTAATCATGCCTGCAAACTGAAGAGTCTCTCTAGCAGCGCAGAAGCAGGACAGCATTAATTTGTTAAAATAAGTAATTGTTATACTACGTATATCAAGTAAGACGATTTATGATCCGATTAATTTTGACATCATCGATTTTTCATATATCAAGTTACAAAAGTAATCTGTTTTTCATAATTTAATTTGAAATTACAAATTACAGGCAAAAATACAATTGAATTACAGATTTCATTGATTTTGGGATACAAAATACAAATTAACAATTACAATTGTAATTTGAATTACGCAATTTGAATTACTCAATTAAATTACTGCCCATCCCTGCCTTCTTGACTCATCGATGTCATCTAATCGCCTCAAGCTCAATGCTTCTAAAACCCAATTTAAATCTGGTTTGGTACTACTCAGCAACGTCAGAAACTCGATTTCGTACTTCTGTCTGAAAAGTTCCCGTTCTTCTCTTGCTCGTCAAGTTGTCGTGATCTTGGTGTTATCCTTAATTATATACTCTCTTACATTTGTAGGACACATCTCTTATCTCGCACGTTCATTCTATTTTCATCTAAGGCGCCTCCATTCGTCGTTCTGCATCCTCCTCCACTTTTATTACTTTGGTTCATGCTTTTACATGTTCTCGAATTGACTATTGCAATTCCCTTCTCATTGGTCTTACAAAGGTTCGTCTCTATATCCTCTTCAGTCAGTACTAAAATAGCGGCTAGACTGGTAGCTCGCTCACCTCCTTTCCCTCACATCTCTACCTTTATGTCTGATGAACATCATTGGCTCTCTCTCCATGCTCGCATACCATTTAAAATTCTCATTTTGATCTTCAGGGCTCAGCGGGGTCTTGTCCCGAGATACCTGGTTGACGCAATACTTCGGCCTCATTCAGTTTTCTCCCTCCGTCCACTTCGCTCGTTTAATATACTTGACCAGTGATTGAATTGTTGGGGTTGAGAGAGTTCAACAACCTCCCAATTTTATTTTAAACCGGCCAGTTAATTCTCAAAAATTAAGCCTGGGGGTCAAGAAAACCCCACAGATCACCCTTCAGTTGCTTAATGTCCCCAAACACAGCTAAGAATCAAGTTCATGCCCTGAAAATACACAGTTACCCTCTACATGTTAGCCCGTCCACCGGATTCAGGTTCATAAAATACCGGTCGGGACAGGCGAAAATATTAACCCACCCCTCCCCGTTCAAATGCGACAATTCAAACCCTGGACTTGAACTCTTGGTTCCTCGAACTAGAACAACTATGGTTCAGTTTCGTCCTATCAGGCAGTCTCTCATCCTCTTTTGCTTTTCTCAAAACCTACTTCTTCTCGCGGGGACTTTCGCGCTGGCAACGCTTTTGAACGGTTCATCCTACAAGAAGCGCTCTAGAAATGTTTAAATATAATACAATAGTATGAGAAAGACGATCACTGATTGGCTGACACGTTGCGGCTTCATACCCCTTCCATAATTGTCCCAGGTCCTGATTTGAATAATTTTGTCACGCCAGTAGATTCATATTAGTTCGGTAGGTGGCGCAACTATCGTGTGGGTCATAATTAGAAAGACATTTAAATGCGACCCGGGGATCATTTTTGGTGAGAACACATGTCATAATTGCTTCTTAACCTGCAATAATCTAGTACAAGGGTGTCAAAAGTTCTTGTAAATGGGGGGAGGGGGACAGTAGCAATATTTTCCAGCAAGTGGTGGGTCACAGTGCCAAAGGAGCATGAGAAAAATGGGGTAGGGATCTCAGAGGGGGGAGGTCATACAAACAGTTGAATAAGGTTTGTAAACGTGATCTTGATATGCATTATCAATTACACGCATCACAAACTTATAACACAAACTTCCCCATTATTTATCTGATTATTTTGTTATCTATCCTTAAACGTCACTATCTACCGACCAAGCAACAATCGATGGCAATTGTGACATATGCAAGGACCTGCACATCTGGTGACCGTCTCAGAGGAAGAAGAGGAGGAGGAGGAGGAGAAGAAGAAGAAAAAGGAGGAGGAGAAAGAGGAGAAAGAGGAGGAGCAGGAGGAGGAGGAGGCGGAAGAGGAGGGGAGGGGAGGAGGAGGCAAATAACAAGTATGATTACAAACGTATTATGAGCGAATGATGAAAAGTAATTTAACGAGGTCGTAGTTAACGTGCATCAGATAAGGTTTGCTAATTCATGTCAAAGTGCTCTATCTCGTTATCTTCCTGTCTTCTCTAGCGGTGCCAGTTTCAAGTCTGGCGAAAGAAGGACTAGTCAATCTTACGGAAGTTACGGGAGCCTCACTCAACGACTCCTCTGCGTATGATTTAGATAAGCTATTAGTGATGAAGATACCTCAGTCACCATGGTTACAACATCTTCCTCGTGCGCCTTCTTTCTGAAGACGTCGAGCAGGAATTGGATGAAGAAAGTCCCAGTTGTCTGTCTGTAAGCAGGATCACCTACAAAGCCGAAGAAATTCGTCCAGCGCGCTCATAACCATTCTCGCAAATTCTTTTCTATGTCCACGAACTTATCGACATAAAATTTAGCCTCGTTTGTACAAATCCGGTTAACGGCCACGTGCGACGCGCTTTGGGAGTCGCCTAGAAAGGAATTTTGATGCCAAACCAAATAAAGCGAAAACGAGATTGAAACATTGGACGAAAGCACTAGTATAAATGGAACTGTCTATTTTGTTAGAATTTTCGTTGATCGGGTGCTGAAAGGCGCGCGTCGCTTAAGTGAATTAGACCTTCTGTTAACCGTGAGCCACCTCACATCGATGCATAATTTAAGAATGAATCGAATAGTATCAATAGCAGGCTCATTATATATTAAATAATCAATCTAGTAATGCCTCATCATGTAGGAAACGCAAGAACTTTGTATGGGATTCTTTGTATGCAATGTAATGAAAATTATGTAATGTAAATTCACAAAGTGTTCAAGGACCGGGACAATAGCTGCCAACCGGGGTAATATGAATAAGATAATGAAAAAAACAGTAAGTGTTCTCATTTGACCGCGTAAGGCATTTAACAGCCTCCATTCACTGCCATTAAATTCATCACAATTACTAGCTCTCAGCAGCTAATAATTGCTTACAGCTCGCTAACTTGACGCCGTTTACTTGAGAGAGCGTGGACCTACCTCTAACGGTTGCATAGAAAACCGCTATGTCTGCCTTAGAATTGCGGGGCACGTATGCATCATTGTCTTCGTCAAAGCTCAGTTCCTCTATGATGACTTCCACTTCCGGGTCGCCGTCTTTCAGGGCCAAATTGTCCATTTCTTGGACCGGTGCTGGTCCATCAGTCTGAATTGAAGCTTCCTTTCTTCCAGGAACTGTGCGCATAAACAAAAAGAAACTGGTATAAACTAAATGAGGTTATTATTGTCAGCAGCTATGCGACATAATCGTTTCGATTTATTCTAATCTGTCGACTTCTATAGGAACGGTGAAACCTTTTGGAAATCCTAATTTGTTGATATGGTCCATAACGGAAGTCAGACGAGAGGTGACCACTGACAAAGTAAAATACACGAATCTGAAGGATATCAAAATAGATCAAGGACTCACAGAGGCACAGAGCTGGACGACGCTTTCAAAACTTCGACAAGCCAAAGAGAACGCGCCGTGGTCCAGCGCACGGTGCCATACACGAACCAATTATACGTCAACACATCAGATTATGTATCGGTTACAGAGGCGGCGATCTCGTTTGACAGGTGGGGACACCCAATGAGCGGGAAGAAATGTGGGTGGACATACGTTTGACGTCTCCCCTCTCTGTAAAAGGCGGGGACATGTCCCCTCGACCCTCGAGATCGATGCCCCTGATCGGTTAACTTGTAAAAAGTTGTTAGAGGGATATCGAGGTTTTGAAATATATAGATAGAATAGGGGATGTCCACATATTACGTTCGCGGCGAAGGGGACGGTGTCTCGAATATACGTAGGCCTACGAGCCCAGATATAACTGTCCAATTATGACGTCAACAATACGGAATTCAAAATCAGAACTGTAAACCGAATCACAGACTATATTCCTGCTTAATCAATTTTATGTAACATTAAAACTTTTCAAAATGCAAGTGTTGTTAGTGTTTTATTTCTTCGTAACAGTTGAAAAATTTAAGATGCTTAATAAAACTAAATAGACTACGGTAAAATCAATGTGTTATAGATGTCTTTAGCTAATTAGCCTTTGCGATGGGGTGGGGGAAGGGCTCAGATGTACGTATGCATGGGGTAGGGGTCAACGAAATGTACGCTGTGCAACAGGGGGGTCCAGAAAATCCGAATTTTTTCCGTACGTAATATATTTATGGGCCCTTACACGTATGACGGTATACATGCGATGTTATGAACAATCAATTCGTATCGCATCTAGACATTTGTAAGACGCCGCTCCCCGCAAAGACATTTCCAGCTGATGTACAAAGACTATACAAGTTACTTCACGTTTTGATACCGGAGTACCACAGAGATGCAGCATCGACATCAGCTAGATCGGAATCTCCTTTGCGATCTGTGAGAGACGGGTGATCAAATAATCGGAAGGTATAGGAGAAATCTAAGACCAGATTCGAGGACCACACGTTCTCAGTTGCTGAACTAAGTTGCTGGAACAATAATAATTATATCCCACCTCCAATGCATTCTTCGACATCCTTGGAGTCACTTCTTAGTCATTATCCTCATCACTAAGGTTTATCTCGCTAGTTAGTTGTCTATGAGGCTCCCTGTAGCAGTATGGCCGCGTTACGGCGCAATGTAAATTGTCGCTACTACTACTACTATTACCGCTTCCCCCTACTTTCCCCTTCCCACTACTACTACTACTACTACTACTACTACTACACCTACTACTACTACTCCACCACCTGCTACTGCTACCACCACTACTACTACTTCCCTTACTACTGCTACTACTTCCCATATTATTATTATTATTATTATTATTATCATTATTATTATTATTATTATTATTATTATTATTATTATTATTATTATTATTATTATCACTTAGAGGCGCATAAACAAAACAAACGCCTTCAAGGAGGGTGAAGATGCAAGAGGATGTCACCCATAGTGGGTGGAAATCATTCCAAGCAGAGAGCCCATGCCTAATTGTGTGTCAGATCAGACAGAAATCCCGAGGGACAAATTGTACCAACCGGTCAGTAGAACGCAAGGGGCGATCGAACGGAGGTTGACGATGTATGTCTATGCGTAGCCTACAGTCAAAGAGATGTATACGGGGCAGGACCTAGTTGAGATTTATATAGAATACGTAGGCTTCGGAACATAGATAATGTGATGTTCAATGTAATAAATACGATACCTCTTCGGCAAGTCTGAATGAAGATCAGTTTCGGCTTTCCTATAAGTTGCGGACACCGTTCTCCATCCAACAAATCCACAATGTCTTTCGTCAGAAGGCCTTTGGAATCTGTTCCATAGATTTCTCCATTTTTACCGTGGGACATGAAGAACGAAATGAAGACATCGACGTCCTTCAGGTCCTTGCTCGTTTCAGTAATCAATTTCTGTCTCATTTTCTGTTAGACAGTCAATAAAATCACCACCAACAACATATCTTCACACTTTCATGGCGCGTGCAGTAATAATTAATTGGACCTGTAGATAAAATTTGACTACAGGTCCAATTAATTTTGTATTCGGTTTGGGGTATGAAAGCAGCTCTCTTCTCCAGACCAAATAAAATCTCCAAATAAAAATTAATTGGTTCGGTAGTTATATTTTAACTACAGGTCAAATCATATTCAATATGATGCGTGTGAAAACATCTCTCATCTCCAGAGACATAATACTTGTAATCAGTTAAATGTCACATATCGAATGGTGACTCTCTTGATGCATACGCTACACAGTTTTGAGACGGCTCCAACTTGGACACAGATAGGCTGGGGCAACTTGCCCACTACCTACCCAACGGTCGAGGTTAAGATGAATATCAGCATGGTATGCTAAAATGCATACTAATTCAATATTACGAGATACAATTTCGAAATTGCTGTACTATAGTGTTCGCCAATGGAAAAGGATAATACACATACACGTGGTAATGTAGTCATAGGATAGTTTGTGTGAGTATGTATATACACTTCAACATGTATAATCTAATACATGTATTTGACTATACGTTGAAAACCTGAAATACACCAATTTCCGTAGTAAATGTATAACTAAAATTATAAAATATGCCTCATATGCTGTTTACGTTTCGATTGGTATACTCATTTACTTCTAAACCGAAGCATAAGAAGCCAATGAAGAAACACCTAACCTCTGCAGACAGATCCGGGTAGACGTCCGTTTGAAATTTTAGCTTATGCCTGAAGAAATCTTTCAGATTTGCTTCGTCGAATTCCGTTCCGCTCCGGTTCAATCCTTCATCACCGAAGTACCTGTTGCTGAAGATTAGGACGCGACCTTTCACGACGCCATCCGAGACAGCATAGGCGACCTATCAAAGTTCAGATGTATTCGGTCAAAAGTGGTCTGTTGGTAGTTGACGAAAAGCGCTCTTCATGTACTTGCTTGCACTCGTACAGTGATTATTGGAGCAATTTACACGTAGAGCATACAGAGTACAGACCACATACAACATACATTGACAGCAATTTTATTAGAGCTCTGTTTTAATACTTGGAATAGCATGTCACCACCAAAGATTTAATTTCCCAAACAGCTGTTAGTGATCAATTTTCTCCTCCCTACCCCTTATCGCTCTCCGTTCCTCTCCTCTTCCTCTTTTCTCCTACCACTATACGTGTATGTTGCATGCGTTGTCCCGCTAAGTCAACTTAAGGTCGGCCACCTTAAGTTGACTTGCAGGTGACGAAGTATATGGTTACATTCTGGTCAACAACAGCTTTTGGCCTAGAGCGATGACGCTGAGACCGCTACGACAGAGATAAAGCAACAGTCACTCGATGAATCATTGACATTGAGCGGTCGACCTGTAACGCGTGGAGTGCGGGTTCGATCATCGTCCGAAGAGTTACCAAGAAAAAATACTACTCCTAACTTATCCACTCCAGTTCCTTCAATCCTATAGACACCTCGGGAAAGCTATCAAATCTCTTCTTCATCGTCAGTCTCCCTCAATACTGCCCAGCTCCATATCCTCCCCGTCTATCGCTGACACCTTCTGCTCATTGTTCTCAGACATAATCTCTTCTCTGCGTCTCCCACTTCAATCTCTTTAAGCCTCCCACTCCTGTAGCACTGATTCAGCCCCCTCTCCCAACCCCACTCCTCCTCCCTCCGAGTCATCACTTCCAATTTTCTCTCCTGCCGCCGAAACAGAAATGCTTCTCCTTCTTAACTTCCTTGCAAACAAGCAATGCGAACTTGATCATATTCCTACCTCTCTCCTAATTTCCTAAAAGAATGTGCCTCTGTTCTCGTTCCTGTAATCACCAAGATCATTAATATAAATCATTCTTAATTGGTTATTTTCCTATGGCCTTTAAGCACTCTGCTGTCCCGCCTCTTCTCAAAAAATCAAATCTTGATAAAGAAAACCTCTCTAACTTCAGTCAAATCTCCAACCTTTCCTTCCTATCTAAGCTTACTGAAAGAATTGTTCTCATCTAACTTAACGATTACTTTGAATCAAACTCTCTGCTCAACCCCCATCAATCAGGCTTTACTAAACACCACTCCACAGAAACTTTGCTCATCACTAGAACAATAATCTGGTCTCTGCCGTCAGCCATCAGCAAGTCTCCTTCCTCTGCCTCATTGACATTTCGGCTGCATTTGATACCATCGATCACACCCTCCTACTTTATAGATAATCTCCTTGGTTTGGCATCTCCGACACTGAAATTCTTTGGCTAAAATCCTACATGTTTTCCAGATCCTTCTCTGTGAAAGCTTCTAGTCACTGCTCACAAGCCCTCCCACTCTCTTGTGGTGTCCCTCAAGGTTCCGTCCTGAGCCCACTCCTCTTCATCCTCTATACCACACCACTGAGTCACCTCATAGAATCCTCTTCGGTTGACCACCATCTGTATGCAGATGATACACAATTCTACATGTCCTTCTCCCCAATCTCTTTCTCCACCTCTATTGCACAGCTACTGAATGTGGTAAACTTAGTCTCCCAATCGATGTCATCCAACTTCCTTTGTCTCAACCCTTCCAAGACAGAATTGATCCGAATAGGCCTCCCTGACCAAATCAAGAAAATACCCGACCCTGCAATTCACTTACCCATTAAATCTTCATCCCTTTCCTTCACCTCAGATGCCTCAGTCTGAAATCTTGGTGTCACCTTTGATCCTCATCTCTCTTTCTCCAACCACATTTCAAACCTCTCTCGCTCCTGTTTCATGCACGTTTGCGACCTCCGCCTCATCCGACCCATGCTCGACTTCAAAACTGTTTACTCTATTGCTACCTCCATCGTCCACTCCAAGCTCGGTTACTGCAATTCCCTTTTCCTCAACCTTGAAGCCACAGAAATCAAACGTCTACAGCTCATCCAAAACCAGAGCCGTCACCAGAACGCCCAGGCATCATCACATCACTCCAATCCACAAATCACTTACTGGCTAAAAACCCCAGAGCGCATTGAGTTCAAAGTACTATCGCTAACTTACAACTCCTTACAATACTCCCAGCCAAAATACCTTAGCGAACTCTTCACCATCCACCCAGCCCATTCTGCCCGATCGTCATTATGTCTCATCCTTACTCGACCCCCAGTCACCTCTCATCTCAAGTTCTCCGACCGCGCCATATCCAACGCTGCACCAAGTCTCTGGAACGATCTGCCTCCTGAATTTCGTACATTTTCAGCTCCTCCACCATCACTGCCTGTCATCCAACATCATCTGTTCCAAGCTTTCCATTCTAAACGTAAGTCTCACCTTTTCAAGAATTCTTACCCAGACCCCTTACTTGACAGTCATCCTGTCAATCTTCGACCAAAACGACACCCTCTTTAACAGTTACTCTGCCTCCGCTGACCTCCTGGAAACCGGACTATGCTCTACCACGGATTATCCTTTGGATAACCACTCTGATTTAACGCAGCGCTCGTGAATAAGCTGGTGCTCTGCGCTTGACTTTCAAGTGGCGCCTTAGATGTTTGGAGATTACGACTGCTGTGTAGAGACCTTGAGCCAGTCTTTAGCGCACAATTGCTCTTCAATATAAATGCAAATGCGCCGTCGAGGCTTCTGTATTAATTGGAAGAAAGGCAATATCAAAATAAAGCTATATTGTGTTATATTGTATACTTTTGATTCAATTTCGCTCAGTTTCCGTTGACGATGTTCTGAAGATGCGGTTGCAAGTTTGACTTCACTATAGTTCATTTCGACATCATCTACAACGTTAGGCATAATGATTATTCTGAATCCGACTTCGTCTCGCAAAGAATTGAATAGTGCAAGAGATAAATCGATCGCCGCAATGTTGCAAAGAAATATCCCGCGTTAAGCATATATAGACAAAAAGAGTCAGTCAGATACTATATAACTAATATACTATGGCTGCCGAAATCAACAATCGATTTAATCGCTAATTTATTTTAACGATTATATGTTTGTTCAACGATTAATCGTTTCGACTATTCTACCCATCACTAACATGTACCGGAAGTCTACAATCTACAATAAAAACAGCAAACATTGCTGCATGGCGGCGGATAGTAATCAAGCTATTAAATATAAACATAAAATTATCAGGTCGATTAGCCCACATAAACATTTTGGATTTGTGATAGCGTTTATTGCATTCATTGCAACAAATCGTTTGCATGCCATGGATCTAACAATTCGCTTATTTACCACCTCCAGAACAAACACCCGCTACAGTATCAGTATTGAAATGTCATTAATATGTCTGACAAATGTAACTATAAACATTTTTGTGATTTAATCCAAATTAACTATTAAAGAATCGTTAATTTTTCAAAAGTTAACTATTAAGATCAAATTAATAATTATCAGCCCTAATATATACATAACTTATATTTAGGCCTATAATAGGGTAAAGTGTGGAAAGGTTGAGTTCAGTCAGAGCAATCGTTACTCACCTAACGTTCGCTGCGCCTCTGAAGGCGTCAGAGTTTTAATCAGATGGTCCTTCTTTATCTCCTTCAGGATTTCACAGAAATCGTCGAACAGCCTTTCAGAACCGTTTTCCAGAATTTTCAGCAGGTAGTGAACTTTGTCCAAGTCTTCTTTGTAATCCTGACCAAAATATTAGCGAGTGATTAAATCGATTTCTCATATCTTTCAAATAATGTAGCATTACATCGAAGGCAAAGTGCGTTGCAGTAAGCTAAGTACCCGTACTGGTTCCAGGCAAATCTGCAAATGGAAGGCCCGCTAATGACATAAAAATTAAGCAATGATATAATCTTAAATAAAACAATTAAACAAAGTAAATAAAAAACAAAGAATAAATTATCAAGTAAATATATAAACCAAAATATAAGAAAAAATAGCAAAATAGCACAATACAGTAAAACCATAAGAAAACAAGACAAATAAAAACGAGCAATCTCGCTTCAGCAGTTCTTTGGGAAACGAAACCAAACTTTCATTGGGATCAGTGGATCACACAGCAGTGGAGCTACACAACATTGCAGTTTGGCAGAGGCCTATGCAGATGCTAAGCCATATTTGTCCTTATCGATTGTTATCCATTATTCTTACACCAGGACATGAAACATGCAGAACAGACAAAGATCTTTCTCAATGTTACCAACATGCAGTCGAGTCAGTTGATGTTTCGTCAAAGAGTTTTTAGAACTGAGGAGAGATTCGATTTCTTGGCAATTGTCAATTTTCTCCAGTAGATAGTTCCAATTCTGGCGGAAGCAGTCTCGAATGCTCTCCCTGAGTGGACGGGAGGATCTTGGATCACCGGAGTTGACGGAGCTGTTCCAGTTATCATTGATCTCTGAAAGATGATGAGTTACAATCGGTTTCTGGCCGGATTCCGTCAATACTTCACAGAACAACTCGAATAGCTCGAAGTCGCCTTTCGTGATGTACTCCAACAAACGATTGTTCCTCTTGATCGAGTTGTCTTTCACATCCTGTGACAATGAATGGCAGACTTACTGACTGAATGAATGATTGAATGATCTAAAGGTACCAACAGTCAGTCAGGCAGTCAGTTAGCAGGACATTTAGCAAGACAATTCTATAGTCTGCCATAAACATTGATATAACTTATGTTATATATAAATCTACGATGTGAAATTTAAAAAAATCCGCTTATTTATTAGTATTTATGTTATTTAATAACCCATATTTTCTTGATCTGAATACAGGTGAATAGGTTCCTCTTCTTAACCACGCCCTCCAGACCGCTCTCGGTGTCAATCAACACTAACAGGTCAGGGTAATTGGTGCGTAGAATTTCCTCCCACGTATCCTCCGTTGCCATGGCATCTAGTACGGTAGTCAATGTAACAAAATCCTGCAAATGATAGGACCATACTCCAATTTCAAATGTTATGAGATTAATTTAGAAATTAGTAGTAACCAAAGCATGCATACATGTATACATAACCATAACCAAATATTTTTATTGATCACTGACAATTCATCAAAAAAGCATACTATGTAAAACAATGAAACACAACAAACGATTGGTAGCGAGCAATAGGGAAAGGAGTCAAACCCTGCCTAAATTGACCGCGATCCCACGAACAGGATCACCCATTAGGCCATTACGCTGGCGGTTGATGTCGGTATTCGCAATTATTCATTTGCTATGAGTTTGTCTAAGAAAAAGTGTCTTAACTAATTTAATAACAAAATCGTACAAAATACATATATACAGTTATACATGCATACATTCACACAAGCATAACTGCGTACATGTATAAATAGGGCTTACATAAACAAATTCATACAAACAAGAATACATAGATAGGCCTATATACAAAAACACACAAACGTAGGCCGACATGTAAACATGTACATACAAACATAAATACGTTCATACGTGGCCTTCAAAGCCCTGTACGACGTCTATTTATCGGTCACATTAGAGAGGAGGTTATAGCATCACGTAAGGCGATTGCATTCAGCCAATCGGGTGATCACGGATACGTGCAGTACATGTTGCATTTTCACTTTCGATTTAGAAACAGGTTATTTTTTAGATTATTTCTTTACATCTTAGCTAAACCTTTTCAGTGGTATCGATTAACATTGTAAATGTTCAGGCGGCAACTATGGGCCCGTTATTAAAATGATGTTTCCTTTAATCAAGGAAATGAACTCACGGAACAATGCAATTTCGAAAGCGTCCGGCTGCCACTCAGTATAGGCATAGGAGTAAGCCTATATTAAAAATAATTTAATGGGAACAATGAAGAAACAGCGTTGGCCTGTGTTAATAGTTATTTAATATAAAGAGAGAAACCAAACAATGCTTTATGATTCCATTTCAAGAAATAAAACTTCAGAGAATTCGTGTATACACATACCGCAAAAACAATGTCTCAGCACAGACGTCACGAATAGCAAGGCAGCCTATGGCGTAGGGCCTACGCGAACAGTTTAGAAACTCTACACGCAACTGGTGTGAATAGGTTCAGCCACTTAACCAAGTCCTCTAGTTCAACTTGTAATGTCGTGTTCCTGAAACTGCGCATAAACTCAGTGTCAGTCCGAAGCCTGTATGAAGAAGTAGGCGATGAAGAAACAGCGTTGGCCTGTGTTAATAGTTATTTAATATAAAGAGAGAAACCAAACAATGCTTTATGATTCCATTTCAAGAAATAAAACTTCAGAGAATTCGTGTATACACATACCGCAAAAACAATGTCTCAGCACAGACGTCACGAATAGCAAGGCAGCCTATGGCGTAGGGCCTACGCGAACAGTTTAGAAACTCTACACGCAACTGGTGTGAATAGGTTCAGCCACTTAACCAAGAAGATGAAGTATGATGAAGTATGAAGAAGTAGGCGATGCTATTAATTCGCGTTATCACACAGTGACGATAGGTGAATCTACAACCGTACTACAATTTACTGTAATCATGCATCTATGATTATTGAAGAGGAGCACTACATAATCTCGCTTTCAGGAAGTCCGTGTGACAGAATGTTGTCTACATTCTGTCACGTGGACTTCCTGAAACCTAGATTTTTGAAACTTATAATTAAAAGTCGTGCAATGTGTGTGCCAGACAAAATTGCAAGAAAATGACTTAGGCTTAGTCCTACGTTTGTCTGAATCTGGCAAACGACGGACTATTTTCTTTACGTAATGAAACTTTTGCGTCCATTCCTAGCACTCCGATGTGAGTAAATTGGCTTGTTGATATTTTATGGGTGTTCATCTGAATTTCTTATTTTTTAAAATAATTTACGGTAAAATCGTACAAATTTCTTGTTCTACTTTGATGATCTGGTGTTATCAGTTTTAGGTAAATAATTACCCTGAGTTTTATATAAGATGTTGGCAGCTTGTAAGTTGTAGGTTGGAGCAGTTTATGGATTCGGTATTTGTAATCTGTCACTTGATAGAAATGAGATCAGACGGAATTCTGACGCGCACTAAAATTTAGGTTATTTACACGGCTACTGATGAAAAGATTTGTTATGATTATTATCTCGATTTTTGGTGGCCATCTTTAACTTTTTAGTCATCTTGTACGTGTGTTGGACTATACATAAACTTTTCTATCAGAATTACATTCCTTGACCCAAAGGCCAAAGAACATATTTTTGAAAAACATAATAAAATCTCATCAACTCTTTAACGAGCATGTAAGCTGACATAGTGTTTGTTTTTTTTAAGTTGGAGGGATATCTTGGATTAATGCTGTTCGTGTGTCACATACATTGCCATCGTGATGTTTTCATTTTCAATTTCAGGTCCTGTGCTCGTCATATATACGACACCTCTTTAATGGAGGAAATGATACTTGTAAAGGAAAAAGTGGTCAAATAAGATTAGGCCCCTATAGCCGATTTAATTCACAGCATTGTACACCACAGTCACATGTTTGTTATTTTCAGCTTGTCACTAGTTTCTTTCCCTTGTCTTGTCATCCATTTATTCTACTAATACTGCAGTTTGTCAGCTTGAATTGAATAAGTGATTATTTGTATAATTAATAGCAAGGGCATGAGGAAGGCCAGGGACTGTGCCCAGGGAATCACCAGACCCCAGGGCATTTGCCTTCATGGATGACCCGCTCTCAGCGGACCTGACACCGCCGATGAAGTCAGAATGGAACAAGCTTCTTAATGACTTGTGCGTTCTGTTTTGGCCTCCATTTCACCCATTGTGAATACGATTGAGATAAAAACAAGTTAGAGAGATAGACACACGCAGACAGAAACAGTTAGGCAGACAGAGGCAGAGACAGAGACAGAGCCCTGGACAGATATAGATACAGAATGGCTAAGTCAGGTAACGATTACTTTCTGGTCCATTTGGTTCTATTGAAAACAAAAGAACTTGTCAGCAAGGAGCTATTAATCCCAGGGAGGAATGAATTGGAGGGATGAGGCAATATCGAAAACGTCATTGTTATCTTTCCGTAACAGCTTAATTAGAAGAAATAGAATCATCAAAACAAGAGAAAACACAGCCGACTTTTTTGTTGTGAACTTTAATTTTTTATAGCCCATGTTGTGCATTACACGAATCAATTTACCCAGGACATTGTGAAGCCCTACCATCAAGTTCTCTAACCAAACATCGTTTGCAACTATTATGTTGAATGAGGAGTTCTTTTCACGCGTTTTACGAACTATCTATCTCTATGTTGCCCCTTCCTGCTGCTCAAACTAACTATAATATGACATTGTATATTATAAGGACGGGGTTGATTTCAAGAAGCCCATGACACCGTAGTGGAGAGCTGCTTTTGGCTGTTTATTCTAGCTTTTCGAAGCTGTAGTCTTTGGTGGATACACCTGTCAAATGGACATAAAAACAATGACATTGTTACAACGATGCACTGCGTGTTCACTTGATATCTTAACTCCCAACAGCATCTCGCTGATAATATTTTTTACATGTGTGTGTATACATGTATGTGTATACATGTATGTGTATGCCTATTCTGTATTCGCGTGTGCATTTATTATTGTATTTTCATCCAGAAAGAGAGATGCAATATATTGGCACTATGTAACTGTTCAAATACATCACCTATCTGGTACGGGTAAAGTAAGTTTGAAAACAAGGTAAATTAAGACAAGATAAGGTCAGAGGTCAGGACAGGTTTGATAAAGTAGGAAATAGCCGATTGTTTAGAGCGGTCGACCTGTAACGTTGAGAGTGCGGGTTCGATCCTCGTCAGAGGAGTTACTGAGTGGGGACCTTGAGTAAGACCTTCGCGCACAATTGTTCTGCAATTCTAACTGCACTTGCGCCGTCATGGTGTGTGTGTGTGTGTGTGTGTGTGTGCACTTCTGAACTAATTGTAAGAATGGCAATACCAAACTACAGTTGTATTGTAGTGTAACATTCCCCATTGGAGCCTGTTAAAAATAGTTAGACGGTCTGACCTACCCACGAGATGGTACTTGACGTTTAATTCATCGCCACTTGTTATGTTCCAGTCCATGCGTCCTTTGCTCGTTTCCTTCGGCTGGAGGACGAACGTTACTGGGTTGTTCGGTTTGACCGTCTTCAAATCCACGCCTAGGACCTTGAGGGTGACCATCGCATCATCGTTGAGTCCGGTGAGGGAGTCGCCGCAGATCGTTCCAGCCACGGCGTACTTTGCCTGGAGGGTATCGATGTACTTCACCAGGTACGTTGACTCATCGGTGTTGTTTGTGGTTCCATTCGTCATGAAGTGGCGCTTGTCGACGATGAGACCGGTGGCTGGGTCGAAGACGCAGACGGACATGCCGGGTTTACGGAGATCTTTGGATTCGGTCGGAAGCTGGCTCATGCATTCAATGCATGATACATTGTTGATGATGATCATTCCCACTTTCGATGGGATGTTGGAGACGGATGTTATCTCAATTGTGAACGGCTCTGAACGAAAGGAAGTGTGGGTGAAAGACGATGAGGAGAGAATGGATGATGCGATGGACGAGCGTTTATGGATGGATGGGTGGATGGATGGATGGATGGATGGATGAATGGATGGATGAATAGATTTATAGATTGGTAGATGAATTGGTAGATTGATGGGTGGGAGGATTGATGAAGGGATAGGTTGATGGATGGATGGATTTATCGATGAATTGATTTACTGGTCGATTGATTGTTTGATTGATCGATTGTTCGATCGGTCGATTGATTGTTTGTTTGTTTGATAGATCGATTAATGGATGAATGGATGAGATAGTTTGATGAATGGAATAAGCAATCCTAGAGACGTGGAGGGAGGGAGAATGAGACAAATACATGTACGATGTAGAGAGAGAGAGAGAGAGAGACAGACAGACAGACAGACAGACAGACAAACAGACAGAGATAAAGAGAGCTGATCAGTCTTACTTAATGGTTTTGCTTCGACGGTCTGATTCGACATGAGATCGAAACGTTCGTTGATCAGTTCCATGCTCTTTTCAATCGACTTCAGCATATCCAGGTTCTTCTCGCAGTCGAACCCCGTAGACGGCTCAGAGACTCGCATTCCTGTGACCGTGAGGTGCTTTGGCGAGACTGTCGACTCGGGCTTGATCGAGGATGATCCGGTGATCGTCTCCTTTGGAAGGTGTTTCACACTGGACCAGAGGTGCTCCGACGTCTTCGTTGGGTGTTCCGTGCTCTTCACCCATTTCGTGGTGGTTTCTAACTGGCTGACGGCCAATCCGCACATTCCAGACGCAACCAACAAAAGGAGAACCGATCGACTCATTGCTGCTATTGTCTGTCGACAGAGACAATTGGCGCTATTGTTCTGTAGTCAACCTTGCAAGACATTCGTTGCGTTTCTTTGTGTGTATGCGTGTGTGCTTGTGTGTTTATGTTTGTTTGTATGTATGCGTGTGTGTATGCTTGAATGATATATGAGTTTGTGTAGCCTATTCGTATTGTATAGTGTGCTTAATTGCTTATACATGTATGTATTTGTATTTTATAATTCATTCGTTAAGTAGCTTATTTATTTATCTATTCGTTCATCAATATATTAATTAATTCTATTAATTATTGAATAAGTCGCTTGTTCATTCGTTCACTAAGTTATTTATTAATTTATTAATTCGTTAATAAAAAAATTCATTCAGTAATTCATTCATTCGTTCGTTCGCTGACTATTTCATCAATTTATTAGTTCATTCAGTAATTCAATAATTCAGTTATTCGTTCGTACATATTCGATCATTTAATGCGCTACGTCAATAAATCTGTAGACTGAGCCGTTCAAACGAGTCCACTGTGCAAGCTCAAAACCACCATCGTCAGATAGCAGACGCAGCGGTCACTACAGAACAAGCCCCATGAAAAGTAATACATTCTATCCTTGCATTAGACATCGCTATGTATTGTACAGAAACAGACAAAGCTTTACCTTGTAATGTTCTTCGATCTTAAAACTTCTCGGCTGCAGTGGGTGAAGTTAGTGATAGTGAACAATCTGTTGGAGTATTTATACCAGAGCAAGGCTGTAGCCATCTGGTAACAATGTGTTCTTAAAATCGATGCCACCCAATCAGCGGCTAATTGAATTTTGCGTTGATGGGGTATGCAATTAAGAAAGTAATGATCGGTAGAAAGTAGAAGAATTGAATTTCTCTTGGAACAGAAATTAACTTGGACCAAGGACTGTGAAGTGATTAGTTTCCGAGTCGTTTGGGCTACCTTAGACCTTTCGCCTGTAGAGTTTAGTCTTCAAAATGGTCTACGGGCATCATGGAGAGCATTTTTAAAGTTGACACGATTGTCTAGTCTGTGGTCTAACGAGGCGACAGGTTTTAGAACTCCCCCAACTTGACTTGGCGGTCACAGTGACCCCAAACAACCCGAACTGACTTGGCAACCATTTTGAACCTCCATCTGACTTGGAAACCATTTTAAAACCTCAAATTTGACTTGGTAGCCATTTGTACCCCATAACATGACTTGGTAGCCACTTCGACCTCCACGTGACTTAATTTTGGTATCCGTCTCGCACCCTCCAATTTCCTTTTCTGTGGCAGTTTCTGTATTTTAGTTCAAGGTTAATTTACGAAAATGTTCAATCATCGCTAATTTTCCACTTTCTCTTTCGTTAACGAACACAACAATGTATGAAAATGAAGTGCTAGCGACTTGGTTTTCTTGGCCTCGGCATATGGGGGCGCTCCAATTCGCCTGCTCCCAGTGACAGTGTTCTCATCTTATAACTGAGCTTGTTAATGGCGATAGCAAACGAAACCTGTCCAGAGTTTGAACCCATCAACTTTAGATCGCTGGTCCAAACACTGGACCACTCACTAAACTAAGCGACGAATAATTGAATTGATTGATGCATTGAGATTCGCAGATGACCGAAGCTGGTTGATTGCGACAATCAGTGCAAACAGTTAATATACTGTTGTCGTTTTAATGAGCGCAATTAACAGAATGACTGGAAATCGATTGCAAGACATGCAGCGATTTCTGCATCTTCGTGTTTTACAAATGAATACAATTGCAGAAAATTAATTAAGACGCCTCTTAAGAATTTAAAAATTCATTCATTCATCAACTGAATGTATATATGGCCTAAGTATATATATATATATATATATATATATATATATATATATATATATATATAGAGAGAGAGAGAGAGAGAGAGAGAGAGAGAGACAGACAGACAGACAGACAGACAGACAGAGCATTTGAAGAGTGCATGTAATACTTGCTACTTATTCTGGCGCATGGATATGTGCAATTATGCATGACCCAGATAGTCAGGCAGCCAGACATTTAGACGACCACTGTAGTCCACGGATGGTGTTTAGATTTGAAGCGACTAGAGAGGTTAGAGGAAGAGAATGAATCAGAATGGGATTTGTGAAAAAGCAGTGTTTCAGTTTTGAGTGAAAATCCTGCGTGTGATGACAAGAGGCAGCGATGTGGTCTCGAGACCGGAAAACTGCGATCTTGAAGCGTGTTTTATCGGGCACAGGTGTGTAAAGCGGGCTTTATCGTTTTGATAAATTGAAACTTTATTTTAAAAAAGAGTATCGGTCTTGATCTCGGTCTTGGATCGCTCGTACTCGGTCTTGGTCTTGCACCTCTCGGTCATGGTCTTTAATTCTTGATCTTGGGCCCAACACTGACAAGAAGTGAGGTTTTGGTGAGTTCGTTGAGTAGGTCGGATATTTGTCATAACACGAGAGGGAGTTAGTTCCAAGGAGGTGCGATGACGTAGGGGAAGGGGAGTAATGTGAGGGGTGAAGACGAACGAGTTGAACAAGGTGGTTGAATTGTTATCAGCTGACGTAGATATGGGGGCTGGGAAGATTGGAGTGTGTTGTAGGTGTGTGCTATGACTTCCTATTGTATGTGTGTATGAACGTGTGAAGGTGTGTGTGAATGTGTGTACGTGTGTGTGTATGTATGTGTGTGCATGTGTGTATGTATGTGTGTATGTATGTGTGCATGTATGTGTGTATGTATGTGTGTGTATGTATGTATGTATGTATGTATGTGTGTATGTGTGTATGTATGTATGTATGTATGTGTGTGTGTATGTGTGTATGTGTGTATGTATGTATGTATGTGTGTATGTGTGTATGTATGTATGTATGTATGTATGTATGTATGTATGTATGTATGTATGTATGTATGTATGTATGTGTGTGTTTATTGTTCTCTGACAGTCCATTAAGAAAGCATGTAAGTCACACGAAGCAATCGATTGTCTGTAAAGACAGAATAAAATATTGCATTCTGATTGAGCTGTAGAGCTATTCCAACTTTAGACTGCAGGCGCTGTCCGCCGCTGTGGCAAAGAGGCGATACCTATCGAGTTATCGGAGTGACAACTGTGCAACTCTTCCACCTGACGATTGATAAGAGCACAATATTTCTGAAAACGATGTTCTCTACAGAACGTCTACTTTTATTTTTAGAGAAGTTAAATGAGATCCACCGTATATAGTCAGACCTCACTAAATGCTACTGCCATGACGCTCATTTGCTGTTTTTTAAAGAATTGAGTAATAGCGCCGGTGAATAAGCAGGTCTCTCTGACGTGGGCGCTGAGAAATTGTCGAAGATTTATATTACATTACAATTAAAATTTTACGTGTGTCTCTGAAGAACCACATGAGATGATCTGACACGACGCTGAATGTCAGTGAAAATAGTAATTAGGTCCATATGTGCTTAGCTTTCAAATAGCACAAGTAATAATTTGAAGTTCAAGCTTAACGTGCATTTTAAGGGAAAATTAAAAATTTATTGTTATTGAAACTTCATCATGTATAATAATATCGAATTAACATTTAGGTTGAAATGCTGTAAAATTAAGGAAATGACACCAAGACTGCTAACAGCCTGTCTATCTGGATCTTGACCTCTGTCTATTGATTTGGCTTTGATTAAGCGCCTGTGAAAGATCGTTCTCGAAACTTCGCATTTGGGCTCTGTATAAATTTATAGTTTCGGCTACGATTATCACAATAATTGCCATCGTAATAATCTAATATTATGCGTAATTTTATTCAAGATAAGAAGGCCAGAAATAGAGCAAACATGCTTATCTCAAGACTAATTATCTGCACATAATTATATTAATAATTTGACAACCACAATAACCGAAAATTATATAATTATCGAACTACTTAATTAACTTAACACATTAATAACGGAACCTCGACCTCGTATATGACGTCCATGGTGGCGTCATGCTCTGCCTCTGCCTCAAGAGGACTCCGTTCATCTACGCGTGGAGACTTTACCATACCTCGCACTAACAAGAAGTTTGGGAACCGTGCATTCTCAGTCGCAGGACCCACAGAATGGAATAGTCTCCCAATTTCAGTCCGTCAAGCCACAACCGTTGCTTTTTTCAAGACAAAACTGAAGACCTACCTATTCTCCCTGATCTTTGACTAAGAATGCAGCACAGCGCTTTTGTGCAAGCCTTGTCTTGTCAAAGCGCCTTATAAATGCCTAGTTGCATTGTATTGTATTGTATAGCCCATGATAACGTTATTCAAAAGTCAAAACGAATGCGGTCATTCAAAAGTCAAAACGAATGCGGTCATTCAAAAGTCAAAACGAATGCGGTCATTCAAAAGTCAAAACGAATGCGGTCATTCAAAAGTCAAACCGAATGCGGTCATTCAAAAGTCAAAACGAATGCGGTCATTCAAAAGTCAAACCGAATGCGGTCATTCAAAAGTCAAACCGAATGCGGTCATTCAAAAGTCAAAACGAATGCGGTCATTCAAAAGTCAAACCGAATGCGGTCATTCAAAAGTCAAACCGAATGCGGGTGATGGAGTGATAGACGACCTTTAGTCATCACCCAATCAAGTTCCTGTTTTCATTTTATTTGTAGACTTCCGGATTCGAATTTGTTTACGCTGTTTCGTAAATTTCCTCATAAAATGTACTGAAAATGAGTCAGAATAAAATTATATCTTAATTGTGATTGATTTTGTTAATTTTATCGGTAAGAGTGATTGTTGTTTTTTATTTTATCGGTTAGAGTGGTTGTGAAGAAAATTTGAACCTTACTGTAAAGTCTTAGCCGCTCTGGATAGTTGGTAGGTGGCCAGCTGTTGTCTGCTGAAGCCAAAATTGTAGCAATTTTGCGTAATGGTTCACCTCGTTAGTCCTTTTGATTTGCATTGATGTTATTGTAAGACTAGTGCTTATTTATATGAGTCGTGCTTCTGCGGCCGAAGGTTGTACGCGTATATCTAGCCCTGACCAACCCTTACGACACCTAAGTTGACCCTAACCGTTACTGGGGTGAAATCTTCCGCCGCAGACGATTTATTCTATTCACACAGCCGCTCTTTAGAAATACTCATCGTCCAGAATTCACAGAACCACTGTTGAACACCTCTATTTTCTTTTGCAGTTTGGGGTCGCCAAAACGTTTACTAATATGCCACGGGCAACAGTTATTTCTTGAGGATTTTATTAGAGCGTTATTGAAATGTTCCAAATGACACAATGGAATCTTACACAACTGTTCCTTGTTCTGTTCCGGCTGCTCTATTTCTGCTCTATTTCAGATGGCGTCTGGAATTCCAAGTCACAAGGTGATCTTAGTTGGAGAGTATGGAGTTGGCAAATCGTCTCTGTTCCGGCGATTTGTGGACAACAGCTTTGAACTGGATCCAGTCCGATTGTCGAAAGCAGGGTTGGACAATTTCGCGAAAACGATGAAATTGGAAGATCAAGCGATTCAGGTCGGCCCAGCACAGCCTCCCTTTAAGTTATTCTAAGTGTTTGTTCACTCACTGTATTGTAATGGAACTCATGATAATAAATTTGGAATAAGAGGGAGTCTTTAGCGTCACAGTGATCATGCTCAATGCACCAGTCAACCTTTGCTGCATATTCCAGCGTGTTTTTAATCAAAAGTCACAATGGAATCCGAGTAGCCATGGAAACAGCCTTTGGGGAAAATGAATATGTATGAAAGAAAATAGACAGGAAGCGATTTATGAGGGTTTTCCTATCCATTGCAGATAGTTGAATGGTTAAGTGGTCAGCCTCGTAATGCGGAGACTATGTGAACCTCCTCGTCTGAGACGGTTATCGTGTAGGGACGTTGAACAAGTCCTTCACTCGCTATAACTCTGCGTCATCGATTGATGCATTGTCTTTGATTTTGTTGCTTAATAACTGTGTAATAATAATGATAATCTATCAACTGCGTAACATTTTGCTAATGAACATATTACATTCAAAACAATAACTCTTGATGTATTTCCACTTTTCTTATGAAATTGATCATCCTTGGTCAGTCTTCATTCATTTGGAGAATATATATATATAGTGCCTCTTCAAAAAAAACTACTCAACAGCACTCTCTGTGCTAGACTACCAGATATGTGTCAACAGGAATTAAATTCAGCACAACAAGCTGGAAGAGTCGCCACTGGTGGGCCCACACGTGCACGTGTAACCAATCGACGCATACAGGTCGAAACCCGACAAGTGGACTTCAGAGTCATGTTCTTTGCAATTGTTTCAGCTTCGCGTCTGGGACACGGCTGGCATAGAACGTTTCACCGTCATGTCTCCGAGTTACTATAAGGACGCATCGGCGGTCATCGTCTGTTTCGCACTCAATGACCGAGAGTCCTTCGGATGCACGTCCCAGTACGTCCTGGAGGCAATTGACCAGACGAAAACGGCGAAAATATTCCTCTGCGGAACGAAACAGGATGTCGTTTCCGACAATCCCGTCACCTCGGACGATATCGAGAACTTCGTGCAGCAGCTTGATACCGTCGTCTGCAAAACATTCCAGGTTTCGAGCCAAACGGGAGAGGGCGTACACGAGATGTTCGATGTGGTCGGAAGGATACTTGTGAAGATTGTCAACGAGAAATGCGATCCGTCGCGGATTCGGGTTTCGTTGACGGCGAAAAATGTCGATGGGGAGGAAGAGCAAAAGAGGTGTTGTTGAGAATGTTTCAGATGAACGAAGGTAGAACATCTTGGGCTTGTTGAGTTATTTGTCAATGAAATGCAGGGATAGGATTGATAAGTCGTGCGTTAGGGATGTGTTTCTGATTTGTTTAATAGGATGTCTTGTCTGTTGCGGATTTGTTACAGCGTTTCGTGATAAGTTTTAGGAGGGTGTCCATTTTAAGAGATTGATTGTGGTGGAAAGTCATGACTTAGTTGTAGACCCTGGTTTTTGTCGGTGAGCCCAAAGCTTAAGGCTTGGTTTGAATTCATGGATCATTGTGTGAACCCTGGTTAATGATTGACTTGTATATCTTCATTTAAATCAGGAATTATAAACCTCTGTTTAATTGATTGACATGTAAGCTCTGTTGACCCATTTAGCCATTGACCTGTTGAACCATCGGATGTGTTGTTAACCAATTTAGACCGTTATAATTCCGGCCATTTCTTGCTGTACTTCGTTTTTGCATGAATTTTCTGCTCAAAGATGTTTCCTTTTTGAGACAGAAAAGTCGGGAGGTGTTCGTCGGTTTGTTAGGCATCATCTACTGGTTTGCTAATCCTCAGGAATGATAACGGTTATGGGTTGGTGTGATCTCTGACCAAGATATAAGGAATGTGCAACGATTAAGTAGTTGCAGAGTTGTTTTATCACTTAACTATCGTTATTATGATTATCATTAATTCGTTGCTATAGCACCAGGGTCTTATGCACTGATAGAAAATATCTTTTGCACACCATTTGAGGTTTGCCAGACATAAATGGATGTTACACCATAAGCTGTAATCTTGTCTGAGTTCAGATCATGAGAAAAAGAGACAGTCAGCCTACAATTGGTATGCAGTTTCAAAGAGATAAAATGTAGGTGTTACGAATTCTACATGAATATCATTTTTCAGTGAAGTGATCGGATACATCCTTCGCCACCACTACTCGTTTAAATGGGCACCACGCCGTTTGAGGTTCGCTTGACCTTGAATTGAAAAATTAAGAACGTAAGTGACAGATTCAAGTAGAGATAGTACCAAAATATAGATCCAACAACTGTTTTGAAAGCTTCCATGCTTTTCATTTCGAATTTGATCAACAAGAGATTGTTTCTGGGGCACTATGCTGACAGTATAATTTGTTTGATTGATGCTAAAGAGAGTATTGTGCAGTTTAGAACAAAACAGTATGGATGAAACTAAAAACTATGCATCATAATAAAAATTTTTGGTCTTTGAAGTGCAATTACTGGCTGACCAGTTGCCCTGTTCATGTGTGGTTTTACGGAAGGAAGTGTTGCGCAGTTTCACATAAATGTTATGTGGTTGTACGTGAAAGTTATGTTGTATGGAAATCCTATTTTGTTTTACGGAAATGTTGTATGGAAATCCTATTTTGTTTTATGGAAAATGTTATATTGTGTAAGGAAATGCGATTTTGTTACCAAAATGTTGTATGAAAATGGCATTTTGTGTTACAGAGATGTTATGTTGTATTGAAACGTCGGTTTCTTTTGGGGAAATTTTATTGTGCAGGATTTTTTGTTGTTGTACGGAATTGTTCTGTACTGCCATTTGCATGTGTTGCTAGACTTTTGAAGCAGTTTTGAAGAATAGACCTCATTTATGTAGCACCTTTTCTTAACCTATCCACCCTGAATTCTCATGCTTGCACCTAAAGTTAAATCACTGTATCTCGTTCTTTGAGACAGAAAAAGGTGTTATGCAAATATAGGCATGTTCGAAAAATGCAGATTTCTCCACCTGCCTTCCACTGTGCGGCTGGTTTTAGAATCACACTGTAAGATTGATAGAACTTAACAGTTGAGCCGATTAAGGTGCTGTTAAGAAAATCACAGAGCTCTGTGTGTTCTTCACTGTATTCGAAAGTCGTTCAACTTCTGATCCACATGCCACACTACATTCACTGTACACCAAAGTGCGGTTGGCAATTGGTTTAATAAAGGATATTCTTGCTTACTCACTCTTAATATACATCTATGAGGACATGTTCAATGCTTTAGTGATGAGCTAAATTTCTTTCCCAGTTTCGCTTTTAGAACTCTCGTCATTGGAGCGCTGTAATACTATTTCTTTGGATTATATCACAATTTATGTTAAGTTACCGAATGGCATTCTGTGTATTATCTTGATTATATACAGATTTTTTTAGTCTTGGTGCTACTCAGCTGTTCCAGACCTTGTTAACTCAACAGATATTTGTAACTACTCCAGTGATTTCTAAATGTTCCTATGTGTTACTTTCTGTTTTCAGCTGATATTGGTATTAGTGTCTGCATAATAACTCAATTTTAGATGAGTCCTTACGTGGAATTGTGGTGACGAACATTCTTGCGGTTGATTTCATTGTCTCTCACCTGGCTTTCGCAATGGATTCTTATTTTTATTGTCAATTTACTTTGAACCATTATTGATTGATGTCTTGATAAGGTCTAATTTTTAAACTAGATTAATTAGGAGTCTTCAGATAAGTTTTTGTGGAAAATGAGATGGTGGGGAACTAAGAATAATTGGTAGGCGAACCAGAGTTTTTCCCAGAATGAATGGTTTTCCTAAATGACCTGCCAATTCTGGTAACATTAATATTGTAATAACTTTTATTAGTATCATTTAGGAGTTTGTTTAATTATGGTTTTAAACACGATTGAGTTTATTGCCGTCATAATTATTTACTTTTATTATTATCACAACTTGTAATTTTTTGGTTTATCTTGCAGTGATGCTTTTGACAGGGTTTTTAAGAAGGCATTACATACATAAGCACTTACTTACAGGAGTCGCAATCGCAATAACTATGTATTTTCGATTTTATTTTAGTCTTGATTCGCGTTTGGTGCATTTATATATCGGCCATTTACTCGACTTCCATCCCGGTTCGTTTTAATCTGACTTTCTGTAGTTTTTACCCATTTGGTTTTGATGTTTGTTGAAGTATGTCGCAGAAACTGTGATGTGTGTTACACTGGGGCTTAATATATTTTTTCTTTGGGAGCTGATCCATTACGGTGTTAAAATGTGGTTCGGCTTTAATGAGGCATCGTGTTACAGCTGAATTGGCCGACTGAATTATGTCGATTGCATTGTATAAGAATTTAAGTCATAATTATGTACATTAAGATGTTTTGACGTGGTATTTTGAAGGCCTCAGCCGCCGTGGTCTTATTGAGCTCTCTTTCCACTGTGCTGCTAGCCAGGTAATAATGTAATGTAAAGCCAGATAAATTGTAATTACATGTTTATTTATGTGGCCACCTATGGTCTTGAAATTGCTCATTGGTCGAGTGAGATCCTTCACCAACTACTGCCACTTTGAATGGCTATCCTGAAATTTAAGGTCCCCGAAGTTTAAAAACGTATCCGCAATTTAAGGCCCCTGTATTAGTCAGAGGTTGAAAAGGCATTCGTCGTATGCAAAGGGGCTTTGATGTATGCTTTAACCAATGTAGCTAACCAGAACAGCGCAACTGGTTGATCACGGACATTGTAATTGACTCGTAAGAAAGAAATAATATACTCTCTGAATTAGAACAATCATTTCTTTACACTCTTGAATTTTGCATGCCTTGTTTATTTATTTCTCATGGACCTAAGCAAATACTGCAATATTGTACTAACAGTTATTACATGCATTCAACCGTTTCACAACCATTGAGGAATATTAAACTTGCCAACTTCACACTAGTGAATTTATCATGGATAGAAGTAGAGAGCCAGGAAATTAGTTTTCCTCTGCAGTGTCAAGAGTTAGAGTTCAGCATAAGCCACTTCAGTCCCTGAGGCAGAGGTTGAGGTCATCCAGTTAGGTGAACAAAGCCAATTCAATTGCAAACAATTTTCTCTTTGAGGTGAAGGGGTTTAACCATCTTTTGCAATGTTCTCAAACACAACCCCAAAAATGACCAGAAACCTGATTAAACCCACGGACAGGACAGTTCTTATAACCGACGACTCAAAATCACTCCAGATGTGCGTCTGCGTGTTTTTTCAGTGTCCCCTTATATGCAAACTGCTTGCCGCACTTTTCGCACGCGTACGGCTTCTGCCCGGTGTGAGTCCGCATGTGCGTCTTGAGGTTATACAGCTGAGTGAACGCTTTTGCGCATTCGCTACAGCTGTACGGCTTAACAGTCAGATGGATTCGCTTGTGTCGATTGAGGTTGTTGTGAGTTCGAAACGTCTTTCCGCAGTCCGGACACAGATACGCCTTAACATCCGAATGCATCTTCTTATGCTGCGCCAGCTGCGATGGTCGCGCAAACTTCCGCTCGCAGCACGGACATTCCAGCGGTTTCTCGCCGGTGTGTGTCCGCATATGATACATAAGAAGTGTCGACTTTCGAAACTGTCGCCCACACTCCGTACAGACGCACGGTTTTTCGCCGGTATGTCGCGCCCTCTGGTGGTAGGCGAGGTCGGTGAACTGTCCGAAGCGTGCGTCGCATTCCTGACACTTGTAGGGCTTCTCACCGGTGTGGACCCGCATGTGCACGTTGAAGATCTCTTTCTTTGCAAAGCTGCGGCCACAGATGTTGCATAGGTGCGGCCTTTCGCCCGTGTGGCTGAACATGTGTATCTTTAGCTTGTAGAGGTTCTCGTACGATCGGTTGCAGTCCGTGCAGACCCTGCGATTCTTCTTTCGAGACTGTGACGAGCGCTTTGAGCGGAGAGCAGTCTCGCTCGCGGTGTTTGGTCCTGAGGGTAATACACAAAACAGAGGATTAGAGGGACGACAGGAAGTCCAAGTCGACGAAGCATATCGGAAACGACTCTACCGCGCATCAATCACGGCATTGCCTTGCCACTGCTTACTCTCTGGCAGTGCCAGTCCCAAGCCTGGATAAAGGAGGGAGCGACGCTAATGATCCTAGCCATCACTCAGTGTCGTTGCACTTAAACCACTTGTCGCGCGTTTATCGAGAACCCAGTTACCATAAAGCTACACTACCAGATCATTCTTCCACTTCTGCTCTCATATCTATGCTGTCTTTCCTTTACATCCATCACATTGTGTGTGTATCTGGACCCAAGGCCAAGTCATTCATCAACTATACAAAGAATTGTTCAGACTACAACACGTACGACCACCAGAGAAATGTTGGTATTAGGTGCCTTGAATCCAGTTGTCTAATAGAAGTTTTCCTACCAGCAACATGAAAGGCTTTTATGCTGCCTATATAGACTGTACAGACTGCAAGATGCTTTTAGAACTACTTTTATTGCATCACTGAAGACCAAACAGCAGAAGCAACGAAAGTTAACCGACACTTGCACAGAAAGAGAAACAGTTGACAGAGAACAAGAAAAACAATAACATGTTACAGTTATGTATTCCATTTACAATGTCTGTATTTCAATCGATTACATTACGATTTACGTTACAGCCTTTCTCCTACTTCTTACACACCACAATCACAACAGAGTCAATCAGAGGATTTGCAGCAATTACACTAATAACCGAGCAAAGGGATATGCAACTGTAATTACTGTATTGTAAATAGAAATTTATATAGCACCACTTCAGAGAAAATTTTGCCACAAACTCTGCTGACATTAGACTGCAATATATAATGAATCACTAACCGATTTGGCTGTTGACGTGTGTAAGAACTAAAGGTTTCTTTATAGGCTACATTGATTAGTAATAGATCTGCAGTTTTGTATAAAGTCCAGGAATCGAACACATGGGTGCAGAGATAAAAGTTACAAGCTTGACCAATCTGCCCCCTCATGTTTGACTGAACTGCATAGGTACAATGAATCGATCATCTGATTTCAACCATAACCAGGTGTAAAACACAGAATAAATCACCTGACTAACTAATTAATATGATCACAGTATCTTACTGATTATTATTTTTAGATTTGTTATCTTTCCATAGAGTCACTCAATGAACTGTGTATGAACAAACACACACCCAAAAACATATGGTTGTCTTTGCAAAGACCAACAACTTCAACATTTTCAGCCACTGAAAAGCATGCTAAGAACAAACAAATGTTTCAACTTTAAATCATCCCCCAAAGTAGTCAGTCCCTCAATACAGTCAGTGAGTTTCCAGTAAGTTGAAGTGCACCAAAAACACCCGACCAACGAATTAACATCCTGTCAAATGAATCAACTCCCAATAAACCTCTGCAAAGCTTCAACCTTCTCATAGACCAAGTACAATCACGCTGCTACTCCGCATGGCATTTTAAATGCTTCTTCAGCATTCCCTGGTACGCAAACAGTTTTCCACACCGAGCACAAGCATATGGCTTCTGTCCTGTGTGGGTCCTCATGTGCGTCCGGAGGTTCTGGAGCTGCGTGAATCCCTTCTGACACTCGCTGCAGATGTATGGCTTGACAGTGAGGTGGATCCTCCTATGCCTCTCCAGATACTGCCCCGTCTGGAATGCCTTTCCACAGTCGGGACACGTGAAAGCTCGAATCTCCAGGTGCATCTCTTTATGTCGGGACAGCGACGACGGCCGGGAAAACTTCCGATCGCAGAGCGGACACTCGATCGGCTTCTCCCCGGTGTGCGTCCGCATGTGGTAAATCAACAGCGTCGACTTGCGACACTGCCAGCCACAGACGGTGCACACGCAAGGCTTCTCGCCGGTGTGCCGCGCCCTTGTATGGTAGAGCAGATCGGTGAACTGGCCGAAGCTCGCGCCGCACTCCAGACACTTGTGTGGGCGCTCGCCAGTGTGGGTGCGCATGTGGATCTTGAGGATCGCCTTGGAAGTGCAGCCCTTGCCGCAGACGTGACAGAGGTGCGGTCGCTCACCGGTGTGTATGAACGTATGTATCCTGAGCTTATGCTTGGTCAGGTACGACCGGGTGCACATCGTGCAGTAGTGTCGCTTCCTGATGGGCGGATCCGAACTAATGTTCGCGGCATTACAGTTCGGTCCTGACGAGAAGACAGAAAAAAGAACGTTAGAGACAGGAACATTGACGACGAACCCTAGATACAAAGTGTACGACAGCAACACCCTCACCCTGTCGAAACAGTACAAGCACCAGATAAAGGAAACAACAACTTCATTATTTCCGGCCACTGAAAAGCATACTTCAATGAGAAATGTTTCAACCTCAAGTCATCCCAATACGGTCTTGCGCTGTTAAGTGTCCAACTCTTCAGTTGACAAATTGGAAATGCACCTTTTAGTTCACGTTTGTTTTCTTAAGACTAACTGCACAACAATGATATTTAAGCTGCAAGACTTCCTATACAACCAACACGTAAGTGCAGCTGTCTTAAGTAGATTACATAGAGTTCTACCTTTAATTCACAGCTGATAATAATTCTGAATTTATCCCTACATACTCTTCAGATCTGCATTCATAATTGACATCTGTATATAATTTTCCTTTTATCAATGTGATAATCTTGATTTGCATGTATAATTTCCATACTCTTCAGTATAATTTATATTTATCTTTACAGCATTCTTTAGATTTGCATGCATAATTAACATTTGCATAATCTTCAGATTTTCACGTATATAATAATTTGCATATAAATTGTATTTATCCCTACAATGCTTATCAGATTTGCATGTATAACTTGCACTCTCTTTTGATTTGCATATATAATTTTTATTTGCATGTAATGTGCATTTAGTGCTAGGATACTCTTCCAACCTGCATGATGAATCATTGTTAATTCCTTCCTACCAGCTATATGAAAGCCTTTTAAGCATTATAGCAACTGCTTAATTTCCTAAAGAATAGACTGCAAGAAGCCGGTACTTTTAGGAATACCTATAAAGCTAGATGCTGGGCTCCTTTTATGCGACAGTCACTGATAACAAACGTCATGAAACACACAACAGATGAATTCAGGTTTTATCAGATTTTATACATGTTGCGTCTACAATCTTAACATCAAGAAAAGAAAGGAAGAAATAACAGGACTAAAGATTGTAGAAACCCAACAGACCATTGAAAATACCATCCAGCATAAACTCCATTTTTGTTTCTAAAGTACTTTCTGGAATTCCAACATTTCCCTCAAGGCTCAGCAGAAACCACGTTGGAACCAACACATACACTTAATTTGTGAGCCACATCCCATACCATGTTACACCAAAGATTTTCTTTGCTAATATTATTACAATGTGAAATTCAGGTCATGTACTTCTGACTGCATTGTACAGAGCTGTACGATTCAATGATCGTTTGATAACAGGGACTCTGTCTACTTTACTAGCTCCACAAAGTAGACAGCCACGAATAAATGTAACTAATTCCGAACAAATTAGGAGTTTTCTCAGCTTAAAATTCACTCTGTATAGTTCTAAAACTTCTCCATTTAAAGCAAGTAACTTAGACAAGACAAATGTTAAGAAAGTCACCAACTACAGCAGGATCCATTAAAGAATAGCTTTATTGATTTTCATAAAACCACAAGGAGAAATTAAAAACATCATTTGCAATAGCAATAAACTCTGCACAAACTCGAAAATCCAGTCACAAAGCGTTTACATAAAACTTGATGCATTTACATAGAAACCTTTCACACGAAGTCTCTCCAAATGGCGCTGTATGAATCTTCAATTGCCATTACAAAGTCAACCACAGTTACTGGGAGACAGCGCAAGTGATAAACCTAGCGCTACTCAAAGTCAAACAAGGCCAAAGTCCAAGTTCAGAACTCCACGACTTCCGTCTCATCTTTCAACCGTTCACAAAATAATTCAAATGCACGCTGGAAAGGATCGCAATGCGAGTGGATTCCTTCACAAATGAAAAATTCAGCTGTTACTTCATTATGTGACATTCTATGTGCTTCTTAAGCGCCAGACGAGAAGCAAAGTCCTTTCCACACCTCTCGCAGACGTACGGCCTCTGCCCGGTATGGGTCCTCATGTGCGTCCTCAGATTATGAAGATGCGTAAAGGCTTTGGCGCACTCACCACAGCTGTATGGCTTGACCGCAAGATGGATCTTTGCGTGCCTATTGAGGTAGTTCTGCGTCTGGAATGCCTTTCCGCAGTCTGGACATGCAAATGGCTTCACGTCCGAGTGCATCTTCTTATGCTGCGAAAGCGATGATGGTCTCGTGAACTTCCTTTCACACAGTGAACACTCGAGTGGCTTCTCACCGGTGTGCGTCCGCATGTGGTACGTCAGAAGCGATGGCTTGCGACACTGCCAGCCACAGACGGTGCAAATGCACGGTTTCTCGCCGGTGTGTCGCGCCTTCCTGTGATAGTCGAGGTCCGTGAATTGGCCGAAACTTGCGCCGCAATCGAGACATTTGTGTGGGCGCTCGCCTGTGTGGACGCGAATGTGGATCTTGAGAATGCCCTTCGACGAGCAGCCCCTGCCACAGACGTGACAGAGGTGCGGACGCTCGCCCGTGTGGCGCGACATGTGGATACGAAGCTGCGACGAATCGGCGCAGGGTTTGTTACAAACGGAGCACACTTTCTTTGTCCGTTTGGGCGGTGGAGGAAGCGGACTAGAACTAATGATCGGTCCTGGTCACAAGACAGACACAAAAGAACGTTAGAACAACAAAGAGAACGGCACAACAAGCAAAAGAACCAACAGAGAAGAACCGACTAAGAACATAAGAAACAGCAAGGAGACAGAACACCAGAGCAACAAGGACAACAGGAACTGTCAGAAGGGAAAGCACCCCCTTAAGCCAGCCAGCCTGAAAGGAGGCCAAGAACAGCGACTCCTTCGTGTTTCTTGGCTTTCGCATATGAGAGCGTGTGGCCAGTTCTCTGTCGCCATCTGCAAATGTGAAATAAGAATATCATCGCAAAGGACTTGGAACCCTCACTCAACTGACCCTAAATGTCCAGAGATACCGATGTGACGTATGTAGAATCGCAATGCAAATGATGAGAGATATTTTGGTCGCCCACAGCAGAATAGTGTCCGACCTAAACGAAGAATAAGCATATCGCCCGCATTTCACGATGGCCCACTCAAATTGAAGCAAAAAAAATCTTTGCACAAAACTTCTTTGCTTTTATGCACTCTGAATCTCTTTACAGCAACTAAATAGAGCCTCAAATGTTAAGACAATTCGACAAATTCACCTGCTCTCACGCTGTTATAGAAGAGATATATGCGAATGAAACCAACGAAAGTAAAAATAACTGCTACAGTGTCCAATTGTATTATCATTGTAAAACATTTAGCAGAAGCAACAACTGATCTTAGTCACTTTCTACACAATTCTTCCAGCTGACTGTCAAATGAATTTGATAATAAACACAAAACAGTCGCTGTTGTGTTTAATTTAACTTTGTTCACTTTTCTGCCTGGCACTGAAGGTTTAATCCATCAACGAAACTCTTTCTCCAAGTACTCTAAATCTGAAAACAATTGCTCAATTTCTTTTCGCAGAATGAACCTCGGAGTGCTTCTTCAGCGTTCCCTGATGGGCAAACACCTTCCCACACCGCTCGCACGCATATGGCTTCTGCCCCGTGTGGGTCCGCATGTGCGTTTTAAGATTGTACAGTTGCGTGAACGTTCTCTCGCACTCGCTGCAGCTGTACGGCTTCACCTCCCAGTGGGTCTTACGGTGCTTGTTCAGGGTACTGTGGAGTCTAAACGTCTTTCCACAATCGCGACAAGCATATGACTTAACGTCGGAGTGGAGCTTTCGGTGCTCGCGCAGCTCAGATGGACGAGCGAACCGTCGGTCACACTCAGAGCAGACGAGCGGGCGTTCGCCGGTGTGTGTGCGCATGTGGTACTTAAGAAGCGTCGACTGTCGGAAGCAATTTCCGCACACGGTGCAAACGAAGGGTTTCTCGTTGGTATGGTGTGATCGGATGTGGTAGGCGAGGTTGGATCCCTGAATGAAGCGGAGGCCGCATTCGCCACAGGCATACGGCCTCTCGCCGCTGTGGACGCGAAGGTGAGCGTTCATGATGTCCTTCTTGGCGAAGCGCATGCCGCAGTGGTTGCACATGAAGGGGCGATCGCCCGTGTGGACCGCCTGGTGGCGCTTCAGCATGTACTCATATGGGAAGGACCGGTCGCAGGACGAACAGTCAAGGGTCTTCTTGGTCTCAGCGGGCTGCGAGGCATGGCGCCCCCCAGCGACCGACTCTGTGGTACCTGCGCTCGGCCCTACATCGACACAAAACAGAACAAAGGCTACATGGCGTGTCCACACATCCCGTTCGATTACTCGGCATCGTCTCAGGCTCTCTGTCGCAGCAACGATCACGAACCCAAATTCCACGGGAATTGCAATCGAAACGCGCAGCCGCTAAAGTGGTCCATAGCTCAGAATGAGGGTAGTCCCTCAGGTTAGAATGAGAGGTAGCCATGTTTGCAAAGTGTTAACACTTAACTTTCTGAAATTCAGTATGTGAGGGCGGGTGGTGAGGCATCTCCCTCTCATCTCCAGACGACGTACATACGGTCAGTGTATTCCATAGAGTAGAGTTGACTATGGGGCACTGGCACAGCAGAATTTTCTGCTATCAAGCACACTGCCACCAGACAAAATGAACTGCTTTGCAAAACTCAAGAAAAATTAAATAAGTGGGGGCTTGGAGAGACAAACCTTCTGAGTCCTGCTACACACAATTTTGCAAGTTGTTTTAATTTTTAATACCGGTGTAATTAAGATTCATTGTTTGGAAGAGAATTCTAAACCAAGTCATGCAAAAAACTGTTCATTTGTATATTTTTTTTAACATAGTCAAGCTGACAAGAACATAGGATGATTACAATTATAGTACAAACAAATGATCACAAGCTTTTGCAGAAGTCACCTGAGTTGACATCACATTCTGCATCTAATATAACCAACGCCGCCTCCTAGCGAAAGAAGGTCTAGTCATCATAATTTAACCAACATCACTACTTAGTGAATGGAGGATTAGTCAACCTTTAGGCAATAGCAGGAATCGAATCTCTGTTCTGCACGTCAGTGTCTTATTCATTACTCCATGGCGCCTCCAATGCATGGAAATCAACTGCCTGGCAGAATTATGTTTCAAAAGAATCTTTGCATCCGAATATGACATGTATTCCTCATATTATGGGGAATATTTCTAAAAATTCAACTAAATTTGTAACAACCAATATTCTTTCTATTGAGAAAGTTTAGTCGTCAGAATAAGCAACGTAACTAATTTATTTAGTAAACACTGAATATAAAGAACACCAACTGAAGTGAAAGAAACTTAAGTAACTTTAAAACTAGCCTCATGTGATGCCAACAATTAATAGATTTAAAGCAAAATCAACTTTCCTTCCATACAATCCTTAAATCAATTTTTAAAACTCATAACAAGTAGTATTAATGCAGGCCTGTACATCACAGAAAACACAAAAAATATTCCTTCATGCTGTAAAATATTCCTGCTGATACAATTAAAGTTCTTGTAAACTGAATTCGTGGACCAACAAAACCCAGGATTCATCAAGCAATCAATGCTGCATTTATTAATAAATGGTCAAAATCAGCAGATAATTGAAATTGTGAGCATTAACTTCTATTGTGGCAGCGTCCAATTCACAAGGTATTACAATACTATACAATGGCAGCAGATACAATACAATTGCATTTTAAACGTTTCCCTCCTTCGTATGTTCAAAAGTTCACTGTACGACCAGAGGACAGAGCGTCGAAGGACGTAGAGCAATTATGTGCAAAGGACTTGCTGCTCAAGGTCTCTACATAGTAACTGCCTACAGCAACGATCAAACCTATGCTCTCTACATCACAGGCTAAATGCTCTAACCAATTGGCAACATGCAATATATTGTAACAATAATACATTCAAATGATCTCCAAAAGTTGTGGGTCAGTTTCTTATCTATCCAAAATGGCAACAAGAGCGTCAAAACTTCCAGAAAATCAAGATTTCAAAACAAAAGAAATCAACTAACAATGTTTATTCTGTTTGATTTATCTAGTCACAAACTAAAGAATTCAAATGCAACCAAATGAGAAAGCCTTAGCTTGATTTGTGTACATAGGTTTAAAATAGTTAAAACGTACGAAATCAGACATCCGCTCATATATCCAGTAGACACAATGGTCGCAAAACAAAAAGGAAGTCTAAGTAGAGAATTCACACTTGAAGTCGCATGTCAAACTCCTGACAATTCATCAAAACAATAAGAACAAATAAATCTGGCACCTAATCTCAAACCTTCAACTGATGATTTAAGTCAAGAGCTCTAAAGACAACTGTCTAATGCAATAAAAACGGAACACCACATAACCCTAAACGAGGAAACATGCGCCTATGGCGTAAACCGTTCAACATTGGCCGTCGGCTCTAATTCAGATCAGAGGTCAAGTTCAGATCAGACCTTGCACTGCAAACGGTGCTTGTTAAGAGTCACCTGATAGGCAAACGCCCTCTGGCACCCCTCACACGCATACGGTTTCTCCCCCGTGTGCGTACGCACGTGCGTCTTCAGGTTATATGCTGTCATAAACATCTTACCACACTCGTCACACCGATACGGCTTAATGGAGAGGTGAGTTTTCCTGTGCCTACACAGCGCGTTCTGCTGCCTGAAGGACACTTCGCAGATATCGCATGAAAACATCTTCTCCTTGCTATGCGACTGCTGGTGATCCCTAAGACCTGTTGGTCGCGCAAAGCTCGCTCCGCAGATCGGGCAAAGATACGGTCGCTCTCCTGTGTGCAACCGACTGTGGTACTTCAAGTGTGTCGACTTGACAAACCGCTTGTCACACTGATTGCATGCAAACGGTCGCTCCCCGGTGTGATGGGCACGGGTGTGCACCGTCAGATCGTAGGACTGTGCGAACTGCACGCCGCATTCAGCACATGTGTAGCGCTTCTCGGGAAAGTGAGCCAAAACGTGCTTTTTCAGGTACAACCCCTCGGTAAACTGGAGACCGCAGATCGTGCACATGTAGGGCGTCGCACCCAAAGATCTGCGCACCTTCGAAGCACAAACTTCGCCAAGTACTTTGTCAGCAGCAGAAATGGTCACATTTTTGTTTAGTTTATTCCCTGCCTGCGCGATCGCTCTATCGGACGGCGAGTGAGTCGGCTTTTCAAACGATTCGATGGATGAAATGCCTAGAGCATCCGACCCTGACGACAACAAGAGACGAAATGAGGTTAGAAAAATATCATCGCAAAACTTCTGCTAACAGATTTATCGTGACTGTGTTGGTTGCAGTGTTCAGCTGATGGGAAATATCACAGGAGACGTGGCTACAGCAGGAAAACTACACCAAATTTATAATTGGAAAATGCTAGCTAAGATTGGTTCCATAGAAACATCAAACATGAGTTTAAGTGATTCTTGGATAGAAATCTGAATGAAAATATGACTGCTTGATGAGGAAACCGTGTCGTTATTCATTATAACCAGTGCTCTCCCGCACAAACAGACCATAGGTGCAAAACAATCACTTCAAGTAAATTCAATTCACATAAGGTACTACTCAAAGTTATTCTCATGAACAACAAGATACAAAAAACAGCAAGTGCATATAATGGACTGAAAAGAGAATTGGTCAAGATTAGTTAAATCATTAGCCAACTAAAATAAGTTAAATCCAGCAGTTAATAAGTGGAATTTGCTGTTTGTGTATCGAATAGACAAACTAATCGAATAGTCGACCACCTCTCGTACTATCGCACACTCGAATGACTGCTAACATGTGCTTTCGTCAAGAGGATGTCACGTAGACACCTCAAACGCTATGTTCAGAACAGAACTACATTCTCCCTGCCCCTTATTCCTCATCTGCCGAGAATCATCTCGGTCAATGGACAGCGACATTTCCCAACCCGATCACATATTGACAGGCGAGCTGTCCACATTTGTAAGCTGCTAACAGCTGAAAGGCCATGGCAGTTTCAACCAACCTGATATGCACACTGTTCAGTCTGAAATCCTAAACAAAATGTGCCTACCACTTCATAAATAATTAGAAATTCATATTGCCTTTGCAAAATCATATAGGGCGACTTCAATTAAACCGACATTCTCTCCTGGGCCAGATAATGTCGACCCGTCCGAAACGGAAACCAACAGCATTCAGTGAACATCACAGATATATCGGAAGCCATAACATGACAACCGACTCACACTGCATTCTAGAACCGAACTTTCGCCACGCTACGCCATCACCTCGAATGCGTCTCGCAGTGCTTCTTAAACGTCCCCTGGTGCGCAAACGCCTTCCCGCAATCATCACAAGCGTACGGCTTCTGTCCTGTGTGCGTCCGACGATGAATCTTCAGATTCGTCACCTGAGTGAACATCTTTCCGCACTCCGAACAGCTGTACGGCTTCACAGACAGGTGGATCTTTTTGTGGACAGCCAGTGTACAGGACAGGCGGAAAGTCTTGTTGCACACGTCGCACTTGTACTTCTTCTGCTCGGAGTGCAGATGCCTGTGTTGGCGCAGGCGGCTCGGCCTCGAAAATGTTCTATCGCACTCGGAGCACGCATATGGTCGCTCGCCTGTGTGTTGGTAACTGTGGTACTTGAGGTAAGTCGACGTGACAAACTGCATTCCACATACGCTGCAGACGTATGGCTTTTCTCCGGTATGGAACGACCGGACGTGGCAGACGAGTCCATACGGCTGGATGAAGCTGGCGTCACATTGCTTGCAGCCATACGGCTTGTCCGCGCTGTGGACATACGTGTGGCTCTTGAGGCTGTGTTGTGAGGCAAACTGCATGCCACAGTCCGTGCACATGAACGGTCGCTCTCCGGTGTGGCGCATCTGGTGATTCCGCAGCTCGTAGAAATACTTGTAGGTCTTGTTACATACCGAGCACGGGAAGCTCTTGCAGCGCGGGCTCGCCTTGGGTTGATTCCCAACCGGCGCTTTTGCCTCGGTACGTCGTCGCTTCCTGGCTGAGCATGACGGTTTGTCTGATGCATTCGACCCTGATGATAAGAAGATACAGGAAAGAATGTTACACTCACTGGCAAACCATTTCTGCTGCTTTTGTGTCTTGCTATCGGCTAATGTCCCTCCCTGTAAATCTAGCAGTTCAGAAATCGTCGGAGGTTCCTGCTGGACAATATGCTGAGAAGACATGCACACACAAAAAATATCCAGTCACTATTCACAGAGAATACCACAATAGTGACAAAATCGATAACTCCAGTCTTCTAAAGAAATGAGAGTCTCTCTCGACTGTTGCATTTAGTAATCTTATATTCGTCACGGTTTATGGCAGGATTCGCATGTTCTCAGCAACAATCCTGAACACTTGTCTGAGTCTGGGGCAGTTTGAACTCCAAGTTTGTGGCAATCCAACTTCCTAAGCTGCGGCAGTCATGAACTCTCGGTTTTTACAATCTGAGGTATTCAAGCAACATGAATTTGTAGAACTGTCGATCACATCATTTGCATGAAAATCGTCTTCACCGGCATGGTGTTATATACACATGCGAATTGTTAACTGCGTCTGCTGCACAAAGCAGTGTTGATCTCCCGTACAAATTGTTGCGTGTGTCTAAACTGTATATAGACAAATCGGATTGCTGAATCACATTCCGTGCCACAAACAATAGCCTCCATTGCTCTGGTCAAACGAGAAATATGCTCATCACAGCTCCGGAAAACAACATCAGCCGTGTCGAAACTAGTTGCCAGCTTCACACCTGTAGATAGCTTAGGCCAAGAGATTTCATACCATTTCCCAGGTCAAGCACAGCTTCAGCTACAAAACTTGCGATGCTATTCTCTTCGCACGAGTTAGTGGAGAGTTGTAAAAAGATCAGTTCCTTACACTGAAAGCATGTGGGCAGAGCACAACTTATCCACCCAAGCCAATCCTCTTGAAACTAACAACTCCATGTTTCACCGATCTCAAATATAACTCTTAAAATAACCTAATCGAGGACAAGGCATGAGTGATAGTAATGTCAGACAGCCCTCTAAACAAGACAAGTCTTCACAGAAAGCATTGTCTAGGCATGCAAAAATCCTGGATCCTCACAAATACAATAAAGAAGGCTAATGCCATTTCACGAGGAAACTCAAAGTACATTCACATAAATCTGTAGAAACCATCATCCAAAATGTGCTTCATGTTGACACATGAAACATTCTGATGTTTTCACACTAAAACTTGTGTTATTAATACACAAAATGCTATATAACCTCAGAGATTATATATTGAAATACTGTTAATACATTGCAATGCCATACCACAGATATTTGTTTGCCATTAAGGCACAGAGGGGAATTAAAATCTCTATATAACATAATGTTGGTTGACTTGTGCAACATCTAATATGTTTCAACTTGGTTCAAATATTCAGTACATTAGGTTTTTCAATAGATGAGCTGCAATCTTAAGTTCTTATCTTGACATCTCCAAAAAAATATTTGGGACCACCCCACCGTATATGCCTTTGTTCTTCCTGCTAGGTCTCAGTCCAAAAATTTCACTAGGATACTTAAATTGGATTTATATAGCGCCTGCACTAAAGAAACCTATGACCTAAAACTTATACATTGTTACAACAGAAGCCATTAGATAAATGAAGCTCCTTTGGGGGCAGTGCATAAATAACCAATGGCTGCAGGAAAGTCCTATGTGTGAAATTCACATTTAATATAACCACAGGTTATACCTCTGCTAACTATTAATATTATTACAAATACATATAACACATGCAAAGTCACACAAAAATGCTACTCTGAGGCACAGTGCCAAAAAAAAAAACAGGATAAAATACCATCCCTACACAAAAATATTGATCATAGCGAGAAGTAAATAATCAACAATAATCTTTGATGAACGAGAAATACGTTTCAACATTTATAAATGCAATGATGCCATTAACTAGACTCGTGACAATATTGAAAACCAAATCATAAAGAATACGAACAAGCTTTGGCAGAAACTACATCAATACCCATCCACCAACCTGGCAGTGCCAATCCCAGGATGAGTAAACGAGGAGGGCAGCGCTAATCAGCCTCATTAAGTAGCAACTGAACTAAAAATGCGCTCAGATTTAGGGTAAGATATCACATAGAGTAATTTCTGCTTGCTCATTACACAAATATAAATAGCTACCTAGCAACAGATTCTTTACAAATGTTTCTTTCGTTCAGCAGAAGCAAACATTCAGCTTTCAACATTAACATATTTCTCTTACAAATCTAACCCAACTGTTTCGTCTTTACCAATGAAACGTTTAACAGTTAAGTAAAAAGATAAGAAAAGGCTTTGTATCAGTAAGGTGTTCAGCAATCTGTCTTGTTTTAAAATGATTGATGACTCAAAAATATTATACAGTCCAATACAAATTCCATTTGGCATTTTTAAGCGAGAAATTCACTGCCGTCAGCCATGCGTTAATAGGTGAAAATGTTCACATAAATGGCCAGGATATGATATTGAAATTTTGGTGCTAACACAATAAGTGTTTTCAAATTAAAATCAATGGAGATGATAAGGGTACCGAAATGTACGCATCACGTACTTAAACAGATTCTTCATAGCACAAATTCACTTCCTTTTTTGAAAAGCGGCTCAAAACTCACTATTTCGAGGTGCTATGTAAATTTTCCAAATATGCTAACTACTACAGTAAGCAAAATTGTGGTCCTGAAAAGGAAGCACCTCTCGCAATCATTGCAAACGCAATTTCACAGAACCTCAAATATGAAGAAAAACCATTTTAAGAAACCTTGTCCACATATTTAAGATGAGTATCATAATACTTTATGATAAATATTCCACAATATTAAGACAATATGCTGCCACAAACAAATTTCATAAATACTAGACAAAAATGGCTCCCAATATCAACTACAGCCTGAATGCCATTCGCTTTTGGCGAATCAATAAAATGATGCAAAACTTTTATCCATCAGAAAGACAAAGAAACCTTAATTAGAATTGTTAATTTAAAAACTGCAGTAAGAACTCATTATGTAATAGCAGTCAACTTCGGAGGGACCAAGAAAACAAAATAGAATTTCATGTTAATGATTGACTGTCATTTGCGACATTCAATCAGATGAAGTTATAACTTGGATTAGTTAAGATCAAGGTTGCAGCAATTCAATTATTTAACCCAATTAATCTCAATTCCCAATTAGAATTTCTCCAACTTAAATACACCCCCAAAATCATTGGCACATGTGTGAAGCCTTATCCTAAAATTTCTGTTATCAAAATTCAATTTCATGCCCATATCCAATATAAATTCAATTTAATGCCCAAATATTTTAAATAGAATTTCACACCAAAAGGTGCGGCCAACCTGCTGTAGTTGACAGGGGCAGCCTTAAAATGAGGAGCTGCTCGCAAACTCACCGTGAGCCTCGGTCTTGTGCTCTTTCAGCTCGACAAACGTTGCGAACGCCTCCTTACAGATGATGCAGAGAAAGTTGAATTGCGACGACTTGGAACCTTCGTCTGCCTCTTCCTTTGCATCTGAAACAAGCACAGCAAAACCAGGTTTTGATTGGTTAAATTCAGATGTATAGTGTAATAGCGCCCTGCGTGGCAGCAGACTATTCAATTTGACTTTTGTAATAACTTGTCATCACTCGTTCATACTGCATTTGTAATTATACTGTGATTTAAAAATAAAATATTTGTCATTGATTATTTAACAGACTTCACCAAGCAGCTTCTCAGCAAAAAGATGCACAGGAACCTGCGGAGAAGTGAACTTGACGATACAACGCTTTAAAAACAACACCAGCCCCGTTGGTAAAGTCATTAGCATGCATGGCTGTCAGATCAGAGGTTCAAAACCAGCAGAAATTTGTTTAAAGATTTCTGCTTCACCTGCATCAACTATCTAACACCCATCACGTTATATGTATACTTAACCTACACCATTGCCTAGCAAAAGAAGAACTAGCCAACCTTATGGGGAAATGGATTGTACATTTATTCACTGTACAAATGAATTCAAACAGACAAAATGCACTAACCACTACGGGATCGCTTCTCCACAGGTTCCTTCGCCTCCGCCGTCTTTTTCGGTTTCACAGGCCGTCCCCTCTTCCTTTTCGGCGGGGCCATCGCGTCCTCCTTCTCCTGCACTTTCGCCTTCGTCCTAAGTCCCGTCCTCGCAGCTGCCTTCTTCTTCGTGACCGGCTTTTCCTCTACCACGGCCTCCATTTCTGCCTTCAAAATGTCGACGTCATCGCACGAAACGACCGAGCAAGCGAGCGGCTCATCGACGATCGTCTCGTCGCTGCTCTCTCCGTTTTCTGGCAGCGTCGTCGTCTGCGGCAACCGCTGGTCGACGACGCGAGCCAAGTCCGGCTCCAGCTTAACATCGACCGCTTCGCCTTCGTGGTCTGGCTCGAAGTCATCGGGGAGGATGATCTGGGCCTCGAATCCTTTCGTCCAACACGTTTGAAGTTTCTTGAGCAGAGAAAGACGTTGGACGAAGATGATCATCGCGTTCTGAGATGCTAATAATGCCAGACTGTTGCAGACAGCCATGGCCTGCATGTACTTCTGAACTGGCGGCAACTCTATGTAAAAAGATAAAATGGTTACCAAAATATGAATCAAAAGAACTCATTGATATTTATTCATCTTTCGAGAACAACTTGAAATAATGTACATTTACGCAGGTGTTTTAACAGACTAAACTAATACTGAACTGATACAGCAGGCCTGATTCTAAGAAAGAATCTGAATAGTGGATGACAATTAGCCGTCACATTTATTTCAAGACTTGCGAATGGAATAGTCAATGAGCATAAAGCATTAATTGTCAGTTTGTATATGACATAGGTCTGAAACTTAATTCGTGTGAATGTCAAGTTTGAAATTGAGGTCAGAGACATAGGAGCAAATGAAGCCAGCCTGTCCAGACGTTGGTTAATATAGACCTCTATGCAACCTAGTCGGGTGACTCAAAATATCCGATATCAATTTTATTTCAAGTATATTTCAAAACGCGACACTTTAGGCGCTTCGATAAATTTTGTCCGGGCCGAGAGCTACATTAAACTTATGCTCACTGGCCAAGATTCAACTTAATTCTGGTACTCACCCGGCTGAGCTTCCGGCACAATCTGAGCCATTTTAACGAAGCTAAAGTATTTGCTAACGTTCCTTTAGTTGACACCCGCTATCATTTCGCCAAGTTTGTACATTTCTGCAGATATTCCATCTTCAACAAAGAAATATACTCGTCGCCATTTTGCACAATAGCGCTGTCGCGGACAATATATCCTGATAGAGATCTCGATTCGTTACGACTTGACAAGCAAAATTTACAGCAATTAACCTGCGCGGTCAAATATAACGCTATAAAAACATTTGTAAATTGAGACTGTCTTTCTGTCTCTTCGGACTGACCTTTTGGATCTGACCAGATTTCGGATTTGTTTTGGTGCGCTGTCGATTGATGCCTGTGCATTATTATGGCGACGCTATAGAAGTTTTTTATTCTTAGTCATAGTCGTCAAAAATTACATTTCTAGTTGCTTTACGTACATTCGTAGTAAATTTTGCAACAAAGTACTGTACTTTATAATGCAGAGACATTTTATCGCTTCTGACTCGAGGCAGGTCCTTGGAGGCATGACTACACAAAAACATATCTAGAAGACTAGAACTCATCCTTATAAGGATTCTGGAAACTTAGTTAGCATCGAGGTTTACAAATCGTACAATTAGGAACTGGGAAATTTAAGCCGCATTTTCATTTAAAATTTAAGAAATTAATAAAATATAATTATTTGGTACGCCTATGGGTGAAGACGTTTTGTACCATCCAGTACTATAGTTTTATTTGGTAGTAAGAGGCAAGTAGAGCGAATTCGTAACCGACAATATCAATTAGCCTGAAAAGACAGTCCGGCGTTACCTAGGAAAAACTCATGGCCCGTATGGGGATCGAACCCACGACCTTCGCGTTATTAGCACGACGCTCTAACCAACTGAGCTAACGGGCCTATATGAAAGTCGTACACCTTAATATGTAGACCAAACTGTTGTTATTGTATCTTTAGTATAGTATCGCCTTCAGTTGGAATCAGTGTTGGGCACAAGACAAAAACTCGAGACCAAGACCGAGAGGTCCAAGATCAAGACCGATCGAGTGGTCCAAGACTCTATTTTATAAACAATTCAATTTGTTAAGACGCTAAAACGGAATAACACGCTCAAAACATTAACTTAATTGCTGAAGAATACTAACCTTTATATGATCCAGAAACAGTCTTACCCTCCCCTCTGAGCTTTTGCGAGCTCAGCCCTTTGCTTCGCCCTAAGAATATCACACCTTAGAGGTGTAGCAAGCGGAGAGGCAGAGGCAACAACCCCCCACCCGTTTCAAAACTGGAGGCAAATCCCCCAGTTTTAGTGCTCAGTGCCCCTCATGTGTTCAGATAATTTGTGCCCCTCATTGCCGCGTCGCGCAATATTTTTTTAATGATGCCCCCATTTTTCAAAACCTTGTTACACCTCTGATCACACTATAAATAACTTATAGTTGGCCTATACGATAGGTAAATTAAAGACGGAGACAAATCCCATGACCATTCCTTTAAGACCAAGACAGACGCATTCGAGACCGAGACCAGGACCGCAGTTTTCCGGTCTCTAGACCGTCTCGAGACCAGGACCACTGTCTCGAGACAACATCCCTGGTTGGAATGGCAGTTTGCAATTATCGGTTGTGGCTCTTCGTATTCGAATACTTCGCCTTTCAACATTCAAGTTGTCATGTTACTGTATTATAACGTGCGATAACGATATCGAAACTATCTTCGTCTCATTGAAACTGGTCAATGATTTTATGAACGGATGGATAATCGCAATCTAATGTCTGATGGAACTTTCAAAGTGGATACAGAATGGTTTATTCCAGAGTTCACCGTACATGAACTGGTGGATATTCTATTACTTCTGATCAAGATATGTGCTGCCATGTTGCCGTCTACCGAATCCCTACCAAACTATATAGGGGGGTCTACTAATACGGGTCTCATCAATGTCGTCATACATAGCTATATCTTCAGTATATATGGACCATTTTTCGACTCATGCAGCTCTATATTAACGATACAATAACAACAATTTAGTCTACATATTAAGGTGTACAACTTTTATATCGGCCCGTTAGCTCAGTTGGTTAGAGCGTCGTGCTAATAACGCGAAGGTCGTGGGTTCGATCCCCATACGGGCCATGATGTTTTAGTATATCCCTCGCCAATAATTATCTAAGTGTCTTCAATGAACGTGTCTTACCAGTGCGGTATTATATGACTCATCGACACAGACAAAGAGGAAGGAAGATGTGAGAGATTGGAAAAGACTTCGAGATCTGTATAATGGGAGAGAATCAGAGGACAGAGTTCTTGAAGAAATCTCGATACGAACGAACATTTTTAAGCAAATGTTTTCATAAATAGTTAAACAAGAGGCCTAATACACACGTCATATGTTCAACAACTTAAACTGAGAATAGGAATAATTAATTTTTCATCTTAGTCTAATCACGCGATATAGGTGTCAAAAAGCTGTGTGGGTGGGAGATGCATAAAAAATCCGAACTCGTGGAAATTTTGTATTCTGTGGCATTTCAAAATAGGTTTAGTCATTGTTACGTCTTAGCTTGTATTTCAAGATAACATAGCTATAGACGTCGAAATTTTAAAGCTTTATGAGTAAGTTGAGCGCAGGGTACCAACTTATTCACGAGCACTGCGTCAAAATATTCAACGTATTTATGTTTAATCATAAAAGCAAGTCGACCAGGAGGAAGGAGTAAACTGTGTGTCCTTGTCAAGTGTTAGCATAGATATTAGGTTGTCCTGTCAATGAAGCTTGGACTTAATACGGGTCCATCCAATCCATCCATATATATACGTACGCAAAAAGTCGTGTTTTCGGACGCCTCGCCTCCTGTTGCCCGCGTACATTTTGCGGACCCCTCACCCATGCGTACGTACGTTGTAGGCTACATCTTAGCTCTACCCCTAATCCAATGCTATTGGATTAAAGGTTAAATAAATAAACACACCTATAGCTTCTATAAGACATCGAGTTTACCACAAGCTATATATTTTTGTTAAGCCTCATGTTTAACAGCTCAAATTTGTTATCGGTTATGAAGAAATAAAAGACTAACGACACTTGCATGTTAAAAAGTTATAATGCCAGGCTTCATAAAATTTATTAAGCAGGAATATAGTCCGTGATTGAGTGTATAGTTCTGAGTTCAAAGTTCCGTAATGTGGACGTCATAATTAGACAGTAGTAATATTTGCGTACGTACACATTTTTCTGGACCCTTCTTCCCGCCATGCGCTTCCGTACACAAATCGCCGAAATTTGGAACCCCCTCCCGCGCTGCATACGCAATTTGTGGATGGCCCCTAAACCTGTGAACTAGTTTCCAAAGTTCCTCATTTTGCTGCGACCAGACAATAATCCGAGATGCGTAACGTTGGTCAGAGTGGCGTCCCTAGCTCATACCAAATGGGGTGGTCAGATGGGGACCATTTAAAAAATAAATGGGGGGGGGGCCACACCGAGCAGATTTGCTCATACATTTCTAGCATGATATCATTCCTTTGCTCGAGTAGTCCTTGCAATTCTGAAATGTGTTGAACATTGCGTCCAAATGCTCGTGTTTGCCTATAAGGATGCATGTACGGCGGAGTTGGTTAAATTGGTTGGTTAGCGGTATAACGTAATGGACGTAATGTAATAATGTATTTATATAGCGCCCCTAATTCAGCTGCATTCTCAACGGGTTCTCAACGGGCGTCTGTGCTTGGGCAAGGGAACAGGAAAGTCTTAAGACATCTCCGCAACTTCAAGTTGAGAGGGCCGGTAATTCCATGCGCAGCGACTGTGGAAGACAGTTCCAAGCTGAAGGAAAAACCTATTAAACGCTCTTCGATTGGACCACCCCAACCAGGCATTTGCGCACATGGGAAATGGTTTTAAACTGCATGTATACGCTTCATGTTGAATAGGGAGTCAATGAAGCGATTTCCGAAGAAAGCATGATATATTAGCAAACTTTGGAATGCCACCTATCAGACGAGTTGCGGCATTAAATATAGACCGAAGTTTCAAAGAATTGGGGAAGAAAGACCAATGTAAACAGCATTCCTGAAGTTCACCAGAGTGCAAAATGCCGGGGACTAGCCTAAATTAGCGATAGCATGAATCGAGATGGAACTGCGAATAAAACTAAGTTGACGGATATGATAATTGTAGGATTTAGGAACAGAGTTGCTCAGATTACTGAAAGTAAGGGTAGGATCCAAGACAATTCTTGATTGACACAGTTAAATTCGACTCGAGTAATGACACGTCATCATTCGTTCATAGAGTACATTATTTTAATCACACTTCGCTTTGTCGTAGTGAAATTAACCTGAAAAATAGACCCGTAAGAATAGCACAGTCACAAAAGTCCTGAAAAATTTCCAACATCCAAATGGAAGGTACGATTATCGCTATCTGGGTACGAATTTGAGTGGAATTCTCGCGTCTGGCATCGTGAAGATGCGGTTGATCATTCCAATCGGTGGATGTTCACTCGCATCCACATCCAACTGGAGACGGAATCGGTGGAGTAGCTAGAAAACAATATAACAGTTCAGATACATTTCTTTATATCATTAGCCAGCCAGTAAGTAAGCAAGTCGGTCGGTCAGTGAGCCAGTTAGTCACAGATAGTCATTCATTCGCGTATGCGAGAGCTTCTGTCCTCATAAGGCACATAAGGCAAACCCTACAACCAGAGACAACGTCAAATTAGTGTCTCAATGCGGAAAGAAATTCGCTGTTGAACCTGCAGCCAGAGAAGAATATCGCGCATAAATTTGGTTGTGTTTCGGTGGAATTGTTCCAACGATCCAAAATTCAAGGGAGGGAGTAATCCATTCACACCTGAATACACGGTTAATTCGCGAGCAAATATACTGCTCTCCAACATTATGTAAAAGGCGACAATTTAGCTATTGGACGATAGATAACTGGATGTCTAGTATCCAGTCCAGCCGTTTCAAAGCTGGGAGAATAATCGAACGAGGTAAGTAAATAAGATTCCTGAATCGAGCGATAACCCTCAACTGATTCAGTGATTTTTTCCTTCATTTATATCGTACCTTGACAACCGTCTTACCTTGACGAGCGCCAGGTAAGTTTCCTGTTCGGCAAATCTCCGTCCAATACACATCCTGGACCCATATCCGAAGGGCAACATAACGAAGTTATTGGTAGGTCGTAGGGCGTCGCCCTCTCCTTTCATCCATCGCTCGGGTAGATATTGGTCGGCATGCTCAAAGTGTTCTTCCAGCAGACACATCGCTTGGAAGTTCAACCAAACAAGTGTCTGATGTATTCAAACAGAAAAGCAATCAGTTAGTATTGGAAACGCGCGGTAAAAAAAACCTTGAATCTCAATCTGTTCAAAATTTATCCAATCCATAATCGTCCGTTTCCACAATTCAATGTGCACTTTTGAACTTCGAAGGAAGTGTATTATTGCATTCGTAATTGTCAAATATATTTCTGAAGCGTAGCTTAATAGGCAAGCGCAAGGCACCAGCTCATTGACGAGTGCTAGGTCATGTCCGAAGAATGTCCACAGATGCAGCGTCATGTGCAAAGTCTGGTTGCCAACGGAACACGAAGAAATGGAAACAAAAGATTCATCTAAGAGGATGTCGTTTAGGAATGACTGGAAGAAAGAGCAGTGAAAGGTTAGGGCAGGAAGTTTTGAAGTGATTTTTGAAGTACATTTTGAAGTAAAATCAACTGTACGACTAGAGAAGATGGTGGACGAGTTGGAGCAAGAGATTTGTGGAATACCATAAAAACAGCCTTTCGGAGGTTGGTTATTCACGATTCTACTATTTAGAAGCTTTGAAAAGTCATTGGCATAAAGCTACTCACTCCTTTAGGAACCAGATAGTCGCTGAGTATCAGGTCCACACTGAGCTGTCTCAAAGGTCCACCTTCAATGGGAAAATTCAACCTGAGATCAAATCACCATAAAAAGGAATGTAACCAATGTGACCAAATAATAATCTACCAAAGCTTCTGGCTTGGATACCAGCTTGTTCACAAAATCAATCAATAGGCAATCAATTATTTTTACTATTATTATTACAGTAAATTTATATTGTGCCCATATAATCACGACTGTCTCTTCAGGAGCTCTCGCAGACCAGCGAAGAACGAGGCAGAGAAACTGTTGTCGGGAGCCACAGAGAAGGCTGCAAATAAACTGTCCACTGCCGATAAGTAATGGGCAACGGGTAAGAGAGCCAACCACCTCTAATTGTCTATCAACAAATCGCTAGCGTCATCACAAATAAATATATTTGAGAGATTCCAGAGAAATGCGAGTTGTCCAGATACTGACCGGAATGACTCCTTAACGCACGCCTTCATATACGGCATCCGACTGAGTACTTCCGGCGTCACAAGCGGACAGGAAGTGCGGCCAAGTACGGAGTCGAATTCCGACAGAAGGCGATCTTGTTTGTCAACGTTTTTGGCCAAATTGTACAGACAGAAGCTTAGCGCATAAGCAGTCTACAGAAGTCAAAATAAAAGACAAAGCATATTTAATAATTTGAATTCAAAAGACAAGTTCATAGAGCTCCACAATCCTCTGCTCTGCATCACCATAATTGTTTATATTAAGCTCGACTATTCACAACATTATAAGAAAAAAATCATCATAATCGTCATCGCCATAAAAACGCCACCATTTTATTATCTTCAGGATTATCTTTATCCATGCACTGTGTGCACAACAGTATAGTTATTGCTTTTACAAACCTCGCAAGGGCGTTAACCACAGGTAACAAGTCTAAAAATATTGTCCTTTATCTAGGCGTACCACACCGCCTACCACAATCACCACTCGCCTTATTAGGTCTAATGCTGCTACTGCCACAAAGAATAACAACTACAATCAAGACTGCCACCATCAATCGTACCACCACAACCACCGGCATCAAGCTGTTAAGCGTCCCTCCACTACCACATGTTCACACATACTACTTCTACCAAAATACCACCTCTGCCACTTCCATCTTTAGGCCTACCGAGTCGATGCCAGCAGTGAACAGGTCGATTGCGAGTCGAACCATTTCTTCGTTGGTCAGTCTTTCCGAATTCGTGTCGACCAGATTTCGAAGGAAGTTCTTGCTCTTGACCTTCTTTTCGTTGTCCTTGACTTCATCTGACCTCAGAGCTTCGTCAACGTACGTCTGTGCAACCCTACATCAAGGAAGCATCAACCAATGGGCAGGGCAATGATCTGCTTGCATTTGGGACGGATGCATGGATAAACGGAATGATGGATGGGTGGATGGACGGACGGACCGCGAAAGAATGGAATGACGAATCAATCCGTCGGTCCGATGGATAGATTTGATTTTGAAGTAGACTGAAGGGTGATTCTTATTTTAATGGTATACGCAAAGAAGTGTACATGAGGTTTTTGTCTCATCAGGCAGGCCGACGTCATATCTGGGTTCAAAACCTGATCTGCAAGCGAATTACCACTAAGCATAATCATCGAGAAATAACTAAAATCGTTAGTAGATTTCAATACTGAGGCATCCAATGAAAGACATGAAAATGGTTCCTAACCTTTGGCACGTTTTTGTGGCATCAAGAAACTGTCGGTAGAGTTTACTTCGGTAGATGGCGTACCAGGGAAAGGCGTAGTTGGTCTTTTGAATTGCTTCGAACATTCTGTTCACAGATCCAATGACTTTGAATGCATCGGAGTCGGGCAGAATCAGAGGTTCCAGGCAACCAATGCGTACATTGAAACATACGGCTCCAAATGCTGTACACAATCACAGATCAAAAAGAAGAAATAATTTCTAGTAAGAGACAGAATTTACTGAAATTTTATTTTAATCCAAATCAACATTCACAACTCGCATTTAACTCGAATTTAATAAAAAAAATGCATTTAATAAAAAATACAATTTGCATTTTAACTAAATCAGGTGAACATTCTGTAGTCCTTAACCCCAATGTAACTCATCTCAGTGAGTGACCTCTTTTCAACGCTATTTTTAAAATGGACAGTCGCCCAGCGGCCCAGATGGCTGCAGAGAGATTCATTGGTAAGGAGTCAAAAGTGGGTCGCGGACGACAGCCCCATAAATCATCATGAGGTATACAGCTGGGTACAAGAGACAAAGACCTCGTTGTCAGTGAAGATAAGCAAAACATCGGACGGACAAATGTTAGGCCTACTGGTAGCTTTTAAGATTGGTCTGATTTTACGAGGCTAGTGGAATGCGAAGTTGCGGACCGTAGACAGATTTAAAGTATGCGGATTTCTGCAGTCTCATTGACTTTCAAATTGTCTCTGCTCTTTCTACTGTGCATCACGTTGTTCTTTCTCTAGTTATACTCATGTGGTGTGTCCCATATACCTTTTTATCAACCGGTTAATCAGACTGGATAACACTGAACCCAATAGGTGCTCACTGCTCAGACCGTCCATAATACTCTTTGTAAAGCAGTTAACCCACTCTGTATTCTTACCTTCCATCGTGTACTTGGTTAGGAGTTTTGTGATGTCTTCTTCGAGCTTTCCAGATCCTTCGTCGAGTTTTCGGCTTAGAAGTTTAATGAAGTCATCGGCCACTTGGTTCTGGATTGGGAGGTAGACATGGGCCGCTCCAGGGGGCATCATCTTCTGCTGTACGGCACTACGCACCCTCCACCACGGCTCACCGTTCCTTCAAGTCAGGAACAGAGGTCACACAAAGAAATACAGAGTTCAGACACACAACACAAACAGACAAGACAGAAAAGGCAGACAAGACAGACATGCAAATATACATTCATAAATACATGCCTTTTTTTACAGCGCTACGATGTTATGGTGGAAAGTCAGCTAATTGCAACCGACGTCTCGTAGCAATCGTAACATGCACGTGGATGATGGAGGACAATGGTAGGAGGAGTAACGGTTATAAGAGCAGGCGTAATATTATGAAGTGAAGAAGAGACATAAGGAGGAAGAGAGGGAGGAGGAGGAAGATAAGGAGGAGGAAGAGAGTGAAGAGTAGGAGGATTAGAAGAGTAGGAGGAAGAGGATTAGGAGAAGGAAGGATTGAAGAAAAGATGCGGATGAGGAGCGAACTCATTCACTCAACCAGGTCACTCGGTGATGATGACAAATACGACAACGCTGACCGTGATGGCAATGACACAAAAGACAATGACGATGACGATGATCAAGAGCATCATCATCGCAACGACTAGGATAATAGTGACGACGATGACGATTAATCATTGCGTAAGCCTGAGGTAGTATAGTTCTTCTTACAGTGAACCGAACCCGAGGGGTTCTTTGTCTCTTTTCGAGGCAACTACCAACAGTGGCATCACCGGACGCTCGGGGAATTTGCCCTCAGCCCTATAGACGGTCTCGATGTCCGCTGGGTCAAAAAGTTGGACGATGTGTCGACCCATCTTCTCTTTGTAGATTTTCCCATAAACAGCCAGATTCTCTTTCTTAGCCAAGTGCATCCGCTCGAAACTGAACCGACCTTCAACAATCACAAGGTCCAACACAACGCGCTCTATGAACTGTTTGAGATATGTTGACAAGGCGCTATCTAAATATACCGGGACGCGCGCAAACATGCATATAAAAATCCAGCTTTTAGTTAATAGTCTTCGTAATCGCAGATGCTCATAATTTTTTCAAGTCTAAGACCTACTTACAGACTAGGCGTTGGACAGAAGATTATTGACGAGCGCATCGGCAAGTTAGAGGGTTCCAAAGTGAAGAAAATGTGAAAACTATTCCAAGACAGTGTTCTCCCTAACGCTGAAGCTACAAGAATGAGATTTTCTCCAACCAAATAAAACTATCTCAAGTGGCAGGAATGAACAAATTTATAAAACAATTGCAGCGAAGAAACGAGACTTGAATAAACGAATGAATTTATCTAGGGATATTGGCGTGGCCACTCAGTAAGCCTATATGCGTGTGTGACTCAGTCTGTCTGTCTGTCCGTCTGTTTGTCAGTCTGTCTGTCAGTCTGTTTGTCAGTCTGTTTGTCTGTCTGTTTGTCTGTCTGTTTGAATGTCTTTCTTTAAGACTTGTTTCATTCATGTATCTGTTTCGGTGACTGATTACAATCATTCTACCGGTTGCCGTGCTTATTCATTCAGATCCATCTTTTGGCCTATCTGTCTGTCTCGCTCTCTCTCTCTCTCCCTTACTCTCTTCAACGTCGTGGAAGAGGACAATTATTCGTTGCTAGTCTTACCGAACCTGGAGTAGTCGAGCAACGATCCGATGAGAGGCCATCCCTTCGGACCAGGAATCGCACCGAATGGTTTCGGCATCTCAAAGACAAACGCCAGGGTCAAACGATCTCGTCAAGGACAAAGTAGTATCCACTGCCCTCGATCGCCAACAAATGACTACGTTCCCTAAACCACTGAAACAGAAATGGATGACACTGTAGGCTCTATACCACGTAAGGGTGTTGAGGTCATGTTTAGGTGGGATATAGAAGGATATTGTAAAGAGTGGAGTGAGGTAGGGTAGTATGGGGTGATGGTTGAGGAGGGTGAAAGTCATCTGAAGCTATGAAAGTTACAATGCTCAAAAATCTACGATCATTTTACCTAATAGTCCTTGAAAGGAACTACCAAAGCAAACAGCGTGGTCGTTTGGCTGTTCATCGCGAGGCTCGGTCCATCCACACGAAGTAAACGAATTTTAATCCACATGGAATGTAATCCTGGTTGTTAGAAGCCAACGGGTTAAATAGAACCCTACAATTCTCTCAATAGCTTTAATAACCACCCACATGTAAAGCAACGAATGTTTAACTGTTTCGGCCGACTTCCTGCAACGAGCGTTGTGTTCTTGCAACCATGTATAACCGTATCAGCATAAACTCTTCAAAGCCAACAACTGTAGACCCAGATACATACCAAATGTACATTGATCAACTGACTGACTTAATATTCAACTCTGCCACTCATCACAGACTGTATTATGTTTATAAAATTACACTGCCCCCTTTAATGTGCGCAACAGCGCATACCTTGGTAGACGCACGTAGGCCAGTCGCTCGAAGTGGACCTTTCTTAGTCGCATACACATATAAATCATACGACACACAGGCTTGCATGCATGCATACCCCGCTGCTTTCTATATAATATACACAGGTCCTTAAAGATACATGTAGTTAGTGAAAAGATAGGCCTAATTACAATTCATACGTCTATAGTATAAAAATGAACGTCGGTCGTTGAAAGCGATCTGTATTAGGCCTATAACTTAAACACGAGGCCCAGCTAGTAATGTTGCATGTATGTATGCATACGTACATACATACATACATACATACATACATACATACATACATACATACATACATACATACGGAGAATATACGTACATATATACATACATTATATACGCTGCGCATTTCGCACATACATTTCGGGCGATGTGTGAAGAGGTCAACTGAGATTTTTCAAGGGTTGTCATCAAGCAGCTGGTCTCTGAATCTGATTGAAAATGCGTTTCACTTACAACTGGTCTCAGGGCGTGTCAGCACTCAATGCCTGCAGGCTCTGATTCCAGCGTCGTATTGCGCCACAAGGAAGATTTAATTTCGTGTTAATAGTTCGTCTAAATTGTCTGATATGCGATAAGACATTAAACGCTATTCAATTACATTAGTTAGCCTATATAATGGAAGCGATTGACTTTGATCTTTACTTTAAGCAGTAAAAATATCGGGGCGAAGTTATCGAGCGTCTGTTGCTCTAAAGCGCTAGCAGTAAGCACTGGGGTAAGCATCATCCCTCAGCGCTATTAGCCTATTGCATTTACAACTGTGATGTACTCAGAGGTAGGAGTTGTAACGAGAAGACGAGAGATAGAAACGTGTAGGGCCCTACATAAAATAGGGTCGTGCAGATTGTGATAAATTGGAAGACGAATGAATTCTACGGATGGGATCTGACGAGGTTCAATGTTCCTGTCTCTACTTCCGTTTTGGTGAAGAGACTCAATCTCTGTTATCGCTGGACTGAAACCTTGGTTCAGTTTAAATAATAAACTTTAATAGGCCTACGGTCTATACTTCAGTTAAAAGAAGTCAATATTTTAACCTGCCTCAGAATTTCTCTGATGTTCAACAGTCCAAACTCTTGTTACTTTTTACTTCGCGCGTTGTACGAGTAAGGGCTGACAAGTAGTAAGACAGACGGACCATCCTTTCGGAACTTACGCGACAAACTACGGAGAGTGAATGACCTGGTCATTTAGGCTATAGTGTTTCTATCGGTCCACCACTGTCTGTCTGTCTGTCTGTCTCTTGTCTCTCTGTATCTACGTCTAACTCCTGTTTCGTCATGGCCTCTGCGTCTCAATACAGACCAGAGGGGCGCGTGTGACCATTTTGAGATATCGAGTATAGGTCTCCTTTTTCAAACTAACGATGGTTATCTCCAGAACTCCTGCTGCTGCAAGCGGTTTAAACATCGCCGACTTCAAATACATAAGCCTCGTGAAACGCGCAGACGCATACATACGTGTACACTGACACAGGCAAACAAATAGACATAGCTGGGCAAACAGTGTCAACCATGGACAGAGATTCAGACTAACGGTAGGTATACACAGAGGCAAAGGGACACATGCATTTGCAGGCTAGCAAACAGACGTAGAAAGAGGGACGAACAGATGGGGAGTGATCCTGGATGCGTTGCTCTGATTGGCTGCTTCCGTCCAGCTACCATTGACAAATTATTGACGAATCGATGGCTCTGGACTGGACGTTAAAGGTCGTTTTTCAATGAAAGTATTTATAACGGAAGATGAGCGCTCACTTCAGCTAGTCCCAAGACAGCCATTGGTACGAATTGCTAGCTACTTCCTTATCTTATCCTTGGAGTAGGGCCCCTATGACGTGAGTAAGAAACAGGCATAAAAATAGCAATGGTTAGTCTTCTCCATCGCCGTCTCATCTTCTCATTAATAAGCTGGTGCTCTGCGCTTGGCTTTCAAGTGGCGCTTTAGAAATTTGGGGATTACGATTACGAAATTTCTTCCAACTGGGTGAAAGCGGATACAGAGAGCTGGTGTGGTTACTCGCTAGATGGCAGATGGTGACCAGTTCTGCTAGTTACAACACCTCGTACAAGAATCATTGAAGTCTCAAAGTAGAAGAACGCATAACATTTTCAGTTGTATGTCACCTGCAACGGGCTTGTAAATGTAATCGTAAACTAACAATTTTCATGGGAGACGACATGGATAGGGAGAGGTTTATATTGATTGACAACACAAACGTTGACCTGAGGATCGTGAATTTGGCTTAGTCACCATGTATTGTTGTCTGGGGTGCACTATGGGCAATTACATGTGATATGAGGCGTCGCGGGGTCCACGGGAGAGGCTGTCTGGGTGATATAGTTCTGTAACCGTGATTATTCGGAACATTACATTACAATAGATAGCCTCGAACAATTTATATATATAGGTCATTATTATACATTAGGTTTAGCTGAACATTCACTAATTCAGACAGTATAGGTTCTGTCAGTCACTCGGGTAGGCTCTAGCAGTTACAGTCAACCCACATTCTAGGGATACCTTGAGTGGTCAGTAGTTGGCCAATCAAAGTAGTCTGTTCTAGGATAGGCCAGTTTCCTCTTTGGCTGAGGAAACTCACTTATAAGCTACAGCACTGTTAGGAACTTTGCAGTCTGACTTCCGAAGAACTCTAGCTATCTTGTCAGGCTCGTCAACTCGTATCATCTTAGGGTCTGGACATTATCATCTCACCCATATTCGCATTAGTAAGTATATGTAACAGTTATGTATTAGTCACCATCATTATATATATATTATTATTATTATTACCTCTTCTTCTCTGTATTTAATAAAGATAAGTTGTATTCTAACTGTCTCTTCATGTGTAGCTAGTTTCCCCTAGCATAATCTACTCGTCAACATCTGATATAATAGTAGAGCTAGTCTAAGTAGAACCTTCAGCGTTCTTACAGTTCTCGATATCAACGCTCATTTGCGCGCATAAGCAAGCAGTAACGTTTCTATTTCAATGAATGCAATAACGATAACATAAAACGTTTACGACACATCCATATCATACGTAGTGTATAGCATTTAGTTTAAACTGTTATGAAGATTAACGTTCATTCGAAAGCAGAAGCAACGCTGTTTCACATCGAAGTCATTGCAGGATCAGCGTCCGATTACTGGTCAGACAGTCACTGTCTGGGGATCAAATTGAGTGGAATTCTGGCGTCTGGCATCGTGAAGAGGCGGTTGATCATACCAATCGGTGGATGTTTATCCGCATCAGCATCCAACTGGAGACGAAATCGTTGGAGTAGCTGGAAAACAAGAAGTCAGTTCAACAGTTCACTGACACTTCCCAACTCCAGGCCACTGCTTATCTCAAATTATCTATTAGAGTCATATACATCTATGGAGCGACGTGTATCCTGAATACGGAACTTTATCGGCATCGCCACCTTTCTTGCTAATCACCTATCTTTATCTGCCTTTGGGACTTCTATCCTTTACCCCCTCGGCCTTTTGCCACTCGAAACTGAAGTGTCGCCTCTTCAAGAAATTCTTACCCTGAGTCACCATGTCAGATCAAACGAAGTCCACTTTCCACTTCTCAACCCAAAAGATATCATCAAAACAGCAACTCTGCCACATCACATCTGACCCTCTGGAAACCAGACTCTTACCTCATTCGGACTTCCCTTTTGACAATCTCCATCGCATGAAGAACGCTCGTGAATAAGATGGCGCCCTATCAATGGCTTTCGTGTGGCGCTTCATAAGATTGAAGATTACGATATCTTGGATATTATTCGTAAGCCAATGGGTGGTCACGTTATCAGTATCCGATGTGTGATCACAAGGTCACTCTCTGTGGAGCAAATTGATTCAATCGAGACCGAGAGAGCTTATACCTTGATGATGATAATAACAAGAAGATCAGCCAATATATTACTAGGACTCTCATTACTTTTACCTCAGTTACCGTTTCCTTACATATTCTAACCTTAGTTTTTCGTACCTTGATTGCCGTCTTACCTTGACGAGAGCCAGGTAGATTTCCTGTTCGGCAAATCTCCGTCCAATACACATCCTGGACCCATGGCCGAAGGGCAACATAACGAAGTTACTGGCAGGCCTTAGAGCGTCGCCCTCTCCTTTCATCCATCGCTCGGGTAGATATTTGTCGGCATGCTTAAAGTGTTCTTCCATTAAACACATCGTTTGAAAGTTCATCCAAACAAGTGTCTGGTGTATTCAAACAGAAAAACAAATAGACTTTGAAACGTGCAGCTAAAAAATTGTTGATCAGTTATACGAGTAGGCCTATCTCTCAAGTTCGTTCAAAGCATATCCGTCCATATCCTCTCCGTTTCTGTGTTATCTCATCTCTCGTTGCCCGTCTTCTCGTTCGATGTAGCCATTGAACTCAAGGAGAGCGTTGCCAAGCATGAAACAGAAGCAACGCTGTTCCACATCGAAGTCATTGCAGGATCACGAGATCAGCGTACGATGAGTGGTCAGACGGTCCCTCTCGGAGGATGAAATTGAATGGTATTCTGGCATGGAATTGCATTCTCGTACCCATTATCGTAAACGTCAAATATATTTCACGTGCTGTTTAAAAGGGAAATAGTAAATAGTTGACAATAAAAGATAAGGCAAGGCACTGGCTCGCTTACGTGAGCTGGATGGTGTCCGCAGATGAAACGAGATCAACAACCTTTAGTAGCCAAAGGACAAAGAGGAAACAGAGACAAAAGAATTGATTAGGCGGATGTCGTCGTTTACTACGAGAATGACTGGAAGGCAGAGCATTGAAAGATTAAGGCAGGCAGTCCTGAAGAGGTATGTGAGAGTACATTATGAAGAGTTAGATTCTAAGGGTATATAGGTAAAGAAGATTATGGTATCTGAGCAGTGGAAGTATTGGAGCCGGAAGCGATATTTGCGTAGTAGGCTACGTCGTGAAAATAAGCTACAAGGCTTTATTCATTACTGTTTACTAAAGCCTGTAGAGAGCTGAGAAAGATGGCTAGGAATTTATTGGCTCACCCCCTTTGGAACCAGGTAGTCGCTGAGTACTAGATCATCACTAAGGTACTTGATGGATCCGCCTTGAACGGGAAAATTCAACCTGAGATCAAATCAACACAAAATGAAATGTACGCCAGGTAACTATGTGTAAAAGGAAAGCATTTCTAGTGTAAAAACGATAAAAGCATTTCTCAAGATAACTTCGTTATACACAACAGCGTCAGTCAGTTAATGTTATCGCAAATGACTGTTTTGGAGAGTTTTTAAACAATGACGTGTCCTGTAGCTGTCCAGATACTAACCGGAAAGATTCTTTGACGCACGCCTTCATATATGGCATGCTGTTGAGCGCTTCCATTGTCACAGGGGGACTGGAAGCGCGGTCAAGAACCGAATCGATTTCCAACACAAGGCGATCTTGTTTGTCAGTGTTTTTGGCCAAATTGTAGAGACAGAAGCTGAGTGCAAATGCAGTCTACAGAAAACAATCAACACGTTTGTGGGATAATCTGACGTCATATGTTACCAATTTCGTAGCTCCACAGCCTATCATGTAAGGTATAATATCCTCTACTCTGCGTCAGTATGAACATGACCGTCATCAGCTCTACCACCAATATCGTCAGCACCAACACGACAATTTAACATCCTTAAGATATTCATTAGAACCTATAATAATGGATTTCACAAACCTAACAATGCCGTCGACTTCAAGTTACAAATCACAAGGTGGAGATTCAAAACGTCTTCGTGGGAAATAATCCCCACCTTCCCATACCCCTCCCACCCCATTCCAACGCCTTCAACACCGCCAGCCTTATCACTTCTACCATTACCATCACAAGGAGTGGCCGCAACAATCAATACTGCAACTACCACGCATTATCGTGCCACCACAACGATTGCCACAATTACCACCACAACCACTGGTATCAACATTTCAACCACGCCTATACCACCCCAGTCCTACTCCTAGAATTTCTACAGCATATACCAAATTGGTCATATCCAATATAATTACCGAGTCGATGCCACCATTGAACAGATCAATGGCGAGTTGCATCATTTCTTTGTTAGTCAATCTATCCGCATTATTGTCGATCAGAGATTGAATGAAGTTCTTGCCCTTGACCGTCTCTCCATCGTCCTTGACCTCAACGGGTTTCAGAGCTTCGTCAATGTAGCCCTGCGCAATCCTTAATCAAGGAAACATTAACAACTGAGTATATATATATATACTTATATATATATATATATATATATATATATATATATATTCCAATCCTCTGCCTGGGTTCAGCATGAGGAGATAAATGGGTGGATAGATGGATGCAAGGATGGATCGCTGGAAGGATGGATGGATGGACAGATACATGGAATAATAATTGGTAATGATACTAATGACTTACTGAATAATTCAACTATTACTGAGCACGGCAACATTCAAGTAATAGTAATAGGATAGACATAAGACAGACAGATGCATGGAATAGTATGGATTGACATGTCAGACGGATTGAGGAACGGGTGGATAGATAGAATGTTGAATATGATCGAGGGATGGTTTTGAGGTGACATGTTGAAGGGGCGGGTAGGCAGGTTGGGTAGGAAGGTACATCTTCATCCCGAGTTGAGAGGAAGTTTGTCCCCATCATGTATGATTGGGTGATCCTCAACTTCCTCAAGCTATGTAAAAGACAATGATTTTGGAGTGTTTAATGGTAACCTTAAATTGTTCAATGCTTCATTGATCAGATGAATGATTCCTGCAAAGATTTATTAAAATTGCACTAAATTTAGATGTTGTTCAATGAAGCCAACTTGTCTGATGTCAGATGCTACGTATTTGCTTGCAATGACACCACAACGTCTGGAATATGAACGACGTTGCATAATTTACTATCAATCGAGATCAACTCGCAGAGGCAGGATTGCAAACCGCACTCAGATTTCTGATAGGTGACTACCGCGAACAACTTAAACTCACTGTCATCTATTTTGGTGATATTGCAGCAGGTAGAATACTCTTGATGGCACCCGGTACTAAACATGGATGCCAACGATAATGTATTTCATCAGAGCCTGGATGTCCAGAGATAATTTCGACTTACACACCGGGAAGAAATGTTACTTCGAGATGTCAAACTGTCTGCCAGACAGGATTGCTAGAAGCAGTCTAAGCTCCATATGAAGATGTCGCTATCTTTCTACCAGAACATGGATTTTTTTAGATTATTCTGAAAATTCTCTTCAACTACAAGGAGGTATATGACACAATTTCTAGAGCAGTGAGAAGATCTGACGAAGGGGGAAGGAGTAAAAACTCGTCCAAAATTGCTTGACATCATTTATAGACGACCCCCAATTCATCTATAGCCTATCTTACCTATAATCGTTAGTAGATTCTAACGCTGACACCTCACTGAAAGACCGACCTTTGACACGTCTTTGTGGAATCGTAGAATTGTCGGTAGAGTGGAGTTCGGTAGAGGGCGTACCAGGGAAAAGAGAAAAGAGTCTTTTGAATTGCCTCGAATAGCTTTGTCACGGAATCAATGACCTTAAAAGCGTCGGAATCGGGAGGTATCGAAGGTTCCAGGCAACCAATGCGTACGTTGAAACATACGGCTCCAAATGCTACACACAACCAGAGGTATATCAAAAAGAAAAAATACAATTTCACAAGATAGAGAATTTAATGTGTTTTATCCTATAATTATTGCTCTCGTTGTGGAATACGCATTTAATTTTCTCCAATCAAGGAGAGTCTAATGATTGTTTTACGTTATTACAAGATAGGCCGACGCTAGCCAGCGAGAGGCATTAAGAGCCGAAGTGATACGTGTACACAAATTATCGTTACATTGACAATTTGGTGTCCGCTCGATTATCTGAAGATTCGATAGTCCGTGGATTCTATACTACGACATTAATTTAACTAGAAGCTGGATTAATTGATGAAAGTATGTGTAAGACTGGGAGATGGATTGATATGAAAAGAATCTTACCTAACTGGAAGATGGATGCATAAGAAGGATGGTGCAATCCAGCTCATAGCCTAGCATAATTCTTTTCATCAATCCAGCTACACTATTAAAACCGCATTCCTATCACCTATTGACCGGACACCATACAATCTTCGGACTATCGAACCTTCGGACTGTAAACACAGAACCGACAATTTGGGACATGGGTTAATGGCCTCGTCAACAGTCAAAGTATGCAACGCAACAGGAAAATGGAAGGCTCCTTTGGAACTTTCAGAGTGGTCTGTCATTTGCGACGTTGGTGGAAAGTGAGATCGTCTACACATGGTAAATGTTAAATTCAAACTGGTGCATCTGGTCTTTTATCACACGGTAAGTCTTTCGCTATCAATCGAAATTGCCATTAATTTGGTTCAAAAACATTGTGTGGTACGTACAATTATATTCTTATAACTTTCTAAAATGTTTCATCAGGTAGGACAGTGCTGAACATAGTCAGTTCACATACACTACCTTGAAAAGCAGCTAACCCACTCCGTATTCTTACCTTCCATCGTGTACTTAGTGAGGTGTTCAGTGATATCTTCTTCGAGCTTTCCAGATCCCTCGTCGAGCTTTCGACTGAGGAATCTAATGAAGTCATCGGCCACTTGGTTCTGAATTGGGAGGTAGACATGGCCCGCCGTAGGGGACATCATCTTCTTTTGCACGGCACTGCGCACCCTCCACCACGGCTCACCATTCCTTGAAGTCATGAACAGCGTTGCATAAAGAGATGCAGACAGACAGACAGACAGACAGACAGATAGAGGGAAAGCAAACATACATACTGACAGAGGTAAAAAGGATTGACAGTCAGGAAGACAGACAGACAGACAGACAGACAGACAACAAACAAACAAACAGTAGCAACAAGGAATCATATACATACATTCACACATTTCTTAATCGTGGCGATCTATAATGGCAGAGCTCTAGTAATTGTGAATAGCGCATGAAGAACTAAATCACTGTCAGTTCATAGTAACCATATCGGTGGAGTAAGAAGAAGAGGAGGATGAAGATGAAGGGAATGAGGAAGGGTTGGAGGTGGAGGAAAGAAGAGGTGAAAGAGAGGGCGGTGTAGGCGAAGATGGAGAAGTATGAAGAGGAGCAGTAGCAGGAGCAGGAGTAGAAGGAGGGAGGTGGAGCGTCGGAAGAGTTATAGGAAGAGGATCGAACTCACTTACTCACACATTCCGAGTTAATAATGCGCTCTAATCACTCGATTTTGATGATGATGACGATTACGGTAACGCGGAAGATCAGGAAGACGACAAGATTTATCATGACGATGATGACGATGATGATGACGACGATGATGATGATAACGATGATGTGATGTTGATAATGACGTTGATTGTGATCGTAATGATGACGAGGATGGTGATGACGATGGTGATGATGACAGCCACGCTTATAGTGGCAATGCCCATAACGATGACGACAACGACGATGATGATTATTTTAAAACATTGCAAAAACTGGAGTCGGTGGTGATGATTCTTACAGTGAACCCAATCCGAGTGGCTCGTTGTCTCTTTTCAAAGCAACCTGATGGAGAGGCACAACATAACGCTCTGGATATTTGCCGTCAGCCCTGTATGCGGTCTCGACATCCGCTGGGTCGAAGATGTTGACAATGTGTCGACCCAGTTTCTCCTTGTAGATTTTCCCATACACAGCCATGTTCTCTTGCTTCGATATGTGCATCCGCTCGAAGCTGAACCGACCTTCAACGACCAGCACAACGCGCTATATAAGCGGTGCCAGATGCTGACAGTGTGCTATATAAATATAATAGGGATTCACAGGGGCCTTATTTTGAAATTTTAGGTCCAACTACTAATTAATAGTAATCGTAATCGTATAGCATGCATGCTCATGAACTTCGGAAGTCCTAGCCCAGGCGCATGGCAGCTGCTGAAACTGAGAAGTCGGAGGGATTTCAAGGTGAAGAAAACTGTCTTCAGGCCAGAACGATTAGGGGACAGTGGAGCTACAGAAGTGGGTTCTCCTCCGAGTAGTTTGACGTCCTGCGTGTGAGTGTGTACCTCTGTGTTCGTCCGTGTGTGTGTGTGTAAATGTGTATCCATGCATGTGAACGTTACCCTAAATTCTGTGGCTAACTAACTGATGTTCGATCGTCTGTCGTGTAATGTCTTTTAGCTCTGTATGTCTCACTGTCTGTCTGTTTGTCACCTTCTCTATTGTGTCTGTCTGTCTGGCTCTCTTCTCATTTTCTCTCTTTCCTTCCCTCTGTATTTTATTCTCTATGTATTTTCTCAATCTTCCTAACCTCTGCCTGTTTCTCTCTTTCTATCTCTCACTCTCTCTGTCTCTCTTTTTCTCTCATCCTCTCTCTCTCTCTCTCTCTCCATTTCTTTCACACAAACAGAGAGAGAGAGACAGAGGGAGAGAAAGAGAGAGAGTAAGAGAGAGACAGGCAGAAGACAGGAAGGTTGAAACAAATGCAAAGAACTACTCTGTCTATATATGTATATCTGAAGGTGGTTAACCACCCCCTCATTCCCTAGGCGTTTAATTTGTGAAAGAGGACAATTCGTTTCCAGTCTTACCGAACCTCGAGTAGTCGAGCAAAGATCCGATGAGAGGCCATCCCTTCGGACCAGGAATCGCACTGAATGGCTTCGGCATCTCAAGGATAAACGCCAAGGTCAAACGATCTCGTCAAGGACAAAGTATCCACTGCCCTCGATCGCAAGCAAATGACCACGTCCCTTAAACCACTGAAACAACCAACGGTTACATAGCACAACCATCGAGGCGCATTGAAGTCAGGTTTAGATGGTATGGGTTACAGCAGAGTTTAACAGAAGAGTGACACAGTAGGCCTATACCACGTGAAGGTGTTGGAGATAGGGTTTGATGGGATATAGCAGAGTTTAGCACACAGTGCGGTAGGACAGAATGATGTCCCTTAACCACTGAAGAAGTGAAATCTGACATTGTATACACCAAGGGTGTTCAAGTTAGGGCTATAGGTGGATATAGCAGAGTGTTGTAATTGGTGGGAGATGATGGGGTGACCGGGTGAGATGATGGTAGGAAAGGGTGAGTGTCGGCAGAGGCTATAAAAGTTACAACGGGCAGACATCGTAATTACTTTACCTCATATTCGATGAAGTAGCTATAAAAATTAAACAGTTTTATATATAGGCTTACCTGGTATGATCACCGTTTGGCTCAACGGATTTTATGCCTTAGTAACTGCGACACGAACTTCGCAGACTATATTCATCGAGTCACACACAGCCCTTTATGAGTGGAGCTTAAGCTATCCTACGCACACACAAGCCATTTAATATGCTCGCAGACTGCAAGTCGACCATAACAATGCCGTACATACATACATACATACATACATACATACATACATACATACATACATACATACATACATACATATATACATACATAATAAATACACAGACATAATTATATAGATATACATATACGATGTTGCTCTCAATGTAGGCCATCGGTTATCCCTGCAATAAAAATGTCGAGGATACACAGCACGTTATATGGGCCTTTGAAAGTTATTTGCATTATAAGTAATTCTATTTTAACTTTGAGGCCTGCCTATCAAGTTATGTACGGAGTATCGGAGATCTATTTTTGCCTACATTTTACAAGTTCACTCTGAGCTCTTCAGGTATACATATATATTCATACTCAAGTTCTCAACGTATGACGTCAGCAATTAGTTAAATTCCGTTCGCCATCTTTATAGCTTATGATTAGCTATAAAGATGATACAATTTTTTAATGGCATTATAAACGGGAGAAGGTCTTAATCTGATTAAAAATTCGCCAATTTAAAAAAGTGGGGAGCTAGGCGAATGACTACTGAGTTCTCGAATAGAGCTTGGTGTTAAAAAAGTCTTAATAGCCTTTTTAACAAAAATCAAAGCTGATGTTTCGATCTTAAGTACACCAGGGAGCGGACGTCCGAAGTCCTTCAGAACACTACGGAACATTCGACGTGTGTGTGAGCTGATTTGAAGCCAGAGGACATTCCTCACTGCCACAAGAGTCCACGAGAAATTTAAATTGAAACTGGCATAATTATAGCAAAGAACAGTGCAACGTATTGATAAGCAAAACTTGCAACTACAAGCATGCAACGTGCAAAAGGGGAAAGTTCGTTGTCCGATTTGCCGGTGGGGTTGAACCTCCATGCCTTTTTGTATCCTCAAGCTTCCAGCCTGTGACCGACTCCCGAGGGGTCGGCTTGACCCCCTCAGGTTCATTACCAATGGTGCAGTGCAAGACTACACTCTGCGTGAGTAATTTAGTAAGCCTCACTCACTCTGGATCGACTTTTACGACAATATATATATATATATGTATATATATATATGTATATATATATACATCTGACGTCTGCCTATATAAGTGGCATAATGATATTCTTTGCTATATGTATATAGGTATATATGTATGATATTATAATAATTATATACATACGTATATTGTTGCATGCAAGGACTTGTATGGCTGCGAATAGTTATGTAAGCGGGCGATGGAATCCTTTGCTTGCAACAGGTACATATGCACCAAATGCTGTCTGTTATTCTTAGAGCAGAGGTGAGAGAGAGGCAAGGCGTTGGCTGGCTCAAAAAGACCCATTCTTCGGTTGATTGCCTGGCACCTGAGCCTTTGTTCCTCTGCCCCATCTCGGCGTGCTTGGGGATGCATGGTTAATTAAAGGTATAGGTGAGAAAATGGTGATTGGTTGATCAACTGTTGACAATCCACATGACCAATTCTTCTTTAATGTTCTATACGAGTCGTTGTAAGGATATGTAAAAGTACGTAAAAGCATGTATATACGCAACGCTCTCACGAAGTAAAAGGTGTTTTATTCAGTCTCTTGATTTATGAGTGTACCTAGAGCTCTATGTAATATATAAATAATATATATATTCAGGCTTATAAGAGTATATGGGGCATTATATAGGACATTATCTGGGACATTAGACTACTTAATACGTGTTTACCGAAGAACCGTATAATAAATGTTACGGCATCGACTGTGCTCATAATTCAATGTGTAACTCAAGTCACGTTATTCACGGCTCGTTCACGTAGCCTACATGTTTACGTTGCATGTGGATTATCGATGGACTTTACTCTCTACATCAGCGTTTCCCAATCTTTTTTGACCGTGGAATCATTTTCACTCAAATTTATTTGACGCAACCTCTGACCACAAATAAACGTATTCTGCCGTTTACGTACAATTTGTACAAACGCTTGAGAATGCAGACAAATGTCGGTCTAGGCCGAGGTCAAATTAATAACAGCACAAAATATCGATGACAATGACAATATCTAGATTTCCACGGAGCCCTCGTCTTCACTTCACGGAACCTTAGAGTTCCGCGTAACAGTCTTGGAAACGCTGCTCTACAAGAACCAAAAATGATACAAGCCACGTGAAGTTATGGAACGTTTGTTGCCGTTCTGCGCCCAAAGAAAGCTTTCAGACGGGGTCGTAAGAGGTTTGATTATCCGGGAGAGGTGCAATAATCTCTTAATCCAAAACCACCGGATCTTAGCTATGCTCTTACGTGCTTACTTACACACCTTGTGACTACGACATCATTACTGTGATGCACTTGAACGGATTTTCCAGAGGAGAGAGAGGGACAGACAGACAGACACCGACAGACAGATAGAAGAGAAAGAAACATAGGGACAGGTCTCCGTCGTAGATGTTGGCAACGCGACAAGCTATAATCAATCCTGTCAGTGACGCGTATATTTGTAACCATCGCCTCTGTTCTGGAAGGTATTCGAACTTTCTAGTGATGATGGGACCTGACAAAACGTCTTCCTGTTTCTTCTTTCGTCTTGGTGAACGAACTCTATATATTTTGTTTTCTGGATTAAACGTTCACTCAGTTTATGTGACAGACTTTAACACGGTCTATAATCCCGTTAACCTCAGTCAACATTTCCTACTGCCGCAGAATATCAGTGACTTCTATGGGGCTGAATTGCGAACGGAACTATATATATATATATATATATATATATATATATATATATATATATATATATATATATATATATATATATATATAACCTGTTGAGCGATGTTATAGGTTTCTACTGGTTCGACTCTGTTTGACTGTCCGTCAGGTTTTGTCTTTTTGTCTTGTGTCAATCTGTTTCTCCCAGAAAACGGATTAGCGTCAGATGTGCGTGGGAAAGGGTGAGTAGACACGACACCGGCGCAACACAAATAGACAGAAAGTCAGACAGAACTACATAGAGTGACTAACATGGGTACCTAAATATTTGCAGCGACCATTGTCAAGTTGTTGACGAACGATGGGCTCGCTGGTGGACGTAGGACGGGGGGGTTGTTGTTATATAAACTGCGACAACTCGAGGGGCTCACAGCCAGGGGCGTCACTAGGGGGTGCGGGGGTGCGGGCCGCACCGGGTGACACCATCAAGGGGTGACACCAAAATAAAAAAAATTGCAAATTTGACAAAGCAGACATAGCTCGGTCTAGTCGGGTTTCATAACCGTTCATTGTTAAATACATGAGCAGGCACAGGGTGCCACCATGTAGAGCGTCTGTTGCTTAAATGAATAAGATTCATAGTGGGTTATTTGCAAACGCACCAATTAATGACGTGTGGAGTCACGTGGTTGCAGAAAATTACAGACGTTGTTTACTGGTTCGCTTTTTATGTAAATAATTATTGCGAAATTTGATAATTTTATCAATATCTGTAACATATACATATTTTAAAGTAAATTAATTAGGACAGGACATAATTTTTAAGGGGTGACACCAAGAGTTTACCGCACTGGGCGACACCAACCCCAGTGACGCCACTGCTCACAGTCTCACGCTGGTATGACCTCTTCAAAGGAGACATTTGTTTAAAATTGGCGAGGGATATACTAAAACATCATGGCCCGTATGGGGATCGAACCCACGACCTTCGCGTTATTAGCACGACGCTCTAACCAACTGAGCTAACGGGCCGATATAAAAGTTGTACACCTTAATATGTAGACTAAACTGCTGTCATTGTATCGTTAAAATAGAGCTGCACGAGTCGAAAAATGGTCCATATATACTGAAGATATAGCTATGTATGACGACACTGATGAGACCCGTATTAGTAGACCCATCTATATAGTTTTGTAGGGATTCGGTAGACGGCAACATGGCAGCACATATCTTTATCAGAAGTTGTAGAATATCCACCAGTTCATGTATGGTGGACTCTGGAATAAACCATTCTGCATCCACTTTGAAAGTTCCATCAGACATTAGATTGCCATTATCCATCTGTTCATAAAATCATTGACTAGTTTCAATGAGACGAAGATGTGTCGATATCGTTATCGCACGTTATCATACAGTAACACGACAACTTGAATGTTGGAAGGCGAAGTGTGTGTATATATATATATATATATTATATATATATATATATATATATAAATAATCGCAGACTGCAAACGGTCATTCCAACTTAACTTAGGGCGATACGGAATCTTTCAAATCATCGAGCAAGTGCTCATAATCATAGACCTATTTAGTCAACGACATCTATAGAAGCTAACGACATTAACGTCCATTTGAGTTTTCGCGCAAGCAGAAACATCTCATTGACAATGGACGCATAAAATCTAACCAGACTTATCAGTCAATTTCATACTGATCATAGATTCAACCAATTTTTTTAAGTTATGGAAATCGACGTTAATTTGAAAACGACAGCGACATTGTTCCACATCTTAGTTCGTGGTCACGTGGCAAGTCTCCGATGAGTGGTCATAAGATCACTTGTCTGGGGATCAAATTGAGTGGAATCCTGGCATCTGGCATAGTGAAAAGGCGGCTGATCATTCCAATGGGTTGATGGTCACTCGCATCCTCATCCAACTGGAGACGGAATCGGTGGAGTAGCTGGAAAACAATTCTACAGTTCAGATACATTTCTTTATATCATTATTAGTCTGTCAATAAGTAAGTCGGTCGGTCGGTTAGTCACCCATTTAGTTGATCAGTTGATCAGTAAGTTACAGATAGTCATTCATTCGCGAAAGCCTCTGCCCTCATTAGCCAAATCAGACAACCAGAGAAGATTAGTCATATAATATCACTAGGACTCTCATTGCAGTCACTTAAATTACCCTTTCCTACTTATTGATACCTTTGTTTTTACCTACAAAGGTAACCGTCTTACCTTGACGAGAGCCAGATAAATTTCCTGTTCGGCAAATCTCCGTCCAATACACATCCTGGCTCCGTGGCCGAAAGGCAACATGACGAACTTACTAGCCGGTCGTAAGGTGTCGCCTTCGCCTTTCATCCATCGCTCGGGTAGATATTGGTCGGCATGCTTAAAGTGCTCTTCCATTAGACACATCGTTTGGCAGTTCATCCAAACAAGTGTCTGATGAATTGACACAGAAAAACAATAAGCCTTTTAAAACGCGCGGAAAATAAAATCGTTAATCAGTAATATCTCTCATATCTGTCCAAAACGTATCTTTATCCCAATCAATCCACTTTTGTGTTCAATGTTCGCTTTTGAACTATGCCATGCCAGCGTAATTAAACATACAATTGTATTCCTAATCATAATGTGTGGCACGGTGGCCGATTGGTTAGAGCGGTTGCTCCGTAACGTTCAGTGTGCGCTGAGTGAACGGGTTCGACCCTCGTCCGAGGCGTCAGTCACTGCAAGGGGGTTAGAGGATGTCGTTTATAACGAGAATGACTGGAAGGCCGAGCAGTGGCAGGTTAGGGCAGCAAGTCTTGAAGAGGTAGGATGGTTGTACATTTAGAAGTGGCAGGCTCTGAGGGTCTGTAAGTGCAGGCGATTCTGGTGGCTTAGCGGAGGAAAAACGGTAGCAGAAAGCGATATTTGTGGAGTAGACTTATACCTGAAAGAACTTTTATAGGGAGTTGTTCACTGTCCGTTTCTTAAATCCCTTCTAGATCTCGACAGTACAGATATGGCTTTGAATTGAGTGGCTTACCCCCTTTGGAACCAGGTAGTCGCTAAGAACTAGGTCATTACTAAGGATTTTCATAGGTCCACCTTCAACGGGAAAATTCAACCTAAGATCAAATCACCACAAAATGAAAATGTAACGCAGTTTAAATCGGTAGCATTTCTAATGTAAATCGACATCATTTATCAGAAACACTTCGTTATACACAACAGCGTCTGCCAGTCAATGTTATCGTAAATGACTGTCTTGGAGAGTTTTGAATGAATTACGTGCTCTGTAGCCGTCCAGATACTGACCGGAATGACTCCTTAACACACGCCTTCAGGTACTGCATTCGGTTGAGCGCTTCGGTTGTTACAGGCGGACTAGAAGCGCGGCCAAGAATTGAGTCGATTTCCGACAGAAGTCGATCTTGTTTGTCAGTGTTTTTGGCCAAATTGTAGAGGCAGAAGCTAAGTGCAAATGCAGTCTACAGAAAACAATGGACACGCTCATGGGATAACCCCATTAGGTTATCAATTCGGTATCCCACTGTATATTAACTCAACTACTATCCTCTACTGTGCATCATGATGAAAAATATCGTCATCAGCTCTACCACCAACATAATCGGTATACCATCATCGTCGTCACCACCACAAGCACTACCATAAAACATCTTCAGAATCATCATAGTAACATATATATACATATATATATTTATATATATATTATGGTTTTTACCACAGGTTACCAGACTAAAGGTGGACATTCACTGTTGTCATCGTCAAAATAATCCCCTATCAACGCCATAAACATCGCCGTCCATTTCATTTAAAACAGCCACCATCATCACGAAGAGTATGCCTAGAATACACCCACAATCAATGCAACAAGAACCACGAATAGTCGTACCACCCAAATGACTTCAGCTATCCCCACTACCACCACCGCCACGGCGCCACCACAACCACCACAACCACCACCACCACCGCCACGGCGCCACCACAACCACCACCACCACCACCACCGCCACCGCGCCACCACAACCACCACCACCACCACCGCCACCGCGCCACCACAACCACCGGAATTACCTGTCAACCAAGCCTAGCCACCGCAGTGTCCAACGATCTTTACCACCAGTGCTACCTTTGCCACTACAAAACACCACCTCTGTCACATCTACCATAATTACCGAGTCGATGCCACCATTGAACAGATCAATGGCGAGTTGCATCATTTCTTTGTTGGTCAGTCTATCCGCATTATTGTCGATCAGAGATTGAAGGAAGTTCTTGCCCTTGACCTTCTCTCCATCGTCCTTGACCTCAACGGGATTCAGAGCTTCGTCAACGTAGCCCTGCGCAATCCTAACATCAACCAAAGAGTATATTCCAATCTTCTGCTCTGGTTTGGCATGAGGAGATAAATGGGTGGATGGATGGATGGAAGGATAACCATAACCAACCATTTTTTCGGCATTGCATTTCAACCGATGAAAATATAAAAATTCAAACATGAACAAGTATATGAAACGGAAAGAACAGTTAAGGACAAACAGTGAGAAAAAAGAAACCTCTGATGGACCAACGAGGTCCCGCTAACGGGGCCCGCCCTTTCTCACACTAGAGATACAAGCAGCAGGAAAAATTTCAATTATAGCACAAAGGTAACTTATAACTTAACTAGTTAACTACAGAAAAGACCGGCACGTCACTTCGAAGCTCTAGCGACATTAAATAAGTAATCTTTGTATGTCTTACTGAATATTTTGGTAGTTCGAGATAAACGAATATGCGATAAGCAGTAAGATGTCTACTTTACATATAGCAAATTGCCTAGTGTTTGTTCTACAAAAGGTTGGTCTGTAAGAGTCAATGGAGCGAATCTGGTAGGGATTTATAGATGAGGTGTGTTAGGCACCGAGAAATACTTGGATTCGCCGTCATCTTCTTTGGTGATATTGCACAACGTAGAATAAGACTGGTAGCGCCCAGTGCAATTCATGGATGTCAACGGTAATATATTCCAACTACCATCAAAAGCCTGGATGTCCAGAGACAATTTCGACTTACACACCGGGAAGAAATATCCCTTAGAGACATCTGCTTCCAGCAATCCCACTCGGGATGAAGATGCAGCTTTCTACCCTACCAGAACATGGGATTTTTTCGATTGGAATACATTAGCTTCCAATGACCTTCTGCTTCTGAAGACTCTCTTGAAGCCAAACGAGATATTTGATAAAATTTCTCAAGCAGCCACAAAGGCACTGTCCAGCCACTTGTCACATGTGAGTGAGAAGATGGCAGCCTTGGCCTTTGTTTACCCTGCCATCGATCATGAAATTAAGCAAAATGCAAGATGCAACGGTAGCTTACTTCAAAATGCAGGCAATGCAGCATCGACATCTGCAGAGTGTGTCGAGTGTGGTCAATACTCTTAACTCTTTGAAACATTTTGAACTGCCCTGGGAGTTCTTCGCTGAGATTGATACTGAACAATGGAAGAAAATGAGGACTTGATTATATAAAAATTAACAATCAATAATGACAAAAATAATACCCTTATAATGAACTAATAAAGGAAATCACGCATTTAATTTTAAGGACAACCCTATTTGAAACCCGATCGACAAGTGACCTTGCTTCTGAGCTAATCATCGAGATCCCATTTCAGATCGCTAGTTGATTTTAATCCGGATACTGAAAGGCAAGGAATCAATCCTAACCTTTGGCACGTCTTTAGCGAATCGTAGAACTGTCGGTAGAGTGGGGTTCGGTAAACAAGGTACCAAGGAAAAGCGAAAACAGTCTTTTGAATTGCCTCGAATTGCTTTGTGACAGAATCAATGACCTTGAAAGCGTCGGAGTCGGGAGATATCGAAGGTTCCAGGCAACCAATGCGTACGTTGAAAGAAACGGCTCCAAATGCTACACACAACAAGATATCAAAAAGAAATTTTTTTCACTCGATATAGAATTCAATGTGCTTCATTCTTCAATAATTACCCACATAGTTGAATTGGGCGTTTAATTCTGTCTAATCACGAACAAGTGGTACCTTGAAAAGCAATTAATCCACTCTGCATTCTTACCTTCCATCGTATACTTGGTGAGGTGTTCAGTGATATCTTCTTCGAGCTTTCCGGATCCTTCGTCGAGTTTTCGGCTGAGGAATCGAACAAAGTCATCGGCCACTTGGTTCTGGATTGGGAGGTAGGCATGGGCGGCTCCAGCGTGCAGCATCTTTTGCTGTACGGCACTACGCATCCTCCACCACGGCTCACCGTTCCTTCAAAGTGGTGAACAGTATTACACAAAGAGATACGGCGAACAGAGAGGCAGGCAGTCAAACAGGCAGAAAGACAGACAGACAGACAAACAAGCATACAATCATGCATTACTTAACCGCCACTTAGTCTATCCAACAGTCAGTGGAACACGCGCTTAAAGAACTTTCTCGCTGTCTGTTCCTAGTAACCATTCCGGAGGAGAAAGATTAAGAGGAAGAGGAATAGAACAGGAGGAGAAGGAAGGGTAGAAGGTGGAAGATGAGGATGAGACTGAAATGGAGGAGGAGGAGGAGGAGGCGAAGAAAGCGACGTAGGAAGAGGAAGAAGGCCAATGCGGAGGAAGAGGAGGCGGAGAAGTTGATGGGGTCGGAAGGGTTTGTAGTCGGAGGAACGAACCCACACATTCCTAGTTAAAGGCAAGTGCAATTTAATCACTCGATTTTGTTGGTGATGAAAAATGCGGTAACACGTTAAGAGCAGAGCGACGACAATGAAGACCTTGTCGATGACGATGATGACGACATGATGATGATAACCCCAATGTGACACTGATGATGACGTTGGTGATGACGTTTGTGACGATGAAGGCGATGATTATGACGATGACAATGATATATGCATATATATATATATATACATCTTCGTTTAGTTGACAAACACACATCGCAGTTAGTTACATGGGATGAGACTCGGTTGATGATAGTGGTGGTGATGACAACAACGACTAATGACCATGACGACAACGTTAATAATGATGATGCCGATGATGATGATGCCGCTGATGATGATCATGTTGATGATGACGACGACGACGACGATGATGATAATTTAAAGAAATTGCGACAACTGGGTCCCGGCGGTTATTCTTACAGTGAGCCCATTCCGAGTGGCTCTTTGTCTCTTTTCAACGCCACTCTAAAGAGAGGCACGACAAAACGTTCGGGGTGTTTTCCGTCAGCCCTGTATGCGGTCTCGACATCGGCTGGGTCGAAGATGTTGACGATGTGTTTACCCAACTTCTCCTTGTAGATTTTCCCATATGCGGCCATGTTCGCTCGCTTGGCCAAGTGCATCCGTTCGAAATCGAACCGACCTTTAACGACCACAAGTTCTACTCACAGCTCAGACATAGAACAGCTGCTTAGACTGAAGAGAGCAATGGAAGTTCAAAGGGATTTCAAGGTAAAGGAAAATGTCTTTGGACCAGAACGATTAGAAGACGGTGTTCGCTTAGCGTTGGAGCTACAAGAATGGAATTTCCTCAGAGTAGTGTCATATGAGGAATTAAATAATCGATATATATGAATTAAATAATCGATATATATATATGAAAGTCCATTTCCACACATGTAGAGATACATTAATAGAATAATTGCAGAGAAGAAAAGAGATTTGAATCGACGAATGAGTGTCATAGGCATATTGGGTAAGCCTCAAATTTAGTCTAAATGTGTTTGTCTCTCCGTCTGTTTGTCTCTCTATTTGTCTCTCCGTCTGTTTGTCTGCAACAGTTTCTTTATGACGATCTGTGTTTATCCGTGCATTCGAACGTTTCTCGAAACTTCTGCGACTGATTTACTGTCGTTCTATCGCCTGTCCTGTTGGCCCCTACACGGCCTTCAGCCCCTCAGCTCTGTGTCTCTCTGTTTGTCTCTCTGTTTGTCTCTCTGTTTGTCTCTCTGTTTGTCTCTCTGTTTGTCTCTCTGTTTGTCTCTCTGTTTGTCTCTCTGTTTGTCTCTCTGTTTGTCTCTCTGTTTGTCTCTCTGTTTGTCTCTCTGTTTGTCTCTCTGTTTGTCTCTCTGTTTGTCTCTCTGTTTGTCTCTCTGTTTGTCTCTCTGTTTGTCTCTCTGTTTGTCTCTCTGTTTGTCTCTCTGTTTGTCTCTCGGTTTGTCTCTCGGTTTGTCTCTCGGTTTGTCTCTCGGTTTGTCTCTCGGTTTGTCTCTCGGTTTGTCTCTCTGTCTGTCTCTCTGTCTGTCTCTCTGTCTGTCTCTCTGTCTGTCTCTCTGTCTGTCTCTCTGTCTGTCTCTCTGTCTGTCTCTCTGTCTGTCTCTCTGTCTGTCTCTCTGTCTGTCTCTCTGTCTGTCTCTCTGTCTGTCTCTCTGTCTGTCTCTCTGTCTGTCTCTCTGTCTGTCTCTCTGTCTGTCTCTCTGTCTGTCTCTCTGTCTGTCTGTCTCTCTGTCTGTCTCTCTGTCTGTCTCTCTGTCTGTCTCTCTGTCTGTCTCTCTGTCTGTCTCTCTGTCTGTCTCTCTGTCTGTCTCTCTGTCTGTCTCTCTGTCTGTCTGTCTGGTTCTCATTTTCCTTTTCTCTCTCTCAAAAGCAGAATCAGTACTTTTTCTCACTTGCTCTGTTTCTTTGTTCTCTTTCGAGCTTTCACACTGTCTGTCTGTCTGTCTGTCTCACTCTGTCTCTATCTCTGTCTTTATGTCTCTGTATCTGTCTCTGACAGAGACAGAGAGAGAGAGACTGTCTCTCTATCTGTCTGCTTATATGTCTAGTATGTTTGGCTCTCTGAGGGTGGTTAACCACACAATAATTCCATTGTGTGTTCAATTGATGGAAGAGGATAATTCGTTTCCAGTCTTACCGAACCTCGAGTAGTCGAGCAAAGATCCGATGAGAGGCCATCCCTTCGGACCAGGAATCGCACTGAATGGCTTCGGCATCTCAAGGACAAACGCCAAGGTCAAACGATCTCATCAAGGTCAAAGTATCCACTGCTCTCGATCTCCGACAAATAGCCACGTTCCCTAAACCCCTGAAACAGCCAACGGCGAAATAGTTTTAGTACACAAACAGCAAACACCGTCTAAGTCAGGTTTAGATGGTTTACATGGATTATACCAGAGTATGACAGAAGGGTGACATATTATACAATGCAAGAGTGTGTTTGCTATAGGCTTAGGTGGCTGCTGCAGAGCATAGTATAGGGTGGAGTCGGTTGAAGAATTGTTGAATATAGCACAGAGTTGGGTAGGTTAGGGTTGAATGATGGAAGGAGAGGGCGAAGGTCAGTTGCAGCTAATAAAGTTACAGTTCCCTGACATAAAACTTACTTTGCATCATATTCAATGAAGGCGCTACAAAAATAAAATGTATTATATTTAGGCCTACTTGGTCAGATTACCGTATACGGCTCAACGGATTATCTGCCTATAGAGACCTGCGACATGAACTTAACGCAATACTAACACTTATTATGTTTTTCAAATTCCACAGCCAAGCCTCTTATGAGTGTAGCTTGAACGAGCCCTGCGCACAAGCACAAGCCTATACACTCGAATAATACAATGCATATCACATACATACATAATTATATACGTGTACGTATATATATATATCCAACGTTGACAGCAGCATGGTATATAAGCAGCCTTTATATAAATGTATATACAGTTTTATATATATATACATTTTCGTATATATACAACTTATAAAGATATAAATATATATATCAACTTTATGTCTTTATATATATCAATAATACCGTATATATATATGTATGTATATATAGGCTGCTTGCCATGTTTACGACGCTGCTGTCAAAGTTGGATATCGGTGTTTCATGCAGTTAACCTGTCTATCACACAACACATTATATGTGTCTGGGAAAGTAATCTGCATTACAGATAATGGCTTGTTTTTCACCACGAGGCCTAGACCTGTCAAGTTATGTACCGAATCAGTATTACCTACATTCCGTCCGTGCTTTCGCATTGGCCTATATTCAGGGTGGCACAAAAATAAACAGACATCGCTTCTTGAAATCCTATGCAGGCCTATATATAGCAAACCATTTTTTGGACGAATTTTAAAACCGGAACTTTATCTTACTCACTTACTCAACGTATGACGTCAGCATTTAGTTAACTTCTGTTCGCAATTTATATAGTTTATTTCAGTTTATTTTAGATGTCCTTACTAACAGTAGAACATCTTATTCAGAGGGAAGACAATCTCGTTTGAAAGGTGGGGGTGGGACACTCAATGAGAGGGGTAGAAAATGTGAGGAGGGGACAAACGTGCAACGTGTCCTCTGTCTGTAAAAGGTGGGGGCTTGTCTCCTCGACTCCCCCTCCCGGAGCGCCACCCCTCATCGTATTCTAATTTAAAAAATCCGGCATTTGAAAAAGAATGTGGAGCTAAGAGAAAACAAGTCTTAATCGACTTTGTAAAAGAAATCGAGGCTGATGGTTCGATCTCACGTGAACCAGAGAACATCCGTCCGAAGTTCGTCAGTAAAGTACGGAACATTCGACGTGTCCTCGAGAAATTGAAAGAGAAACTGACATATGACAAAGAAGAGGGCAACTCATTGCAAGGCAAGACTTGCAACTACAAGCATACATACGCGAAAAGGGCAAGTTCAGTGTCCGATTTGCCGAGTTATAGGGGAGGAGGGGGTTGAACCCCGTGCTTATTTTTTACCATGAAGCTTCCAGCCCCTGTTCGGGGGTCGGCTTGACCTCCTTAAGCTCATTACCAATGGTGCAATGCAGTGCAGGAAAACAGTTTCCTGGATTCCTCCTCCCCGCCAAATTCGAAATCTCCCTCCTTGCGTACTTAATATGTGGATGGGCCCTTTATATTCAGCGTCTTAATGATACGTATACTACAATACATGGATATTTAGTTTTTTTTATTAGAGTACATTATAGGGCATTATGATGGTACATTATATGGGACTTACACAAGTGTTTACTTTGATCAATGGACCGTATAAAAATATCATGGTCTCGAACGTGCTCGTTTTTCAATGTATTAATCGGGCCACGGCCATCAACGCTACATGTTTACGTTGCATCGATAGTTGCAATCGATAGACTTTGCCCTCTCTACGAACCAAGTAAGAGTTAGGAGAAATTTATTGAACGTCTGCTGCTGTACAGCGCCAAAAGTAAGCTCTCCCAGGTAGGCGTCGTAAGAGGTTTGATTTGCCGGGAGAGGTGCAGCAATAATCTCGCAATCCAAAGACCATAAGATCGTAGCTATGATCCCACTCGCCTACTTATGCCAATACGCCTTGTGACTACGACATCAATACCGAGGTTTAGGCCTACTCGGAGAGATTTTCATAGAGGACGAGGGAGAAAAACAGTGTCAGGAAAACAAGATATCACCCTCTGACTAAATTATTATCTCTTTACCTAAAATCGGAGGCATTTGTCTCCGGACTCCCTTTATCTGGACGCCCCTGCCTACCTCTACTGTCGTTTCGAGGAGTAGACTCTCCCATTGGTTCCCTGGACTAAAACTTCACTCAGTTTAAGTGATAAACTGTAATACGGTCTTTAGATTCCCGTTTTCAGCAGTCAGCATTTTCTACTGTGGCAAAATGTCAGTGTATATTTCATATTTCATATTTCGACTGAAATATGAAATATAGCTGCATTGTACAAGAAAGTGCTTACGAGAAAAATTAAATATGGTCAGTACAGTGAAGAAGGGCCGGGGAAGGGTGAATGGCCTGATGAATGATTCTAGTTGTTTCTATCGGTAGGCCAATGTCTCAGTTGTCTGTTTGTCTGTCTCTCTCTAAAGTCAGACAGATCTACACAGGGCGATGACGAGACCTATACATAGAAGTACTTGCGCGGGTATCACCAATTTAAATTTTGTAACGAATATATGCTTAAATTGGTGAGGGACATGCTAAAACATCATGGCCCGTATGGGGATCGAACCCACGACCTTCGCGTTATTAGCACGACGCTCTAACCAACTGAGCTAACGGGCCTCACAAACGTTGTAGGTTAATACATGGACTAAATTGTCGAAGTTGTATTGCTAATATAGGACTAAATATAGAAGTATTCATATTTACTTTAAGAGGAATTCGGCAGATGACAGCACACAGACAGATAGACGGATGGAACGAAGGAATAGAAGTTCTATCCACCATGCAGTGCCTGCAGTTAACACTGGCATTACTAATTCTGGAGCCATTTTTGGCAAATTAAATTGTCACCATATGTAAATTATATTCTTATATGGTCCTCGACCAGTTCACGGATAAGATTGTAAAAAGGACGTCCAGCTAAGCAATGACTGACCGAAAGACCTTCACGCAATCGCTCATAACCTAGTTAAGAACAATGTAAACAAGTTTTCATTAGAACGCTTGTTGTGACGTTTTCGTTATAATGAACTACGTTTTCCGTGCAGATTTCCGTATAGAAATATATACGTAAAATGGCTGTAACAGATGTTGATAGCATGGAAGTGATGGAAGCAGCAAACCGTGACAAGCTCGAGAAATAATAGAGCTTTAAATACGTTCAAAGCGAGATGGATGCGAACCCCCATTATGTTAATAATATCTCATGTAATTTAAGACACTGCACTAAATGTTGTAAAATGTTCAGTAGAGCGTAATGGACGCCTTGAGTGGGTGCCATACAGCTATGTAGTATGTAGTCCTACTCATAACGAAGCGTTCGACAGCAAGTTTAAGGCAGTTGTTTCTAGTGCTTAGTGTTTCTTCTGGCTGGCGTTTCCCCCCTCTTTTCTTCAGGATTTGTGCTGGCACAATCTGATTTCAGCCAGACGAGTGTCAACAAGTTTGTACCTTGCGTCTTGCTATCCCGTGCTACTGTAGACGTTTTTAATGTTCATGATATCAACATCACTCCTCAGTTCCGTTGCAAGTCGCCGAGAAAGTTCAAAACATTGTACTTAATCATTAATTTAATCTGATAAAAGGACTACAATAGCGTCGTTATCCGTGTGCCCAACGCATAAATCGATCGTAAGATAGTTTTGAAGAAGCCACATGTCAGGATCCGGTAGCCCGTAGGATGCAGGTTGAAAGAGATCAGTCCTAAGCAGTGGTCAATTTCAAGGTTAACAGGACTATTGTCTGCAAAAATTGGCTTTATATTCTGATATCGGGACATTTCGAGTAACACAATTCACGCACATTCGATATAATAACAGCCGCCCTTTTCATTCGATCATCTGAAGGTAGTATTAATTTTAATATGCAAATCAGGCGCGCCATTTATACGGCAAAGGCTTCACTCTGAGGACTCGTCCAATTATACACTCGCGATCGATCGAATCTCAGGGGCAAAGAGCGCACCCGCTGAATTCAAAGTTCAATCCCAGGAGAGACAAGTCCGTAAGACTGGATAGTTCCTATATATTCATTCATTCATTTGAACTCATATGCCACAAAGTCGCCCCCTTTAGTAGTGTACTCATATGCGCCATCATCCCAACCACATCGATGCAAATCAGTTGTGACTCGTAAGCAACTTTTGAAAGAGTTACATGTTGTTGTTAGGTTCTAATTTCAAATGAATGAATTATTGCTGAAACTCTGCACACGCGCTTTTAAGACAGTCATTGTATCAGTTTTGTGTCACCCATCTGAATAAACGGTGTCACCGGGTACGGTCCGCACCCCTAGTGACGCCACTGCCTAGAACCAATCCTCTGATATTTATTATAGTAATGGTTGCTATATCGAAACATGTAAAAAGAGAGGTACCTTGGGATATGCTGTATGCGGAGGAGGCAGAGATACAAATACGTTTTAGTGATTGATAGGAAGCATTAGAAAGAAAGGGACTCGAGATAAACATCAATAAACAGTAAGCATGGTCTGCTCTAAAACGAATAAAACACTACAGTGGTCAAAGACAGAGCTGGAAATGTGTTTAAACTAGCATAGACTTTTATATGAATTGGATCGGTAATGAATGGCTAATAGTGGCTGTGAGCATGATCTCAGTTTAAAAGACAATGACGAAAAAAGCTATGATCTATGGAGCAGAGGCCTGGACATTGACGAAGAACGAAGGACTATAACGAAGGGATAGGGTATAAGTTAAGCAGCGATGACACCAGAAAGACAATGGAAGTGGCATGTAATATACAGAAAAACAACAGAAGGCCATAAATAAGGGCCGCCAGAGTTATTTTGGTAACAACTTTTGTTTAATGTCACACAACACCAAGGTTGAAGTGAGAATATCAGACAGAGCTAAAACGAGGTGAATAACAAAATACAATAAACATTAATGATGGTATAAGATAGAATTTTAATGTATTCATGCAGGGCTATAATTGCGTCCTGTGCCTAGCATCAATCTGGCGCCCACACATTTTGAAAATAGTGTACTTTACGGAATAATAAGTTATTCTATCATGAAATTTGCGCCCTTCCCACATTTGTGCCCTGGGCCACGTCCACGCTGGCCCCTCCCTGGGTACGGCCCTGATTTCATCTCAATAAAAGTGAAATAACATTGTAATGTAAGAGTTCTAGATAGTTCTGTGCACTAAAACGTACGACATTCTTAGTCCTACTTGTTAAAATTGTATCCACTTCAATACATGTTTATCGCATAATATAGCCAAATGTCGGTTAGGAAAAGACAGCTAAACCTACACTGGCATAATTAAAAGCCAGCTGTTACAAGCAGCAGTAATAGAATAACAACACGGAATGTCCACTGTCCAGTCGACAAGACGATGTGTGTGTGTTATCAAATTTGTATCATAAAACTGGCGTTAACGTTTCATGGAAATTATTTCTGTCAAACAATACACGAGTAAAGCGTTACAGGGTCCTTTGCAATTGACTTGAGGCGTAAAATTTCTTTCCATTTAACTTGAAGAGTAAAACCTCTGTCCATACCTTGAGTTTCCTCATCTCTTTAGACCGCAATCTTCTTAGACCGCAATCCTCGTCGTTGAAACAGCTGCACCTCCACGCCTCGACATCCTACGTGTGATAAAATGCTCTTAATGTCAGCCGTCTAATCGAGCGGTCTCTGTTCCCGCGCTCGCCAAGAGCGCTCGCCGATCGCTGCCATCACTGATCACCAGCCTTCGTCAATGGTGCACGTGTCAATCGTCATTAGGTAATTATATAGCGCATGTATAAATGTACTTACCGAAATGCTACAGTGACCAATAATCAGAATATTAGCTGAACGGCTTTGTTTAACAGTGTCTTTTGTATTCCCAATAATTACAGTTTAGAATTTTCCGTAGACTCGTTACTTGATATTCCATCTGTCTATTCTCGACCGAAACGACACCCTCCTTAACAGCTACTCTGGCAGAACCTCTGGAAACCGAAATCTGACCTCCCGCGGACTATCTTTTGGACGATCCCTCCGATTTGATACCGCGCTCGCGAATAAGCTGGTGCCCTGCGCATAGATTTGTTTAGCGATTACGATTATCCTTGCACGTCGAGAACATTGTAACTCATTTGCTACATGACTGAAAAGAAACTTAGTCGTTTAGTGAAAAGGCCTAATGTGAATTACTCTACGGTCTTAAATCTGTTTCATTTGCGTAACAGACGACAAAGCACAATTTGTTCTAAAAAGGAGAAACATCTGTTACTTTATGAGCCATCCATGATTCCTCATTGGAAAAATCCAAGGAGACAAATTTCAGAGTTAGATTCGTTGAACAGTGAACAGGCCTAGACAGCCCTGTTAAGAGAGCATTAGACTGAAGATCAAAAGGTCCTCGGGTTCAATCCGGGGTCTGGGCAAAACACCCAAATTTCACCGGGGGTCTGCAACTCTTTTTTTACGCGGCATACATAATTTTTTATTCTATTAATTAATATTCTTCCTTTTCATAAGTTTCAGTGAAAACAAAATAAGTTCTTATGTCATATTGACAAAGATAAGTCTATACAAAACGCTTGTAAACAACAGGGATGTAGATCCCTAGAGGTTATAACCCTAATCCATCTATTATTATGAGTAGCTTATCATATGCTGTCAGAGTGAGTATAATTTGGCGAGGGAGATTACTGCCAACATTTTCGCAGTCAGTTTTATAATGGACCCCACACGGGCTCTATGTCGGTTTTTCAAACTCGATGTGGGCTGGCAGGGAAAATGTGATCAAGAATTTATACACCTCCCCTTCTTGATATCAACACAGAGGCCTATATGGAGCAAAAATGTGTTTGTGTAAAACCACATTAATAATTGTGCTTGCTTTTTATATGGGACTGGTCTAGGCTCTAGACCAGTGGTTCTCAACCTTTTTAGCTCTGCGACCCCCTAATAATATTTCCAAAGGTGTGGCCACCCCCAGTTATTATAAGTATTGGGTTACTGACGCGTGTTTACTATCATGCATTTTACTTCTTATGATTTGATAATCCATACACCTCATGCATAATCAATCTTTAATTAACAGATCAAATTAAAATTTGTTGTCGATAATAATTTTATTAAATGAATCATAGTACAATAAATAATTAAAGATTAATTAAAGTCACAATACTATACAATAGTAGAAGGTTAGTTCGTGTAATAATCACGAATATACAAATATTATATAATTTATGAGCTGAAAACTCAAGGCTTTAAACATTTGTAACAAATTCCTGAGGGCTCCAGGCGACCTCTGGTAAATCGTAAGGCGACCCCCATGGGGTAGCGACCCACAGGTTGGGAACCACTGCTCTAGACCCACGAGATCAACTCCAGTAAAATAAAAACACACTTATGACATAAATTTTTTTATTGATCAACTAATCAATCAGTAAACTAATTTTACATCTCAAGTTCTGTCACAAAACAAAAATGTGAATCCCAATTCCGTTGGTTGATGTGTCAGGATGTTAGAATGCATTTCGAGAGAGCAGTCCTTTTCTATGCATTTCCTCAACTTGCTTCAAGATGAGGGTCAAAGAATGTTGACGAGACGGAAATAGAACAAACGAGGAAACACAAACCTAGACAAAAAATAATCCATAAAATCTTAAAAAACTTCCGCCTTGGGTTAAATGATTAGAGACACACCTTATGCTCGCGAGTTTTTGAGCCACGGCAGAAACAGACTGGGACCACCAAGAATTGTACAACTAACCGACACCAACCTTTGGAAATAAAAATCCAACTCCATTCATTTCAACTTATATTATACCCTGACTTCAGACTCAATCAATAAATTAATCAATCAAAAGACTTGATATAGCGCCCCATCCGGATATCTACTTAGAGGCATTCCCCGCCTAAACGTGACTGAAAAGGACAGTTTTCAGCGAGGTATAAAATGAAATAGAAGTCATAAGATTAAATTAGATGGCAAAGATAATTAGTTGCCTTACAAACGTCCAACACTGTATTTCATCAATTCGTTAAACATGCCATACAGTCGCATGTACATTAGTTCATCTATATTGATCCTAAAAGGATGTAGAGTGCAGTGTCGCATTAGAAAGTCAGTCATCCAATTTTGCGATCGCAAACAAAACTCAGGTGCCATATTGCAGCAACTTTGACGATGTGTCAAAAGGCGCTATATAAATTTCTGATTCACACATAAAGTACATTGACTCATACATAATGTGTCTCTAGAAGACGCCCAGAATAATTAAGTCCAAATAGCGAATGTAGGATTCACTAGATAGGCCTTAATTTAAAAGGCACTATGCATGTATTGATTCTGTTACATTACTTTACTGAATTACAGTGTTGGTATTGTAAAGCAGATGGAACCTACGGCCACATGGTGGCAAAGCACCGACTTCTCCTAGTCGATCTTCTTCGGGCTGTTCACCGAGACATAGTGGTATAACACAACGAGAAGAAAGAGCGAGACGCCGAGAACATTGGCAAAGATCGCCAGCTGCACGTCCGTGATCATTCTGCCAACAGGAAATAGACAATCTCTGGTAAAAGTCTCAACACAATGCTTAAACAGCAGCTAATTTGCATCCAGTTCGATATATACATTATAATAGCTTACAATACAGAAGCATTACATCTGTCACATCCATATTCGTTAATCTATATTATTAAATAATAAGCATCCTCCATAGGAGAGGTGTCAAAGAGCCCGCCCGCGGGCCATTTCTGGCCCACCGACAATATATTTCTGGCCCGCGGAGCCTTGTCTAAAGACAACACAATTGAGAGTTAAAGGTCTAATTTTATCATTTTTAAGGTTTCATTAATTCTCTGTGATGCTTGTAATTGATAATGCATATCAGATTCACGTTTTCAAAGACTAATTCAATTTTTTTAATGGCCCGTCTTAGACCCCTACCCCATTTTCCTCATACACATTCGGCATTCTGGCCCGCCAGTTTCTCGAAAATATTCCAACTGGCCCGCCACCACAAAAGGTTTGACACCCCTGCTCCATAGGGTGGACCTCATCGCTAAGATGGTGGGCAGGGCCGGATTAAGGCTCAATAGGGCCATAAGCCAGCATCAGATGTGGGACCTTGTTACGAAGACAAACAAATCGCCCAGACAAGACACACATTTTTAATTTAACAACATTAACTTCTTTACATTTATCATTTAAGACAATATCACTTATTTCAATTTCAATAAACAAGAAGCACAGAAAAAGTGCACAATTTAAAAAACTATTTTCTTGATAGAAGATTTTTTCCTGGATTTTTCTCTTGCAAAATCAGAACAAATGTCATCAAAATGTATTTCTCTCATAATATCCGATTCAGTACACCGCAAGCTAAGTGAAGCAAACCTTTCTTCACCCATTGTGGTTCTACGTTAGTTTTTTTTCTTTTCAGCTGAGAAAATGAATGCTCACCAGAACAATTAGTTAACATTATTGTTAAAAACATATGCAACACAACAGTAGACCCTATTATCATTTTAAAAAACACTTTCAATGCCATCTTCAAAAATGATATTCTACATCTTTCAATGGTCCAGTTGTTTGATTTCTTTGCTTTGGTTGATATTGGCCTTATTTATTGTTTTGATATATGAGTAAAAATGTTCTAGTTCATTTGTAAATTGTCGTCTTTGTAGTAAGGATAATATTCTTTCAGAAATTGTCCTGCTTCCATGCGCTGGTTTACCTGTTGATTAACAACATTAGGTCTACGGTTCTTATGCTAAGAGAGAATGTTCAGCACAATTAATTTAGTACAAATATAGATCAGCCCATAGATAGCACAAGACTTTCAAAATAAAAATGTCACTGAAGTTTTTTATTCTTTCTATTTTTTCTTGTTCTCCTTGCCTATTTTTTGGGGAAATGGCAGGGCCACTCCTCAGCCTGGGACCTCAAGCCAGGTCTTAGTTGGCTTATGCCTTAATCCGGCTCAATTACAATACATTCCAGTGCATACCGTGTCATCTGGTTTAATATAATCTGAAAGGTTTCAATTAACGAGCACATCTTTACAATTTGCTAACAGCGTGCTATATAAATTTATGCAGTTATCTTAAATTGCACTCATGTGACGGTTAACACCATTTTATACGCGGGCCAAATAAAGCCGTGATATCACCACAGGCTGAACGTTTTCCCTTTCACACTATAAAATCGCTAACACTATGATGAGTTGTCATCACCGCAATTCTTAGAAACTGAATTCTGCTTTCGAAAACTGGACTTAGCACACGAGTCAGGTTTGTGACGTGTTTCGTGTTCAGTGTAGTAACGTTACGCTTGTGTTTAACCTGTTTCTGTTCAAAATATTAAACGGACCATACAAGGCATATACAAGGCATCTTTTATAAAATACGAAATTGCTAACCTGGATATTCTACAACAAAATCTTAGCAATCAGAAAATATATTCAAGATTCGCAACGACACGTCGATCGTCCCACAGATCTTGGATGCAAGAAGCTCTGTCGTGGCAAAGCTATTGGATTGCTTTAGCGCAATTTTACCCAAATGATCGCAAGTACAGTGTCAGTTCAGTGAAAGAGATCTGATTAAAGGTCAATTTGGCAACGGAAAACAAATTTAAAGTGTTCACTTCATTATTAACACTGCCTCCATTATTTTTCTAGAATGAAGGAACGTGGCCTCAACTTTCTGATCAAACCTAAGCCTAAGCTCCTAGTTGTTTAGGCAATGTAACATGTGATCGATATTAAATGCGACACTAAACAAAAAGAGGTGATCATCGGATTCCTGTGCGTATACGAGCGAGTCATAGAATTATTTTTGTAACGTGCGTCGTGGTGGTGTTGCGATGCTTGGTAACCGAAGTGGTAGCTTCGAATCTGCCTTAATTGAGTCACCGGATTGATATGTTGGACAAGTAATTGCGCACCTATAATGATTATTGTCCTTAAGGAAGGCAACCGGAAACCTTCTCACTCGTCTCGTTCCCGGGGGTGGGCTAAATGAAAGTCATTGTACCTGCCATCGGCCAGTTAACTTAGGCTATTGTCATCATCACCACCACCAACATCATCATAATTATAATTTTCATCTGGTCATCATCATCAAAATCGTCATTTAATATTTCACATCCTACTCATAGCATTACAATAATTGTTTTATGCATATGGCTCGGAGCAGTGTTGTATGCAAGACTTGAAACTTCAAGACGAGACCGAGACAGTGAGGTGCCGAGACAGTGAGGTACCAAGACCAAGACCGAGACACTAGGCCCAAGACATTATGAAACAGTAAAAGACAAGTGATCCTATATAAAATGATGTAAAATACTAATGTATCAGTTTTCGGGAATAAGGTTTATTTGTAATTTCAATTTGAAACTTGTAATGTATATAGTACCAATTCCTGAGCATAGTTTTTATATTGCCGCAAGATTTTAAGACAATTAACGCGAAACTTATCGAGATCTCTTGTTCGAGACAGAACAAGACTTTCACTTCAAGACAGTTTCTAAAAATTCGAGACACTATCTCGAGACCGAGACAGCATGCTTCCGAGACCGAGACCAAGACCGAGACACTAAAAAAACTGTGTCGAGACGTCTCGAAACCGAGACACTGTCTCGAGACCATACAACTCTGGCTCGGAGTAGACGGCCTACATGTATGCACTTGGTTTTGTATTATTCAAACATCTTTGTTTTATCGACCCAGCTATTGCATAAATTTTAACACGACAGCATTTAAGGTGTCTAGATTTGCTCGCTTTGTTTCAATTTCCACTTTCATGCCTATCATTCTTCACCTACGAAGGTCTTGAATTAACTGCAAGAACCAACTGTCACCAAATTATTATTGTTAATTGGCATCAAGCAAGTAAGATCATGATTTCACTGCAAACGTTACAGAATTAAATAATTATTTTGGCTAAGAATCATTTCTGGGTTAATGTGAAGTCTCATGATATTTGCAATTAACGAGAAATATTGACGCTGGAAAACAATTATCGACTCTTTTACCGCATAAATTGGTGATATAGTGCTACAATAACACTAGCGCATCTTTCACATTTCTATTCAGGCGTGGCTTATATGAGATCTATGGCAGCTTAGTGGATTTTTCTGAGTTCAACACAGCGATATTTAAAATCAACCGATAGTAACGCTTTGTGCTCTGTCTTTTCAATAGCGGAACGAAGCAAGATGGCGAATTCAGCCAAGAAACTTGCGGGTAAATTTACGATATAACTCGTGTTTTAACCTATATGATACATTGAAGTGTTTCAGTTTGGTGAGATCATGTAGAAACTTTTGGGTTCACGAGTTGCTGGTTATACCAACAGAATTAGATGCTGTAGAAATAGTCTGCACCGTGCTGGTTCGCCGGCGTGGGTAGGAAATTATGACGCGTGAAAGGAAAAGCAGTTCTTTCTAGCTTAATTTCGGTTAACTTACTTATGCAATTTACTCTAGCGAGATATGTTAGAACATTTTCGTCGTGTTTCAATAGTTTGAGAGACCGTTCAGCTTTAATTCGAATATTTAGTCAAAGCCTATCAGAATTTCGTTTCTTTTATTAAAGTGGAATACAGGATGTAAGATAATAATACTATATGAAAATTTACGTCGCTGAAAAGTTAGATGCAAGCTGAAACAAGCATGTAGATAGACTATTTAAATTTTAATTATTTCACACCAGGTGCATGTGTAAAACTAAACCCGCCACTGTCAATATGAATTTTTGAAGTGCTGGTGAACATGCTGTGCATGTTTTATAGACAAAAAAATGAATGTAGAAGCATCGCAAAACACAATACTCTAACGCTGAGCACAGCATGGTGACGTTTGTTGCACATGTGACAGACTTAGATGTACGTCGTGGTATATACAAAAAGTCTCCTTGGTGGCCTGTTAAATGTACAATGATACTACAATCCAACAATTGTGGGTTCAATCATGCTGAGGAGGCTCCGTCTGTATAACAACAATTAATGATCCGTTGTTCTGACAATAATAGCGACCTGAGGATGTACTTGCTGCAACAGATACAGGACTAGACTCCACACAGAAATATGTCCCAACATGTACTTACATGTGTATAGTGTTTGATTAGCTTTGATGTTGGTTTACAGCGAGTACCGAGATGGAGAGCCAACAGGAGGCTATCGAGCGCATCGATGAGGTTCAGAGTGACATCGACCGGCTGAACGAATCGTGCAGTGATGAAATCCTGAAGGTAGAGCAGAAGTACAACAGCCTGCGACTGCCGCACTTCCAGAAGCGATCCGAATACATCTCCAAAATCCCGAACTTCTGGGTGACGGCGTTCGTGAATCACCCGCAGGTTTCGGCGCTGCTCAGCGAAGAGGATGAGGAGGTCCTACAGTCGCTGACCAAGGTCGAGGTCCAAGAATTTGAAGACATCAAGTCTGGCTACAAAATCAGCTTCGTGAGTGAATCCAGTGTCTAGAAATATGATCGTTAATGTGGTTTTACGTTGTGTTGTTGCTTGTCAAAGTTTCATGACATACAAGTCAAAATTTAATTCTTATGGAGGTTGTTGCTTTAGTGCACTGATTGTACTGCTGTGTTGATCTGCAGTCATTGTAAGAATGAGCGAATTGTCCTTAAGTGGACGCAGAGTGCCCATGAGTAGAATTCTTGAAGAGGAGCTATATCAAGTTTTATTGATTGAGATTACTTCTATCTTCTTCTGAATTGAGAGTTCACTACCTTGGTAGCAAGTAAGAAGTGAGGATCACACGTTACATACTGTTCTATAACACGTTTCCTTGTTAAAACAGAGCAGGAAGAAACTGCAGCCTGTAACCTCTGGTAAACAACAATTATCATACTTTTGTTTATTTTGTTTTGTTATGGACTGTGTGCAGCAGAGATGGAATGCAGCGGAGATAGAAGTAATCTCAATCTCTGATAGATTCTAAATAAATTAAATGTTGCATAATGTTGGAGCTGATTATTTATGAATTGACTGTCTTGTCAATTTACGAATAGATTAGTGTCTAATAGACTAGTTACCAATTTATGGTGTGCAGGTTTTGAGACTTGACAAAGTATCAATTTATTCATTTAGCATATTGTTATGTTTTTTATTATAGTATTTTAGCGAAAATTCGTATTTTGAGAACAAAGTTATCTCGAAGGAGTTCCATCTGACGGAGACAGGAGAACCGTCGTCAAAGTCGACGCCTATCCAATGGAAACCCGGAAAGGTAAAACGAAAAGAGAGACTACGTATTGGACTGCTGCTCACCTTTCAGTAGGCATTCCAAAGTTGGTCTATATTTCGGGGCTCACTTCATTGGCTTCCTATTGAACAGTGTATAGAGTCCAAAACATTTTTCCTTATGTGCAACTGCCCAATTGGGATGACCCGAATCTACCCGAGGTCTTCCTGCTCGTATCTCTAACCTTTACATACAAGATCCTCCTTGCAGCCTTCTGGTTGTTCCACTTATGCGCTCTGCTACGACCAATCCAACAGGTTTGCTCATGTTGACCCCTCGGCTTGGAACTGTCTTCCACAGTCTATGTGCTTGGAATTACCATCCCTCTCACCTTAACCAGTCCCAAAGTCGCCTTAAGACTTTCTTGTTCTCTGGCCCAGGCACAGATGCCTGTCAAGAGTCCTGTTGTTTTTGAGCAACGCTATACAAATGTTCGATTATATTACCTTACCTTTTTAGGTTTGTTTTTGCTCTTAATCCCTCTCTAAACTGAATGCTTGCCTCTTCCAATCTGTTTACAACCAGACATTTTTGTTGTGCGCGTCTGTGCTGCTCTGTAAGGAGGACATTGTTCATATAATTGTTTTCTAGGATTTAACCAAACAGCCGACGCCGGTCAAGGCCGGGAAGAAGCGTGCACAGCCAGAGCAACAGGAGTCTTTCTTCGGATGGTTCATGGACCACACGGATGCTGGCGCAGATGAGCTCGGAGAGGTTATCAAGGACGACATCTGGCCAAACCCACTCCAGTACTACCTGGTAGGTGATTGTTCAGGTGCATTGCAAAAACTAAAATAGGGATAAAACCGATATCCTGCTCTGTTTGATGAGCTGAGTTGAATAGAATCTGTTTTGAATATTTAAATTCCTAAATCTTGATCTCTTAATGTTCAGTTTGACAGTTGAACGATTTTTTTGGTTTTGCCTCAGTTTTCACTATAGAAGTAGTAACTAGTAAGTACTAATAGTATTTGTGTTTTTGGTTAGGTCTATTGTCATTTTGTAAATAATAAAATCCGATTTCGTTTTCATAAAAGAAAATCAGAAAGCCTAATTTTATAAATAGTGTGACTTTGTCCTGAGTCCGAGTATTGCCGAATACTATGAAACTAGACCGGACCGAGTTTCCAAGCTGAATTTCGCCTGCAAAGTTATATTCACAAAGCCTGTAGAGAATTTCTGTGTGTATGGAGGTGAATGTCGATGTGGGTCTTGTGATGATAACACGTTTTTGCATCGTCTGTTGTAGGCTTCGGAGGTTGATGACGAGGGTGAGGGCGAAGAGGATGATGATGCAGAAGAAGACCTAGAAGGAGCAGAAGATGAAGATGAGGTCGGTCCTTATCTTCTCGATGTTTAAAAAACCTCTGTGCATACGCTTCTAAACATTGACTTTATTTAATGCAATGTCAGTACATCACACAGCTTGGTTGCCCTTAAACTGCATTGGCTTCCATACATTTTAGAGCACGATTATCGTTTAAGGGTGACCTTTTAGGTTTATACCTTAAAGGCGACCTGCATTGTAGCTTTTCACAGTGCTTAGTGTTACATTGTTTGCACGACTATTTAATTGTCCTTCGACAGCACAGTCTGTGTAATGTATCATGTTTGATCATTGTAAGAGTGTGACGTGTTTCTAATGCACGGTTACACGTGAATACACATTCTACTTTTTTAAAAGGTGCTTTGGAAGTTACCAGATTCTTAAGTATGTGTGCATAAGTATATATAATATATGTATAGTATATATATATGTATATATATATATATACATATATACATACTTCGTGATGCATCACTTGATAAAACTGGATCTACCATATTATTTTTTCACGGCTTCTGTTATAAAACACAAATTGAAACCGTTAATACATTTATTTTTAGCTTAAAGCATATGATTAGCTGTTTAGGTTTTCTTTAATGTAATTTGTAGCTTCTAAGGAGAAGTTGTGACTTATTGTCTACTATACAATGTACCACTTACCTTGGACCAGAACAATCTGTTAGCAAATTATTATTACATATATTTTTAACATGCGCATGGTCACAGATATGCGAATAGGAGGCACTGTTATTTAGACGCCACATTCAGATAGATTAATATCCAAATTCTTGAAATGCAGATGATAATTAGTGAGTTTTGAGATGTTTATTAGAGGTAGAGAAATAGTTCCAAGTATCTGATAATCATTGATATTGTATGTTCAGAAGATATCGTGAAATATGGAAGTTTCGGAATTCGTTTTCTCTCGATAGTATTACTGCAATTTTGATAATTGAAATATGTGTTGATGTAGGAGGACCTCGAAGGCGAAGATGCGTAAAGCGATTGCTGCCAAGCGAGAAAGACTGTTTTTGAGAAACGTTGTCATTGCGATGACACTTTTAGCTATGAGGAGACTTGGTTTTAGCGTTACGGCAGCATTCTTTACGGAATAGAACCATGGAAACTGTACGAAGAAGAGCGCATCGAGTTTATGGCACATTAAAGGAGATCTAAATTTTTTATTCATGTGGAGTTCTGTTTATTTTTCAGTCTGTCAATTGTGGTTTTTAACTGTCAAATGGTGTAGTTCGTCTTGGCATTAATCGTTCACTGTTTGTATAACATAGAAACAAATTCAGTTTACTTCAATATGGAATAATAGTGTGTAGTTACAGGAAATAATTATTCAGTAGAGTGACAGACTTAACATTCCGCTAGTTATATCGGTAAGTTTTGGCCTCTTATTTCATCTCTTTTTGAATAAGTAGCTATGTCATCGTTTTTTTGGGACATGCCAAAGGTGCTGAATTAGATTTTTATATTATAAGTCTTCTGCAAATTATTGTTCGTCTAAATTGGTGTTGCCGAATTAATGTCACGTGTTTTGTCTGGTGTGTTGCAAGCGTTCACGGTTGCTAAAAAGTAAACAGCATTGGTGACTTTTAATGGCTTTTCTAAGCATGTTCCTGCTTTCCAGTTAACACTGTTCATGGTGCAGTAGCACATGACCAAAGCACTAATTGTAAGACGGTCCATGATCTAAATTGTGCTTCTAGTATTCTGAGATCTAAATGATTGTGAATTTTCATTCATTCAGAGTCTAAAGAGACGCGATAGTGTGCTGTTCTGTCACATTACATCAGATTTCAGCCTGGATATAAAAGGACTTTCCTTTAGTCATAAAAATGCGCTTAGTACACGAGATGGCGCACTTCTCAGTTTTACAGAGCAGTGTTTCCTTATTTTCACCATCCATGTGAAGACTGAACGGTTTACTTTCAATGTTTCATTAATTTTAACTTGGGACAGTCACGTCGTGAAGGGCCATTCAAACCCGTCGAAACTGACGAATTTACAATTGCGCATTGTAAAGCTATTTAATAACCAAGCAACGACTGACGAAACTTCCTCGAGTGGGAGGAGGCTGATCGCATACCATGTCCGTGATCAATCACTATTCGTCAGCCCCGATTAGGCCTTAGAGAAAATCCACGAAAGCGCTCGGAGATAATTATTGTAGCGCGTCTCGTTTAGATAATGGATTATAAAAGACGACTACACGTGGTTTATTCTGGCGACGTCTGCAGCTGCTCATAATGTCATCGCAGCACAAAATTGCGACTGAGAAGCACATAAAGAACTTCACAAGTTCCCGCATCCTACATGTGCACTCGATTTGTCGTTAGTAAGATACAGATCTTACTAACGACAAATCGAGTGCACATGAATGGTATGTGGGCGTCACATAAGTGACAAATCATAACTCCAATGGGGTTCGGAAGCGCTTCTGAGTAGTAGCCTCGAAGGGGCGCTAAGTGTCTGAGCGAATGAATGAAAATTCACAAAAACAGAGGCGTAACAGCTTGTAATATTCTGACACATTTTACATCGGTGTGTGTAATAGGTTTATTTAACGACGCATCCATGACAAGGATGATAATATATGCGTCAGTTTACTTTGGATTACAACCTGGATGAAAGGAGCCATATTAGTCATTTTTATAAAACGCTACACGAGATGGCGCAATTATCCCGTTAGCAGAGCTGTACTTCCTTTTCCCACCATCCAGATGAACGGTCTCATTTTCAATGTGTGTTTATTTAAAAATATGCTTTGAAGGAATAACATGAACTTTTATATTAAAAGGACAGGGCTTAGTTCAGTTGGAGTGAGTAGATTAAACCTACTTTAAACTATTTAGCAGAGATACCAATATTATGGAATGACGTGGTTTATAATATCACTACATTCGAAACCTGTGCCAATCGTACATCAGCGTAATCGTAAAATTCATAATTTATAAAGCGCCACTTGAAAGGTGGGCTCAAGACACAAGCTTATTCACTAATTTTGTGCCCTTCTGTCTTGGCCTCTAAATCTCCTCTGTAATCCTCTCTAATGTACACCATGAAACAATTTCAGAACTCACGGTAACTTTATCGTATATAGCAACTTATGGAACGTATTTCGAAGCACAGCCTAATCAAGGCATTCCCAGTGGGCAAACCTCTGATAAAGACAACGAGTAAAACACTAATATCCCAGTTAGTACCGTAGTGCATATCGCAGGGGAAGTCATTCCAGAGCAAAGGACCATCGAGGCGTTATCTCGACGTTGGGCAGTAGGGATCCACCCGAATCATCGAAACCCGAATTCCCGAAAACGGTGAAAAGGCCAAAAAGCCCCGATTCCCCGAAAGCAGCAATATACTATTGAAAACCGCTGAACTATATCAAAGCAGCGCAATTCATTCATCAATCCAGTTCCTACATGAATTCTTTTTATCGATCCAGCTTCCGTTTAAGCTGAATTCTTTTCAGCAATCCAGCTTCATTTTCGGGGATATGGCGTAAATCAGTTTTGGGGATTTGGGTTCGGCGATTCGTTATGCACCCGGGCAGTAGCGGTCCGAGTTTGGGTAATAAGAAGGTCACGATGGTCAAACGGATGGAGATAATGACCAGTAACATCCGAAACAGGTCGCTGAATGTCACTGAGGACCCAAGAACATCATAAAGGCACTCACATTACTTTTAAGTGAATACAGGCACTAATATGCTCAGACATTAAAGTGGTTATATGGTAATAGCAAGGAATTTTTATTTTGAACAGCTAATTTATAGGTTTTTTATTTAATGATGTAATTTATGCGATCATGATGACATTTAACATCATATAGGCCAGCATAGAGAGAGCGCCTCTGAGTAGATATCTTGAAGGGACGCTATATAAACACTATGTTACATTACATTACATATCATGTGAATATTCCTATGTCACGTTTAGCAATGAATTTGCCGACGATATTGAATTTCATCAGTACTCGACGAAGACAGTGGTTTTTCTACGTTGCTGCAGCCATTTTGATTTCGTCGTTGATCTACTTTCTCTTCCTCAATAACACATTGTTTCAAACTGGGAACAAGACGCCTTCAGACCACTTTTGGAACCAGAGAATAGAGGACAATGGTGCCATTGTCAACATGTTTCCACAAGAGGTATTGTAGTTTTAACAAACATATTGTGATTTTTTATTATATTAGATTTAAGTAATGCTTTTGTGAAATGACATTCTGTGATTATTCTATGCATTTGCATGTGAACACTGTGCTCTGAATGTTACCCTCTTTCCAAGATTCAGAACTCAACATGTGACCATTTAAGTAAGTAAGTACATGACCTTGATTTGAATCTGGCAAAAAGGCACACATGCATTACATTGTGTACTTAATTTTTGACTATGACAGGAACAGGTTATAGAGTCATACATCCACATTAAATATAACCATGGCTGCGTTGAGTAAAAAGACTAGGGACAAACCAATGGTCAATTTCCTGCTCAGTCCTGGTGCCGAGTTTTACGAGTTGAGTTTCGAATATTCACAAACGTCTAATTCTCTTGATTTTTAGTTTGGCAGTTTATTCAGTTTTTTTACTTTTTTGGTTTTGCCTCAGTTTAATTAGGAATTAGTTGATTTGTGTCTTTAGTTTGGTCGATTGTAGTTTTAGAAATAATAAAATCCGATTTTCATTTCCAAAGGAGGAAATTCGAAAGCGTTTTTAAAAATTAAAACTCGGTCCCATTATTAGTCCGAGTTCGAGTTTATGCTGCGTACTGCCAAACTAATTGGTGATGTTAATTATAATAAATATAGCAATAAAATTTTCTATGAACTCTTGAATCTTCGTTACTAGCACAAATATTTGTTTGTGTATAAGGTGGAACCTTTTGGAACAGTTGAAAGCAGCAGTGTACAGAATGATTTCAAAGGTGAGGCAATAGAGTATACGGAATTATTCTTCATACACTGAAAACTGTGTTGGCCTACAATGCTGTGTTTAAGGGTCAAAGCAGAAGCAAGGTTTAATGCAAACAGATGGAGAGGGACAAAAGAAGATGGAGCAGGAGAATTGGATGGATTACAATAGGAAGGAGGGCACACGAAAAACTGTAGCATTTGTCTTTTTAGACGATATATAGTATTGTCAGAGAGAGAGACAAAGACAGAGAGAGAGACATAGACAGAGAGAGAGACATAGAAAGGAGGACAGATGTGGATAGAGAGATAGGTAGAAGGAGGAAGAGACAAACGAAGATGCATGGAGGGTGTAAAAGTAGTTCGGGTTCTTAGCGACATCTTATGGCTGCTATAGCCATTGATATCGCCCTCCTGCCTTCTCCAGGCTTTGAACTGGAACTACGGGTATTGGCAGCATCTGGGCGAAATACCTCAGCAGTTCAATAAATACCATGTAGTTCGATTTCTGTCTTGTGCTCTCGGATAAGGTTATCTCAAAGAAGTGCTATAGATTTAAAAATTATAATATGATTACACTGCTAAGTTCTTGGTTTCTTTTTTCCAGGTCCAGGAAACAAACAGCAGAGAAAGATCGTGAAAGCGTTCAAGCATGCCTGGAAAGGATACAGCGACTACGCGTGGGGCCGCGACGAGCTCAAACCGATGTCCAAGGGTTGGATCGACTGGTTGGGAGTCGGAGTGACGATCATCGACTCTCTAGACACGATGTTGATCATGGGGTTAAATGATGGTCTGTTTCTTACGATCCTATGATCATATCTTGTCGGTTCTGATCATATGAGATCAAGGATTGTCAGTTCAGATCATATTTTGCGATTTTATGTAATTATTTAAAGCTTTTAACATGTGTGTAGTTTCTTCAAATTGGAAATGTGGATATTACCACATGATGACACTTTACCAATTCTGATCATAATATTATTGAACAGAGCTTTAAACATATAAAATTAAGGCTCTCGGAAATTAATATTTTATTGTTTACTTATATTTTAGGTACTTAACGATATTATGTGCAGAATGAGTACAGTTGAATCTGAAATGTGGATTGTAATGTGCCGTAATGTGATGAAGCATTTATATAGCACCCTTATAAGATATCTACTTCGAGGCAGTCTCTGCGCTGGCATAGATGATGTTAAAGTCATAGTGAACTAATAAACTACATCTGTTAGCAAAGCTATGCAAAGTAAGCCGAAAGGAGTCATCAGTGGTGGGCCCATGCACAAGCGTGGAACCAACTAACGGATTCCTTTCAACAGCTGACAGATGGCATTGTTGTTCAGAGTCTCTGGGTTGAGTCTGAGTCTCTAGTCCAAAGAGTTGAGTGAATTGTAGAGAGGATTGAGGTTCCTGTTGTGCAGTGACTATTGTCAAGGTGTGAGTCTTGATAAGTGATTTTATTCATTCATTCATTTTGAAGATTTATACAGCGTCCCTTAAACGCTACTACTCAGCAGCGCTTCCGACCTCGGCACAGCTGAAAAGAACGGTTTTAAGGTGAACATAAATAGAGTCTGTGTGGACTATGGACAACAACCGCAAACCAACGGGAGTATATTCCAGAGCAAGGGACCAACCACTGAGAAGGTATGATGTTGTTTAGTAGTTGTACAGGCAAATGGGACAATGAGTAGGCCTCGCTCAGTAGAGCAGAGAGAGCGGCGACCTGGTGCACTCAAAGTAGAGTAGCAGGGATCACAAAGGTAGGCAGAGGCGACACCCAGCATTGACCGCCAGTGAAAAGAGATGATACGGTACGAGATTTGCTGTTGGAGGGGAGCCAGTGGAGCACATCCAGCATATATAGCCAGAGACATGGCCAAATTTCGGAATGCGTCTGACAAGACGTGCAGCAGAACATTATTTCTACTATTATTGAAAAAATTTTGACGCTCTCAGCGACCACCCTGTTGTCGTCTGAATTCTAGACTTTCTTGGGGCACGCAACTGGGTTGCCTTGAATCTGACGTTTGCTCATAATCGGAATGTTCAGACGTTCGAAATCATTATTCGAGCGCTCGGAGGACTGCTCAGTGCCTTTCATCTGAGCAAGGATGTGGTGTTCCTCACGAAAGCGGTGAGTGCTTCATCAGAAAACTTTTTATACCTTTACCACGGATATTTCAATTGTGGTATTTGAAATGAGAATTGAAATGGTTTGTATTTGAAATTATTCTCACAACTGAAATTCAATTTTAATTTAAGTTGGACACAAACAATTGAATTTGAAATTAATTTAGGAATTAATTTCACAACTATGATTGTTAATAAGTTTCACAACTTAAATTGTCAAGAAAAAGAATCACATTATAAATTACTGCTTTGCACAGACTGTTGTTGACCCATTACCAAGTGACTCTTCATTGATATATCATTCGAAGTGACATTTGTAAGCATCAAACTAAGCACAATCTAAGCCACTTGTAAAGACCTTCTAGTACAATGTTGCAAATTAAGTAGATTAACAGCGGTGTTGGTGTTTGTTATTAATTAATTATAAAAAGTACAGCACAGGAGAAATTGTTATTTTAAAAGTTTTCATTTTTCATTATTGAAATCAACATTGACATTATTCTATAAATTGTAATTGATATCATCTTGGAACTGTAATCGGAATTAAAACTCTCATTACATTAAAAATATGTAAATCCTACTTTTGCCGCCGCTTTTAGGCCGGGGCCTTGTTGGCCGAGTGGTAAATACGGCGTCGATTATACCTATAAACGAAGAGGGTTTGCCTTGATTGTGGTCTGCATCTAAAAGTAAACTATTGCCTATGTTTAGATTCAGCTTGGAAGTGTGCTAAACGTTTGTTTGAGGAGGTACTTCATCAGTCTTCCTTGTTCGCATATCAACCTTAAGGATGGCAACCCCATCTTTGGTGAGACGTGCATCGCTGAGGCGGGCTCCATCCAGCTCGAACTCAGAGATCTCGCCAGAACCAGTCGCAACAAGTTTTTCGAGGTGCTTCACGCTGTAGTTAATTCATTTTGAATTATTTATTCGGCGCGCTATCGAAAGCCTTCTCGTAGTCACTCGACTGCAGTTGCACTTTTATGTGGCATTGCTCAAAGGCAATTCAGAGAACTCTGTCATTGTTTGCATCCTGGCAGTGTCAGTCCAAAGCCTGAATAAAGGAGAGTGATGCTGATAATCCTTGTTATTACACAGTTAAACTAAAATTACTAGTTGACGAAATAGAGTTTGTTACCTGTGCTAGCCTATGCTATGTTAAGTTTAGACGATTACATTAGTTAGGTAAACAATTCTTATTAAACTGGGCTTGTCACCTGTGGTGGGCTCGCACACTCATGTAGATCCAACCAGCATATACCTATCCCTATCTCTCATTGCTTTACCTCAAGCTATATTTCCTAGGCTCACGTAACTATGTTTCCCTACATAACCCAAAACACTATTTCCTTACCTTAAGTTACGTTTGCTTTCCAAACGACGCCTCTGTTCGCTTTCTGGCAGTGCCAGCCCCAAGCCTGGGTAAAGGAGGAGGGCGACGCTAATGATCTTTGTTATCACACAGTGTCGTCATTAAACTGCAACTAGTACTATGTGCCTGTTTAATTGTGTTTCTTTCCCATATGTGACCTTTTGTCTCATTTCCTACCATAAGGTCATAATGTAATTTACTTACAAAACATAATCTGTATCATCTGACTTGTTCAAAGTCGAGTATTGGATAAAACACTGTGGCGTAGAATAACCGAGTTCATACTGTACTTGTAATAAGATTGAGACTATGTCAGTTTAAAAAAAATACAAAGATTATTATTAGTATTATTAATATTAATATTAGTAGTAGTAGTAGTATTACTATTATTTCTATTATTGTTATTTTTATTATTAATATTACTATTATTACTACTATTATTCTTTCTATTATTATTATTTTATTATTAATATTACTGTTATTATTTCTATTATTATTATTGCTGATACTATTATTATTAGTATTTATTATTATTATTGTTGTCTATATTAAACGCCATCAGACTGCCGCTCTAGATACCTCAACTTATCTGCACAAAATGAAGAAACACGACGGTCTCGTTGGGAAGTCAATCACACAACAAGGCCAGTTGAAGTCGTCTTCCATGATCTCCGTCGGTGGAGGCATTGATAGCTACTACGAGTATCTTCTGAAACAGTGGATTCAGACGGGAAAGACTATCGACTGGTAATCGGACTGTTAATTCATGTGCGGCTCTCCTAATCAACTGTGATTTGATATGCATGAACCTAAATATGTGTTATATACTCGTTGGTGCGTTTTGTATTAACTATTTGCGTTACGTGTTAGGAATGAACTGAAACTGGGATCGAGTTGAGTTTCGAAGTATTCAGCACGAGGTTTTTACACCTTTGAGCATGTTGTACATATTCATGTTTGTTATCAATATTTGTGATTTCTTAATCTGTTGAATATTCATGTAGGCTGAAGGAGGATTACTTGGCAGCAGTTGAAGGCATTCGTAAGCATCTGTTGCGATACACAACAAAAAGTGGACTGGCCTTTGTTGGGTCTTACGTCACCTGGGAGTCGAAATCCTTCAAACCAGAAATGGTAAGTCGCCTTCTGCTGATTGCTGTTTGATTGATTGTGTTGTTAATTGATTGTTGGTTGAGTTTTTGTATTGTATTTGAGTATTTATAAAGGGTGAAGCGTTGAGAAGCACTTCTAGTGCGCAAGGCCCTGCGAGAAGAAGTAAGTTTAAGAAAAGCGAGAGAGGATGAGAGACTGCCAGATAGAATTTTAGAGCGAACAGATGGAGAAAGCACATTCCACAGAGAGAGACCAATTGAAGCAAAGGATCGAGACTGAGCCATAGCAATTCTAGTTTGAGGAGTTTTATTAGTTTGATGTGCACAATTGAGGCAGTGCTTTATGCATCGCCTGAGCGATCGATGGATCGAATGATTTAATTCGTTGATGCTGCATCGATCAATCAATCAAATAGAATGATTGCTGCATTGATTGATTGGCCATCGACGGATAATGGTACTTTAGAAGTGGTTTGATTTTTTTTAGGAACAAACCGAAATTCAGGGCGGAATTTGGTCCGAGTTTCATAGTACTCGGCATTAACTCGGGACTCCAACAAAAAAATGGGTCCAAGTTATAATCATTCAGATATTCTGTTTTAAAACGAAAATCGGATATCTTAATTTACAAACGACGATCGACCTAACTAAAAACACAAATGCTGCAGCTATTGCCACTTACTAGTTACTACTTCCTGGTGGAAAATAAGGCAAAAACTAAAAAATTCATAAAATTTTTGCACATTGCCAAACTAAATATCAAGAGAATGAGAAATTTTTTGAATATTCTAAACTCAGACATGGCAAAATTCGACTTGTTACTCGGACTTGGCAGGAAATTCAAACTTAGTTCTTCCGTAATTTAATTTTACCTATGAATGTGACTAGATTGCATTCATTGTCATTGTCTTAGGATCATTTGTCGTGCTTTCTGCCTGGAACCTTGGCTCTCGGCTTTCTGCATGGCTTCGACAGTTCTCATCTCGACCTTGCTGCAAACCTGACCACCACGTGCTATGAGATGTACCGACAGAGGGCAACTGGACTCAGTCCGGACGCCGTCAGTTTTGGCATAAAGCCAGATGAGGAGGACATAATCTTTTCGGTTAGTTTTCTATGTGAAATCTCTTTAAGGAAGCTCCTTGAAAAAAAGCCGATAACGCTATAAAAAGCCAAATTTGATGGGATGTGTAAATAGTTAATAATTTTTAAATGATTTTTAAATTTTCTCTTTGATTAAGCTCGTTGAAAATATGTGGTCATGATCTTTGAATTATCTTTTATCTTAGAATTATCTTGTTAAGGGAGCTCTCTGATGTTATGTGATCTTAGAATAATCTTGTTTAGGAAGCTCTCTGATGGCATGTGACTATAATTCTTTTAACTATCTTTTAAAGGAAGCTCTTTGAAGGATATGTGATCATAATATCAGGATTATCCTATGAGTACAATTACTGTAACAATTTAGTGAACCAGATTTAACCCTTTCAACTCTGACTTCCTGGTGTAATAACCCACAGACCCTGGGTTCCTGAGCACATTTTAACCGTGAATATAGTATGCATCTATACATACATACATACATACCTATATACATACATGCGATAAACATTATATACAAACATGCATACATACCTGCGTAATGCATTCATACAATCATACATACACGCATACATACATATATACATACATGCATACAAATATGCATGAAGCCTGTATTCCTGCCAGTTGGGGCATTTTCAGATAACTCTTGGTGTTGGGTTCAAAGGGTTAAACAGGTCTGTTCTTATATGAAACAACCATACAGCCTACCATCAACCATTAGTTTCATCATCTCTCCAAGTAGTCTGCATAGGTCAAGAGGTCACCAGCAACCAAGTGGTTGCCTGAATGAGGTCACATTCTAAAATCCTCATCCGTTGTAACAGTCTGACCAAAACCAATTAGTTGTGTTTTAAACTCTTACTGTTCTTGTGCTAATTGCATAATTGAATAACTGAACGGTTGTCTTCCAGTTAATTAGCTTTTGGGATGAACCGAAACTCGGCAAATGAGACTTTCTAAAAATATTCTAAACTCCGACTCGGCAAAATTCAACTCGTAAAACTCGGTACTCAGTTTGGCAAGAAATTCAAACTCGGTTCATCCCTAATGATTTTAAAGTAAAGGTTAAGACTGTTGGTGTGTGTGTTCTGGGTTCTGTTTTAGCAGTAAGCCCAGGTGTTCATAGAACTAGAGGAAAGTCATAGTGAATGATTGGTTTATTCAAGATTTCATTTTGTTTTTTTAGAAAACTCGTAGGAACCTACAGCGCCCAGAGACTGTCGAAAGCCTCTACTACATGTACCTTGCAACGCACGATCAAAAGTATCGGGACTGGGGCTGGAAGATATTCAAGTCGTTTGAAAAGTACTCCAAGGTTGCAGTTGGTTATGCAAACGTTGCGGACGTTAACAACGATAAGGACACGCCTCACTTGGACAAGATGGAGTCATTCTTTCTGTCAGAGACCCTGAAATATCTGTACCTGCTTTTTGAGGATAGGCCAGACGTCTTGCCATTCCACAAATTCGTTTTCAACACAGAGGGACATCCGCTGCCAATCTACGAGAGATAGCGATTAGCCAAGTTGGGCTTTTAGTGAGAATTTTGAGCCTGGTTTTGGGGTTTTGAGCGAGAAGTTGTTTTGTGGTTTCGAGCGAAGAGTTTTGGACCTGGCTTAGTGGGAATTTGGTTTGTTCCTTTGAAGGATTTTTTGCTAGGATGGGTGCTGTTTCGAGTGTGGTGGTTTCTGCTCTTTTGGAATTTGGTCAATGATACATTTTCTTCAGTGTGTGAAAATGGTGCTAAGCAGAAACCCTGATGTGAGTTTGAGTTCTGCAGAGCTGTGACGATATGAACAGTGGTGGGGAAGACAGCTTCTTTGTCGTGGGTCTGGTCTGTGCACGAGGCCTTTAATGGAAATGGCGTGGCACCCTTCAGAAAGAGCAGCAGTCATAAAAGATCTGACCCGATCAGGGCATCTAAGACTGCGATGTACTAAGAGGCCTTGGTCGCTATAGGGAAATGTGTACGTTTAAGGTTTACGAATATGGAGGACAGTTGCATTTGAGGAGTAATTTATGAGTAAGCAGTAAGTGCAGGCCAGGTGTTGAGTCTGATTTCATGAATGGTGCGTTCGTTGTTGTCATATTCCACTGCATTGATAACTGTTCGTGTGTCTTACAGTGCTAAGTCTGGAGAGGATGGTCCGTGAGATGTTCTTCCTCTTTCATTGTCCGTCCAGTGGCCCTGTCAGACATCAGACTAGTTCAACCACGTTGTTGATTTCTCAGAACTTAATGCAATGGGTATGGTACTGTGACAGTAGCAAAGGAAATCTGATTTGGTCCAATGCACTTGGCACTGTTTGCAAATTTCCAATTGAGGATGGCGTTTACCGCGCGTACTGTGCTGAAATAACTATTAATTATATAAGTCTGTATCCCCACCCCTTGTCCGCATTGCGGTGATTCCATCCATCTTTACGGACGTCCTGTGTACGCAAGTCATAATGGTTATGCGTTGTGTAGTTTTCTGCAGTTCTTCCTAAACCTTTAGAGTTGTTTTTTATGTTATGTGAAAATTCTGTTCAAAGATTGTAATGTGTGTTGAATAGGTTGGGGTTATTGACGAAGTGAGTTGTGATTGATGCGATTGATTGTATGAGAAGTATAAACCTAGCTTCTTAAAACATCAACGCAGTCCCAAAAAACTGCTATTCAGTAAAATACCCGACAGGTCAAGTACTGAATTTGGTTAATTGCATGCAAGTAAGTATATTTCGGGGTTCACGGGCGGGCTTTGTCTGCCTATAACAGCACAATTATTTAAAATCCGCGAGAGAAGAAACGAGTCGTCAAATTGACATAACCACAGGACACATCAACATAACGAACAAAATTATATACAGTCAGCAACGTTCATAAACAATAATTAATTATCGGCTAATATAAACCAAACTCCCAAACCGAAAATTGCAAATCGCATCATTATTTCGCTGGTTTACTAGTAGGGCGTCATTGATGAAAACCAAGTCTTATCTGATTTTTACCTAAAACTCGGCCGATTTGACGCAGCACACGGCATGGAACACGAACAGTATAATAAATTTGGATAAAAATTAATCTAGTAGGCCTAATACGCCATTTTTAATTCATCATCGAAAAATATTTATTCGCAGATCTTCAAGAATCAGGCTTCGCATTCCGCTTCAGTTCAAGATTTATTATGACTAGACTCCTGTCACGCTCTTCTGTGCAAGATTCGGTAATAGCAATAAATATAGGAATTGCAATTGCGTTTTATCGCCGTGACATTTGGAGCTCTATTAGGTAGCACGTTGGTGAATCTGTAACACTGTTAATTTTAATTTCTTAAAGCATGAGGGATCCTTCCTATACCT